>OZ007587.1:375692785-376206285 GCA_963931845.1 Maratus michaelseni
GGAATTTATGAGTGAATGAATTGGAATTTATGAGTGAATGAATTGGAATTTATGAGTGAATGAATTGGAATTTATGAGTGAATGAATTGGAATTTATGAGTGAATGAATTGGAATTTATGAGTGAATGAATTGGAATTTATGAGTGAATGAATTGGAGTTTATGAGTGAATGAATTGGAGTTTATGAGTGAATGAATTGGAGTTTATGAGTGAATGAATTGGAGTTTATGAGTGAATGAATTGGAGTTTATGAGTGAATGAATTGGAGTTTATGAGTGAATGAATTGGAGTTTATGAGTGAATGAATTGGAATGATTGAATTAATTGAAATGAATCAGTGAATTGAAATGGATGAGTGATTTGAAATAAATGAGTGAATGGAAATGAATCTAAAATAGATTAATGAATGATTGAAAATGAATGGATAAATGAAAAAGGATAACTAATGATGGAGTGAAAAATGAACAGAAAGATGAATGAACGAAAAGATGAATGAAACATAAATGGAAATGGATGAAAATGAAAGGGCGACTGAATGAGTATGGAAAAGAATCAATAAAAATGAAAGAAAATGTGTTTAATCCACCTTATTAGAAAAATGAAAGAAATCAATGAAAACTAAAAAGGAATGATAGAATGAAAATGAGTGAAGGAATGGAAATGAGCAATAGTTCAATATGAATGAATGGAAATGAATCAAGGAAAATTAATAAAAGGAATGAATGAACTAATATAAATGAATCGATAAATGAAGATTTATGAAAATTTAGAATGAATGAAAAAGGAATGAAAGATAATGAAAATGAGGGAATGAAAGAATGATAGAATGAAAATGATGGTGTGAATAATCGAAAACAATGGAATGAAAATGAAGGTGTGAATAATCGAAAACAATGGAATGAAAAATGAATGTGTAATTGAAAATGAATGAAGAGTTGAATGAATGATAGAAAGAAATTGATGGGTTTAATGAATGATAGAATGAAAATAAAGGGTTGAAGGAATGATAGAATGAAAATAAAGGGTTGAATGAATGATAGAATGAAAATAAAGGGTTGAATGAATGATAGAATGAAAATGAAGGGTTGAATGAATGATAGAAAATTAATGAAGGAGAATAATTAAAAATTAATAAACAAATAAAAATGAATGAAAATATGAACGAATGAAGTAAAATGAATGAATGATAGAATGAAATCAAAGGGATGAAACGAATGAAGGAAAATGAATTAAATCAAAAGAATGAACGAATGAAGGGAAATGAATGAATAATAGAATGAAATTAAAGGGATGAATGATAGAATGAAAATGAATAAAAATGTATGAATAAGTGATGGATTGAAACTGAAGGAAACGAAAATGAACGAATGAAATGGTTGGAATGAAAAGGAAGGGATGAAAAGGAAGGGATCAATGAAGGAAAGAAACCGAATGAATGAGAAAATGAATTAATAAAATTAAATGATAGAATGAAAAGAATGAATAAATGAAAGAAAATGTATGAATTAATAACAGATTGACAGACAGAGTCATACAGATGAGACAAAGAAAATCCGGCCTTGGAAATATATATATTAGAAAAATTACTTAAGAATAAAAATATCTACTAATATACTAGAAAAATTATACATATACTATTATATATAATTCTTTAATCTATTAACCATTATATATAATTCTTTCGCCTAACTATCATATATAATTCTTTCGAGCTCTGTTAATATGAGAAGCAATAGAATTATAAAAGTCCTCTTATTAATTGTTACTTAATTAATTGTTAAACATTAGTAAAGATAACAATTAAAAACACACACAGAAATAAGCTAACTACAAATACTTTCCTTAAATAGATCAATTCTTAAATTAACATATAATCCCCCCCCCTGGAAAACTCTATTAACATTGCAATTGTCAGTGCAATATTTTCGAGCTATTGATTTCATATATCCTTTTCTTTTTTAAAAAAGCAACATGAAAAAGCTCGTTTATCCAGCCCAGAGTCCGTATTTAAAGAAGAAAGGTTTTCTTCCATGCCCCTTCCTTTCCATTGCTCAGTTGTAAATATTTCAAAAATGGTATTTGAAACGATTTTCTCTGTCCATTTCTTTTAAGATCGCAGAACTTTGCATTTTTTTGGGTGGTGGGGATGGGAATATCCTTAAAGATTGAAATCCTGTTTGTTAAAATTGATAAGTTACTACATTTTGACAAACAGCTGTAATGTAGAGATATTATGACAGAGATAGAACAGTGTTCGATAAAGAAGAGATTTGTTTTCCTAATTTCTCCCAGGTCTCCGAAAATCACATTGAAATGAACAGATATGTTGTTCGTATCATCCGTGACCTTGCTTTTGTAGCTTGTAAAAAGCAAGCATATTCTTTGTGGTTTAAATGATCAGCCATTTTAAACGTGCAAATTGCTGCAAAAAACGAGTTTGACTGTATATGTATATATTTCTTTGTTACTTTCTTCATACGTACACCACACTTGAGAAAGAGTAAAGTCACTCTAGATTTTTTTTAAAATCTATATTCCTAATATGCCGTATATGTATTATACAGGGTGATTTTTTTTAAAGTTGTGAAAGTAAAACACTATAACAAAAGAACCACTGATCCAAATGACCTAAAATTTCACCAGTATGCTCCCAAAGCAGTGGGAATTTTTTAGGCATGGTTAAAAAAAACTTAAAATCGCACCGACAGATGGCGCTGTAAGGTAGCAGAAACAAAGAATATCGTCTGTGGGAAGAAAACAATGGACGGTACTTTGAGAAAAAATCCTCCGTAGACCCTCTCTCGTCATTGGGCCTTTTCTTAAATTCTTAAGTGTCCTAAATCTCCTAAGAGCAGTTGCTGCGCTGTCATTATTCTGATAATACAGTTTCACTAACAACGCACGGTCCGTCAATGGTGCAGTCATTGCGAGGATTTCCGTAGAATAATGATCACGAGATGTGCGTACTTCATGTTTTTATCGCCAATGTGCGTGTGCCGGGCGCAAGTTCGTCTCCGACTTGACTGCATGTACAGCGCCATCTGTCGGTGCGATTTTAAGTTTCAATTGCTTTGGGAGCATACTGGTGAAATTTTAGGTCATTTGGATCAGTGGTTCTTTTGTTATAGGGTTTTACTTTCACAACTTTAAAAAAAATCACCCTGTATATAATACTTGGACTAACTCACTTTTTAACTTTCTTCTACATTCAGATTCAACCAAGCAGGGGAGCCTACCATATGGCTCGAGCTCTACAAGCCCTGCTCAGCAAGTTTAAGAAAAAAAGTTACAAATGAGGTTTAGATCATTAGGTTTTAACATAGTATAATACATTTTCTTTTTTTGAATATTGTGCATAAATTGGATGTAAAAGTTTTTATAGTCCATAAATTGGATGTAAAAGATTTTATAGTCCATAAATTGGATGTAAAAGTTTTTATAATTCATGAATTGGATGTAAAAGTTTTCAGGTAAGTAGTCCAGGTAAGGCCCAGCTAATCCTCTGGGTCCACATACAGGAGAGTGCTTTGAAAAATGTATTCATTGTCCTCTGTCAATTTTATACATTGGATAATTTTGTTTAAAGAGGCATTACTGTTGAGAATAAAGGAGAACCATGAATGAAGTGGTGTGTTTGTTGGACGTTTGAGATGAAAATGTGATGCAAGAGTACACTGTAGTATATAATGTAGCGAATCACCAAACCGGCCCCAGGCGTGCAATGGAGACAATTTTCTGTCGATGTTATAAAAGTAGAGCGGAAAAGTGTGTGGTTGCCATTATATAGATGTTTCTGTGAGTAAGTAAAAAGTTTTCCGATACTTTAGGTCGAAGTTTGTAAGTATAGCGGCCTGTTGTTCCATAATCCCACTCCACTTGCCAATCTTGTAATTCTTGCAATCTGAGAAGTCTTTTGAGGTAAGATGCTGGGAAAAGATAAAAACGTTGATTTTCTGGCGATGAGAGGTTAATCGCTTATTTTGCTAAGCTGTCTACTTCTTCGTTACCCTCAATGACCGAGTGGCCTCTGATCCATTTAAAAGATATTATCTTCGATGTGCTTTGGAGTAATTTTATTATATTTGAGACTGTGTAATCTGTTGTAAAAACGTTCTCCAAAGATTTAAGACTCGAAAGGCTATCCATTGAGATTGTGAAAGAAACGTGCTTTGTTGAGTTTGCCCATTAAATTGCATCATTAATCGCCAGCAATTCCGCTTGAAATACGGAGTTTACCTTATGAAGTCTTTTTTTATGAATGTATTTTCTTATGTTATCTTGATAGACGCAGAATGCGCATGCCGTCCCTTTCTCCGATTTAGATCCATCTGTAAAAATTGAAATTTCTGAAACGGATGTATCTTCCTCTTGTGACCAATTTAGATAACCTATAAATGGGATTGTTAGTGCTGAATTTACTTTTGGTTGGTAGTTATATGATTGATGTTCTTCATATGGAATCCCAAACCTGAATATTCTTCCCGAGACTGCTATTCTTTTAAGTTGTGTAGTTATGGGGACTATTCCACTGAGAACACATAATGCAGCTGTTGAAGATTTCTTATATTCTTTTGTAATGACTAATAAATTTTGGTATTGTATTGAAGATAGGAGGCGGTATCCATGTGAGCGTTGTAGCTTTGGGAACCATGCTGCTGCAGCGTAAGAGATTTTCTTTTCTAAAATGTTTAAGTACTATGTCCTTAGAATCTGTTTAGATAGTCCTCCATAAGCAGAGGCAAATTTTAGAAGATTTTGTATAATTGCATTTATTTTCTGTCTATTTTCTTAAATGTAGAAGAAATGATAGATTATTGTCCAGGATTATGCCTAAATAGGAGATCTTGAGGTTTCTGCTTTAATAGTGTATCCGTCAATTTTGAAAATTGGTGCTATTTTGAGGTATCTAGGATGACGAAGATTGAGCGACTGGCATTTGTTGTATGGAATTGACATATCGTTTGCTAGTGACCAGTTACTTATAATCTCTGGTGCTTCTTTCCCTTGTGCTTCAAAAGTTCACGGCGTGTGTCTGCGTCCAACACTAACAGAATATCATCAGCATAGGTTATCACCCATAGACCTTAAGAAGAAAGTATTGGATAAGTCAAAAGATTCGATTTCCGGTTTTCGACGGATTTATAAGTTTTAAAAAGGTCCTGAATACGATTTGACTGTTTTTAGAAAATGTCTGTCCGTGAGTCTGTGTGCCTATCTGTATGCGGCACACATTTTTGGGCAGTAACTCACGAACTACTCCATGGAATTTACCGAAACTTCATTTAGACATTTACATAAATGGGTGTTGATTGGGTTTGGGTGTATATCTCCGTTCAAGTGGCACTGCTGGCTGCATTTTTTACGATTTCCAAAATAGCTTTATCTCAAGAACTAATGCAAGGAATTTCATCACACTTCATATTATGAGACCTTGAAATATAGATGTTGAATCAATTTTGACTTTGATCAATACTGTACTTGAGGAACGATTCCTAATCATGTCTAAAATTAATTGATGCAATTTAGTGAGCGAGATTTTTTTCTATTACCGTTCACTTATCACTGTAATTTTATGCTAAATTCAAAGAAAGGCATTATACTTCATATCTATAAGTGTTGCTGAGTGAATATACTATGTACATTAGTGTTTCAGAATGTTATGGACGAAAGTTATGGTGGTCATAACTAGGGCTGGACGATATCAGAAATTTAATATCGCAGTATAATCAACGAATTGATATTGGTGATATATCGCGATAACTACCTTAAAGTGCGTGGGAATGGAAAAAATTGTTAATTTCCAAAGATAAATGGTATCGTAGTAGCGATTTAAGTACAAACAGGTGTAAAAAGCAACGAATCAATGCTCTATATCTATTTGCTCACACATCATCCTTTATATATTATAGTTTCATATTTATAAAAAACAGAAATATTTTAGAAAAAGGACACATTGTACGATATCTATTTGGGCCTATACCATTGCTTGGATAGTGGTTATCTTTCAAAATAGTATATTCCCTATTCTTCATATTTTATGCACTAATTTAATGATTTAATAACCTCGCGTATAACTGAGAATATTATTAAAAAAAAGGAACTAAAATATAATGTTCTTAAATTGAGGACGTTGCTTATTTTAATATGATTTTAGTAAAAAGAAACAGCAAAAACTGAAATTAGTTTAATGCCACATGCCATGCTAATATACTTTTAATTAAATAGCTTTCAATGGATGCAAGATACTTCAGAAATGTGTTTTTTTTCAATCTTTCACTAAGGTATCAATGTATTCTTAAAAGAAAAAAAAATAAATTTCACTGTATTTATACCTTCCTATCTATTTACTATACCTAAATGCAACATTGAAATTTTTTTGAAATATAAATATTCAAATCACATTTCGGAATAGTTTTATACTAATTAAAATGCACTTTTTTACTTCATTTTAAGCTGAAGTATCAAGACAGCGTATATTAAATTCACTCGTATTCACGCTCTCTCTACCAATAAAAAGATTAAAATACGAATATGAATAAACATTGGCTGATATTTAGCGCTCGCCATACTAGGCGTTAATAGCTAAGAAGCTCCGCTCAAAAGAAACGAATCACAGAGAAAGAATGGGGAGGCGTGGCGAAAAGCGCAATTTTTTCATTTCGCACTTTGATTGGTTGCTCGCGAACCGAGCTTCCCAGCTACTTTTTTATTGTAGCGAACTACAACTACTTTATTGAAAATGTAGTTAACTACAATTACAACTACTTGTTTTAAAAAGTAGCGACCACAAACTACTTTTCAAAAGTAGTCACTACTTCGCTACTTTCAGATTTTGTCAAAGGGTTCCATTTACACTAGAAATTGAAGACACAAATTAAATAATAAAGCGACCCCTCGTTACATCATGTCTGCAAGGATATAATTAAATAAATGCAACTTAATCGAGGGCATTTAAAAATATAACATACAAGATAATATTTTGTGTTTGTCTCCAAAATGTTAATTTATACACACATTAAATTTCGTAGCAAAATTATGACAGAGATTGTAATCCAGAATATTACAGAAAACCAACTCTAGATGGAAATAATAAAAACAATCTGTAAATCAAGAAATTTCGAATATTAAGAAACCGGTGTTAAAACATGAAGACTTAATAATAAGTAAATAGACAAGTGTTGCCAACAAAAAAATCAATTCATTTGGTGGATTAGTACTTGATTTTAGCAGCAAGTGTCAATGGGGAAAATCTATCACTTCATGCGATACGTTGTTATACGCTGCAGCTGAGATTCGCAAATTGTTGAGCAGAACAAATTTTGCACAAAAGAAGCAAATTTCGGCAACATGATTTTCAGAATGGTACATTTCCCACCCCTGAAGTAGCGTTAAAAGTAGCGTTGGTTCTCGCTACAAACTACGGATTTTTTGTATCGCGCTAATCGCTACACTACATTATTCAAAATGTAGCCCGCTACACTACAAACTACTGTAAAGAGCAGCAACTACAGTAGTTTCGTTACGTATAGCGCGCTACTTCCTACCCCTGGTCTGATAGTTGTGTGTGCAGAACAAAACACATGCAATTTTTACTTTTTAGAACACACAAATACAGTTCTTACAATTTTGTCAATTTTTTTTTGTTTGTAATTTATGGCTGTATAAATCCATAATACATTTTATGAATATGAATTTTCCACATATTTCCATAAAAACTTAAAATTAAATTTGCATAATGCAAGTTGAGCCAAGATTTTGTGATTTTTGTCTTGTCCTTATAATTTTGACCACCACTGCAGATGCCATTACTTTGCAAAATTTTACAACAAAATACTTATTTGAGTTAGATTTTTGCTCAAGTGCCAGTTACTGGTTAGGTGTCACTAATTCAACCTATTATAAATTAATATAACAATCCTTCATTGTTATTAGAAAACTACATATTTCTTGACAAAATGGTAAGTGTGTGTATATATATATATATATATAATTATACACTGCTCAAAACAATTAAAGGATATTTGAAGTTTTATATAAAATAAAGATATAAACGAAATTTTTTTTGCTGAAAATAGAAGAAGAGAATCACAAATGCAAATTTTTCTGGTTTTCAAACTGTCGAGTATGCAAATTTTGAGGTCGACGTCAAAAACGTCGCTTCAGCGGCAGCGAATGAAATTTGACTTTCAACTGGATAAAATAAAATGAAGACAAGGATGATCGTCATTCAGTGATTGCTTTGTTTCGATGAGTACGATGTCTCTGCGAAGTCATTTGACAGATTCAGAAGCTTGGAGAATTGTTGGTAGGTTAGAAGGGGGCCAAACTCAAGCCGAAGTACCGCAAGCGATTGGAGTTTCACAAAGTGTCATTTCCAGGATCTGGAACCGTTTTTTGAAGAGTGGATGTGCAGGCCGAAGACCAGGGCAAGGTCGTAGACGGGCAACAACGCCCAATGAAGATCGGTATTTAGCGTTAACAGCTCGGAGACACCGAAACATGAACGCTGCTCTTCTCCAACAACACCTTCGCTCGGCTACAGGCCTCACGATTTCAACTCAGACTGTCCGAAACAGGCTCCATGCTGTAGGTCTGTATGCTCGCCGACCGATGGTATGTGTTAGATTAATATCAAGGCATCGTCGCGACCGCAGGGAGTGGGCAACCGAGCATGTCAACTGGAGGAGAAATGAATGGAGCAATATTCTGTTTTCTGACGAGTCCTGTTTTTCTGTGCATCCGGATAATAGGCGTATTTTCATCTGGAAGGACCGTGGCAGTAGGAATAATCCTGCGTTCGTGCACGAAAGTGTCAGATTTGGCGGTGGAGGAGTGTTGGTGTATGGTGGCATCTCCATTGACGGGCGTACTGACCTCTACATCATTCGAGATGGAGCTCTGACTGGTCGCCGATATAGGGATGAGATCCTCAGACCTATTGTAGTTCCTTACGCTGCAGCAATCGGAGATAACTTCATTTTAATGGACGATAACTGCAGGCCACATCGTGCAAACCTGGTGGAGGATTTCCTTTTCGAGGAAGGAATCGTTCGAATGGAATGGCCAGCGTGTTCTCCAGACATGAATCCAATCGAGCACGTTTGGGACGCTCTAGGAAGACGAGTTTCTGGCCGCCAACAACCCCCACAAACTCTCCAAGAACTGGAAAGAGCTCTTCTGGAAGAGCGGGGCAGAATACCCCAACTCGTCATTAATAGCCTCATTGAGTCCATGCTTCAAAGGTGTTCAACGTTGCTGGCCGCCCGTGGAAACCACACCCCCTACTGAAAATGATTTTCTTTGAAGAAAACACCTTTTCTTATTCTTTTTTTCTCATATGCACAAATTGTGTTTTTTTCCTTTTGTACACAAATGCGCAATAAAATGAATTTTTTTCTGCCAAACATGTGTAATTTATTCTCATATAACCTACTATGTCTGTCGACCATGTATCAATCAGCTAAAAAGTTTCCCAGATACAAAATCAATCTAAAACTGCAATATCCTTTAATTGTTTTGAGCAGTGTAGTTCACATGTTTATTTCGCTGAAAGGCTTTATTTTTTTACCGACCAGTGCTATCAGGGAAAAGTCCCATTTTTTTCAGCGATCCTTTTACATGATTTCCTTCTTTTTATATATTTCATACGTAAGAAAAAACATGGATTTGTTTTCTGGAGGGTCAAAATAGCTTTATATTCTTAAAATTAGTCAGAATAAGTCTACAGAGAAATCTGACACATCATAAATTTTAAATTTCGCAAATACACCTGTTTTTCTATTAACCACTCCACAGTGTCCTGTTACAAATGCAAGCTATTCCATACTAATCAGAGACAAGTTAAAGCATTATACATATGTTACGGTCAATTTAATTAATCTGTACTTATTAATAATAACCGGGTATTAATAATTACTAAATTATATCAAATAAACCGGTTAATATGATTAATTTGAGAATTTATCAAATAAATCGGTTTTTATTAATAATTAACAATAAAGTTCGGTCAATTTAATAAATTAACTCGTTTAGCTTGAGATTTCCATTACCCATGCGTATATTTATCCGGTGTCAGCGCCTGACTTTGTGCAATCGTATAATAGCTTTTGTGAGTGCGCTAGTTTTTTTTCTTAATATATTTGTTATATGTTAGAATTATGTAATTTAATAGAAGTTAAAAATTTAAACTTTCTACTTATACTACAATTACTTACATTCTTTTCGGAAAGTGTGCAGTTTAAAACACTATTATTTATTCTTCCGTTATTTCAGTGTTTAAAATTTTCACCTAATTGATTCAGTAATTATAAAAATAATTATATTTAACCTTTTCGACCCTGACGTCTTGTTAATAGGACAAGTCTTTTGATTGAGTATTATTGTCAATTAACAATAGAGGGAGTCGGAGCAACGAAGTTCCAAACCACATTTTTTGGTGAAATAAATCTAACTCTGCAATATGTTGCTTAATATAGTAAATTATAAATCCTGCATATTATTTGTTTCTAATGTCACTAGGTGGCAACGTATGTCCAAGGTTTCGTTTTTAACCCAGACTTTTGGCCCCCAATGAAGATAGCCAATTTACAAAGTACTCAATAGTAATATCATTACAGTAATGTCGCTATTCAGAATATCTCAACTGTTACCAAGAATTTGGTAAAAAAAATATTTTTGTTTTGAGTATTGGATATAATTTAAAATTCATAGATCTCAAAAGTTTACAAATGTGGCTCTTGCCCCGACCTCTTAGTTTTTACTTTCTTCTATCTTTACAAGAAGAAAGTATTGGATTCATGAAAAAATTCGACTTCCAGTTTTCTGCGTATTTATACGTTTTAGGGGGTCCTGAACACGGTTTGACTGTTTTTAGAAAATGTCTGTCAGTGAGTCTGACTGACGGTCTGTATGCGACAAAAATTTTGTGGGCGCTCTATCTCAAGAACCAATGCACTGTTTTAGTAAAAGTTTAGATTCAGTTACTCCCTGATATAAATGGGTGCTGATTAGTTTTTGGTGTAAATCGCCCAACAGGTGGCGCTGCTAATGCTACATTTTTCATTATAGCTATATCTCAAGAACAAAAGCACATAATTTCATAAAACTTTAGATTATGTTAGACCTTGACATAAACAGACGATGATAACGTTTTGGTGTACTCAGCCCAATCGGTGGCGCTGCTATAATACTTTTTCATGATAGCTATACCTCAAGACCTAATACACAGAATTTCATCAAACTTCAGATTCTGTTAGAGCTTGACATAAATAGATGCTGGTTACGTTTTGGAGAAAATAGCCCAAGAGGTGGCGCTGCTATGCTACTTTTTTCCTGATTTTCACGATAGCTATATCTCAAGAACTAATGCACAGAATTTCTTCAAACTTCAGATTCAGTTAGACGTTGACATAAGTTGTTAATTAGGTTGTGGTGTAAATCTCTAAAAAGAGAGGGGATTGTTATGCTGAATTTTTCAGGATTTACACGATTTTAGCGATAGTCCTGTCCTACCTCAAGAACTAATTCACTGAATTTAATAAAACTTTAGATTCAGTTAGACTTTGACATAAATTGGTGCAGATTCGTTTTTGATGTATATGAAACTTGTATGAGACAGAAGAAAGTATTGGGATTGGCGCATCCGACTAGTTATTAGCTAGATACAGTAATGATAGTACAAGTTCCAGTAAAGGACATATTAGTTACTAGTGTTATCTTACTGACTGAACTTCTCTGGTAATTATTAATAATAACCGGTAAATGTGATTAATATGCAATATTTATCAAATTTGCCAAAAGACTGATATTTTTGATAACCAGTTATTAATAACCGAATTTACCAAATTGACTGTAGGAGAAAAATTAGTTTCGGTGGCAAATATGAGATTAATATGTAAGCAATAACAAAACTTTTGTAAATTTTACCCACGCATGCTCGCTGAAAAGTAAAAAATGAATTCATTTATAAAACAAAAGAAATTTGAAAAAATGTTATCTGAAAGAAAAAAAAAATATATCTTTGGTCAGTCAGATATGAAAATTATCTCTCCAGCGTCAATCCTATTGACTCGGGTTTAATTCGTATTTTTACAATTTCTCATCAGAGAATTAACATTTTTAACACTTGTTTTCAGTGTAATCTTCTTAAAGGATGTATTTTTTTAGTTGATGAAATGTTCCATAAATATAAGCTTCTTTTCATTTGAAGTGTTAAAATGTTTCTCATACTTCGTAGGCTTCACTAAGATTTTAGCACATAAAATAACACGCACACAATTTAACACATACAATGAAGCATATATTATAGAAAAATTTTGCCAACTAAAGAAGAAAGGCAACTTTTAATACGGGAGCAGTCGTGCCGGGTCTGACATAATCAGGGTGTGTACAGTTTTTACGATTGTCACTACAATTTTTCGAAAAGTAATCTTCTACTTACTTTACCTCAGAATTTCTAACAACTGTCTTCGGCTAAAGAAGGTGACGATTGTTATTTGTATATATTCCTGAAAAAGTAAAAGCTATTCATACCCCGAGTAGGCGCGATTTCTCCTGGGTTGAAAAGAGTTCACGGAAAACAGAAGTTGAAAATATTTAATTTCTTGATGAGAAATTTTAAAAACACGAATTTATTCCACTGCCATAGGTTTAATATTGGAGATGGGAATTTGAGATCTCGCTAATCAACAACCTTAAAAAGAGAAAATTATGTTAATATTTAGTTTAAATGTTCTTTTAAAGAAATTAACTCGTACATTTTGTGGCTTTCTGAAGATATTTATGAAAGTCATAATGCGGTGACAAGTAGATAAACAAGTCAGATTTTTCGAAAACTGTATTAGAACTTGTGGAAAATAGAATCTCGATCGCTAAATAATTCTTATGTATACATGTAAGATAATATACGCAATCCACTTTTCGTCATATTGTCATATCAGTTCATTTAGGTATGTCATTACTTTATTTCGCAGCTTTTGGTGTAGTCGAGGCTGAATAAAAACGCAATTTTGCCTGGGATCAGACTTTATTCCTTTTTGCGTACAGCCCCACCAGTGGCTGAGAGGTTTTGCTCTCAAAGCTGGTAGACGGGAGGTGCTAAGTTCAAACCCCTGTCGCGCTCGGCGACCTAATCGTTCGGAGTTTTCCGTGGTTTTCTTTTAACCTTGACATAAATACGGATTAGGATCCCTTAGAAATATCCTCACAAAGAGCACCCCCCCCTAGGGCCTATATCCGTCGAGTGGCAATCGGCCGTCATAAATCAACCAACCAACCTTTTTGCGTACTCGTTTATCCTTTGTTAGTCAGACCCAAGGGGTTGAGAGTGTTCTATCTTTATTCCATGTTTTAGGGGAGCGACAGTAACTTTTTGAAGCTTTCTTTTCAGGAACTGAGCGGCAGCGATTTAATTTGGCAAGCGATTTACAGAAAAATTCACGAATTTTTCGGTGTGACGCCTTAAATATTTAATACCCAGCAGAAAGCGGAATTTTTATTGTGGGAGGGTAATATCACTTTAATGGTTACTAATCTCTTGCATGATATCTGGGATCGTACGACGACACGAGCAGACGAGCAAACCCGGATGCATCCTTAACCACTAAAGACTGCAAAAAGCATTTACTCAGCAATTTTTAGGTGCGTTTGTCATTGTATAAATACGTAGTACCAATAGTCGTGGTCCGTCTGTCTGCCCGTATGTAACAGTGCAAAAACTACCCAACCAAATGGATTGAAATTTAATATATATATAATTGGAGAATTTTGTCGAGTCACTTCAAATGTTATCAAAACCAAATAAAGATTTAAAAAGATATTAATAAAAGTTTTCTTTAATCTATTAAATCATGTATTACATAATTAATTCAATGATATCCCATGATAGGTAATGATTCTAGGTTGCCATGTAGATTACGTCCTATTTAAGATTGAGTCCTATTATTTCTGCATTACCGAATTAAAAAATCGAATTTGTATACTAAAATTATTACCTTATAGCAATCCTGATATTAAATGTAATAAATAGGTATTTATAAATACGATTAATAAATAGATATTAAATAGAAAATGAGTCTAAATATGGATTTCATGTTATTGGAATTTTCAGTAATGTCCACAAAGGATAAAATGTTGCCAACTTAAAATATTACCCTCTTAAAATGTACTTATTTTATTACGGAAATGAATCCTATCATTAATAAAAGACGGTATAATTCTTTTTTTTCAGTGAAATAAAAACGATTTTTTTTTATTGTCTTATATTGGATATTTGCACATTGTATAAATTTTAATGTAACATAATTGTAATGAATTGCTTGTAAAAGTGTATTGAAACTTAATTTGATACAATAAAACTAATATCTATACGATATGAAAATCTGCACATAAAATAAAGTTTGCTGTATTCATGAATTTTTGCAGAAGAGTGCAACAGCTATTGCACCAAGATCTGAATATTTATTAAACTAGTTATTGTACGAAGTCACCTTATTTGTGATGTTTGACGCACAATTTCCAATTTGTAATCTTAAAGATGGTTCAGTTTTGAAGTATAGAAGTGATAAATGTTAGGCTGGAACACAAAGTTAACAGGATCAAGGGATAGCTTTAAGTATTAGACTTACAGATAGAAAAAGAGAGATTTTGAAATTTTTAATTAATTTAAAAAAAGGTTTAAATTTTATCTTTTATGCACAAATAATATACAGGGTGATGATAATTAAAGTCCTACTTTCAAAATGCTCTAAAAAAGTGAACCACTGGTAAGAATGACTTCAAATTTGAACTGAATAGACTGGAAGAAGGGGAAAATGCGATATGGCATAAGAAAGAAAAAGTTTTAAAGTGTATCAATAGATGGCGCTGTAAGCGGCATACTATGCAAATGAAAAGACACTCATGCACCATTAAAACCGAATCATTGTGTGCTTTTTATGCAGGTTTTGGCCCAAGGACAATTAAGAACCGATTTTTCCCATCCAATGTGGTACGACCTTGCCGTGGTGGATGGGCTTTCCACTAACAGTAAACCACAACTGTTGACTGATTTGGAAGTTATTTTTTCATCAAACAACCGAAATACTCGTCCACATTGAACAGTACGGTTGGTGTACTGTGATACTGTTGCCAAAGCTGTCGTATTTCGATTAAAAACGTCACTTGTAGTCGAATCCACTCCCGTTATATCTCTTACGGCGCCATCTATTGATACACTTTGGAACTTTTTTTTTTATGCCATACCGTTTCCCCCTTCTTCCAGTCTATTCACTTCAAATTTGAAGTCTTTCTGATCCGCGGTTCCTTTTTTACAGCATTTTGAATGTGGGACTTTAATTATAACACACACACAAAAATTTTAACAATAGTAATCCTTTATGCCACCTATTTAAAACTTATTAAGTTTAGACTGCTGTAATACACACCAAAAATGATCGTGGTGGTGTCTTTCTTTCTAGCTTCATAGTTTTAAGGATTTGCTGCCGGTCACCACACTTCTAAACATTTGTAGGTTCTGAATTTGTTTTTGTTATAAATCCAATATGTGTTCGATTTTAATGGGCTTATAAATACGGTGGAACCTCGATTTTATGGTACCCGCTTCGTACGTCATTTTTCACGAGTCCGAACAAATAACCTATACTGATAATATTAAAAAATCCCGGATTCTGCGTCATCCATTTTGAAGATTTCCCGCATCGTACTTTTTTCTACCGAGAGGCGAAAAATATTTTTTTTCTCGAATTTTGCTTGTTAAAAACAAGCACGCCACGTTTCACTCTAGAGCTCAATACAGGATGAATCAACAACGCCATTTAAAAAACATTCCACCAAAAACAAAGTTAAAACCAGTTAGTGTTAGCCAATGGCAGACAGCGGACGCGTTTCATAGCTAAAAGATTAAGAGATGACGTCACATCATCTATTTTAGGGAAAATTAGTTTTTCACATTTCTCTTTCTTCCCCTGACAAACAGCGGACAGCGAATACGTTTTACAGCTAAAAGATTAAGAGATGACGTTTCACCACTTCATCTCTTTTAGGGAAAAATATATTTTCACATTTATATTTTTTAGAGACAGATAATAGATTGTCTCTAAAAATATATAAATGTGAACAATTTCAAATCAGTTTTAGTCGCGTGGGCACCAGTCTTATACTGTTGCTGTTAATGTAACTATGTTTAAGAGAAAATATTTTTCTGTTGCCGAAAAGGCGAAACATTTTCACGGCACTAAAGTAGATATCTCAAAATCGTTGAATATTTCTTATTCCACATTACAAACAATTTTAAAACAAGAAGCGACATTGGAATTACATTTCGAAAAACTGGTAAAGTTTGCTAAGAAAAGAAAAACTCAAAACATCTCCATACGAAGAACTTGAAAAAATTTTACTTGTATAGTTCAATGGCGTGCGGGCAGCTAACATTCCGATAAATAGATCCATTTTAAAGGAAAAAGTATTAAAAATTTCAGCTAGACTTCAACTGAAAGATTTCCCAGCATCAAACGGTTGGATACTTCAAATCTATCTGTGGAGAGTCGAATAGAGTAAGAGCAAGAGTGGATTAACAAAACATTGCCTTGTCTGGTGGATGGTTATTCAAAAGGGAAGTTTTAATGCTGATGAAACTGGGCTATTTTTTAATTTGTTTCCAGACAAGACATACACGGTTAAAGGGGGAATTGCCATGGTGGAAAACTGTCAAAAATGTGTTTGACCGTTTTAGTGTGCAAATTCATATGGAAGCGAAAAGCCGTAATCTGGAAAGCCAAGAAACCTTGCTGTTTCAAAAATGTAAAAAGTTTACCAACTGATTACGACGCCAACACGAAATCATGGATGACCTAATCACTCTTTGAAGATTTTCTTCGGAAATTGGATAAAAAGATGCGTATGCGAAATCGAAAAATTATTTTATTTCTTGACCTATGTACCGCTCATGTTGATCTCAAATTAAAGAATGTGCGTGTGGAATTTTTCCCTCCACATTGTACAAGCAAACTTCAGCCGTGCGATTTAGGAATAATTTTAGCATTCAAAGTGCATTACAGAAAGGCACTAATAAAAAAGGCACTTCTTGCAGTAGACTCTGGGGATCTCTTAGATGCCTGGAAGCAAAAAAATTATAACGTGTTAGAAAGCCTTCATTTGAGGCGTGGGATAATATTGGGGAAAAGTGCATTTCCAATGCTTTTGTAAAAGCGGGATTTCCGAGGTCCACCATTGAAGGATCCAGTGAATCACATCCAAGCGCGACAAAAGAGGAAGATTTTATTGTAAATATAGAATTTGATCATCCAGAAATCGATGGTCATGAATATGTTTAGTATGATAAAGATGTTTCTACTTCAGGAATTCATACCATATCTGATTTCATTCCATGTTATGACAGTGGAGATGAAGACGACGAACCAGCAGATAGTGTGCTTTCATCGAATGAAGTTCTTAATAGTTTGAAAATTGTAAAAACTATCTGTTGTTGTAAACCAAGGACTGAATTTACGAAAACTTGCAAGTATTGAAAATGCTGTAAATGATATTGTGTCTTAAAACAAAAAACAAGGTAAAATAAATTATTTTTAGTGTAACAAGGTGAGAGTCTTTCATTTATTTTATTTTCCATGTGTTAGTTTTCCTTAAATCCCGATTTTACGATTTCCCGCTTAGTACGTTATTTTCCGTCGGTCCGGTGAAAAACGTAAAACCGGGGTTTCACAGTAATTTCAAATATCAGGTGTTTAATCCTTAGCCGATTATAAATTTTATGTTATTAATTACGAGTGTGCATGTAATCTCATATCTTAATCTTTGCTAGTGATCACGTGGATTGAAATTGTGTACGCATTTGGATGTTTTTCGAATTCTAAAGGGCAAGAGCGTTGAAGTCTAAGGAATTGCACAAGATTAATGGCTATTTTTTCAACAAAAAAATTACTGCTTTAAAAATGAAACAAGAACGAAAAATCATGCATCAAGCATAGATTATGAATCACTTTCCAACACGAACAGAGAATAGTTCAACAAAACTTCACAGCTTAATAAGGTAAAATATGACATCTAAGTGAACAATTTGCAAAAGGTATAACACATTTTAAAACCAATTTTCAGGAATTACCAAAACTATTCGGAAAAATATCCGATTTCTTTTGTTCAGCCCTCTATAAGAGCTATAGATTTGTATATATACTGCATAGTATACTAAAATTTAATTCAGTGCTAGAAAACGCATACCATAGTTGAAAATTCCCCTGCAGCAATTTCCGTCAATAAGCGGAAATGTACTCGATATATTTTGTGATGTCCTGTAGATGATCTATAGAATTTATACACAACAAGTAATAGACAAAAAATTATTTAAATTTAAAAACGCGTACCACAACTGAAAGAGCACTTCCAGCAATTATTAACAAGACAGTGCTTTAACCGAATACTTTATAATTATTTTATGTAACCGAATACCTTATAATTATTTTATGTAACCGAATACCTTATAATTATTTTATATTTTATTTAATAAAAAACTTTATAATAAATTTGTGTGTACCTGTAAATGGAGGATGAATGCTATACACAATATTCTACAGAAATCATCTTGTAATGCAACACAGTGATGTTCATTTCAATATGTTTGAAATAGTGAAACATTCAAATAAACCGCAAACGATTTATCCCCATACACCGTAATGTAACGGATTCTTTTAAGTGTTCCTTGTAAAGTAACTATAAATGCTATGCCCACCCTATTCTATAATAAGCCTCTTGCAGTGCAGTGTTCCACAGTGATAAATATATATCAATTTGGATATGTTTGAAATAGTGTTAACATCATTAAAATAAAAATAAACCGCAAAGGATTTATCTCCATAATGAAACGTAATGTAACGGAATAGTTTTGAGTGTTCCTGTAAAGTAACTACAAGTGCTATACACTTCATTTTCAATAACAAATATGGAATATGTGATGGTAAACTTCAATAGCATATATCAATTACATGACAATCAGAGTATATTTACGCGAGTTAGAGCACGAACAGACAGACGGCAGGCAGACAAACCGAATTCAGAAACACTTTTCAACTATGTTGGAAAGTTTTAAAAGAAAAGTAAATGGAAAATCAGAAAAACATTCCATTTTTTACTCTTAATAAAATTTATGGGTACCAAACAGTTTTTTTATTTTAAAAATATACAGGACTTTCTTTTTAAAAATTGGATCAACTCGAACCCGACCCGATAAAGCCAAAACCCAACCTGTAAAGGACCCGAACCCGAAACAGTCGATCCGATACGGAAAAAAAAATGCGTCAACCTGACAAAACCCGATGCAAGGCTCTAGCGCAGATCTACCATTTAAAGTATTCACTGACTATAATAAGCCTCGGAAGTGGTATTGCTTTCTTTCGTTTAGATTTACATTTCTTGAACTCATATGTGCAATGTAAATAACAAATTACAATCTTTTATCAGACGAAATACATTGATTTTACCTTTACACTACCCGACCAGAACCTGATTATAGCCTAAGCACAGTAGGTAAGTGCCTTAAGACCCCCAGATTTTGGGGTTGTTCCTAGAAAATTAAGGATCTTTAAACTAAACTATATTTTGTACATAAATATACAAAAGGCAGAACCAACCATGTTTTAAGAATATTTCAAATAAAATTATTTGTTCAGCCATTCGATTAAAAATCACTACAAAATGTGAAACAAACATTTGAATAAACAAATTGTTGTACCATATATTTGGGATTTACTTTATTTTAAGCAACAAAATATCGAGCAAAATCTAGCTAACGAGTTTTTGTACGAAAATAGTGAAGATTACAGATTTTCTTATTATGTTTGGAAATGTGTGTCTGACATTGTCAGATTTGTTGGTTTTTGTAATGTGGTTGATTTTGTTTTTCGCCAGCGAGTAAAGTTTGAATGTATTTGATTATTTTTTTCCTCCCTCTAAAGTCCAGATATTCGTTTCAGATGAAACATTTGTACGAATCAGTAATCTGTTTACTTTTCTTAGTAAATAAAAATTATATTACAGATATAATTGCTATTTACAGATGTAATTGCTGTTTATAGATACAATTGCTGTTTGCAGATATAATTATAAAAAACGCTGTTTCTCTTTGTTTTGGATCTTAGACTATGTTTATAAGAAAAGTAAACTAAAATGAAAGATCAGGAAAAATAAATCTATTTTCTCTACGTGAAATCAATTTGATCGTTTTATCATGCAATAGAACATTAGTAATTAACAAAAGCAAACGCTTTGTAATATAAGTATGTTTATACCTTGCTTATGCAAGGAAGAGTACTAATATACGTACTCATATACGAAAAGACGATCCAGGTGGTAGGGGAGAAAGAAAATTCTTGTAACTATGTTAGCATCGGGGAGTGGGCAATGTCCAGATGTGTTTAAATTGCAACGCAAGGGTTTGGAAATAGTCTATGCAAAATGCAGATTTACAATTTTGGTAATAATTTGGAATTACCTGTTCAGCGTACAGTATATTCCTATGCTAAATTTTACTGATACATTAAAAGAGAGAAGAAAAAACGTTAACAAAAAAAGATTGTTTTTTGAGCGACACTTGCTTAATATTAATATTTTCATAGCTAACGTGGTTTTGTACTTTGTGATTTATCATTATAAAATCATATGTATGGAATAATCTCACAGGAATAAAGATTTTGAAACATTTAAAGATTGGGATAAAATTTGTCTCTTTGCCTAAATCCACATTTTTATTTTTTAATTCACATTCCAAAATTCCCCACTTGGTGAGAATTAAATATCTGGCGAGCCTGGCTGACATAGTTTAAAATAGTTAGAAAGAGATCAGTCAATGTTTAGTACTGGACTTCATGAAAGACGTTTAACATTATTTCTTTCTAAGCAACACCAATGCGCTAAATTATTTTTTCAATTTTTTTTTAAATGGTCTTTCTTTATAGCGATGTAATTAAAGTGCTCTTCTAGAATGAGTAGAAAGTAGCGTGTATCGCATATGAGGCCTTGATGCATGTTAATTATCTGTTAAACTATCGAAGAAAAGCAATTTTAAAACCCTAATTTTTATAACTTAAGTTCGAACCCCCATATGCGGCTCAGATCAGCGTAAGAATTAGAAGAAGAGACAAAACATTAAATTACATTTTTGTAACTGTTAAATTTTTCTTCTCGAGGCATTTAATGTGTGGACTTTATATCTTGTTAAAGAGCCTTAATTAATGCTAATGCTTATATTTCCATTACTTTCTAATTTCCAAACGTTCACGTAAATTACATAAATATTTATAACAGAGTTTGTTGTTATTGTTACTATAAAATTATACTTAGTTGAATACAATTCCAAATGTAACACTAACACACTAGTAGCAAGCTAATATTGTTTTTAATTTTTTTACATTTGAAATATTTATAATGGGATGCAATTACTTGATTAAATTAAATATTTAGTCAAAAATATTGTAACTAGAAATGCGTTTTTAGGTGCGTTCGTAATTATATAAATACGTAGCACCTATAGTCGTCGTTTGGTCCGTCCGTCTGTCCGTCCGTCTGTCTGTCTGTCCGTCCGTCTGTCTGTCTGTCCGCATATAACAACGCAAAAACTACCCAACCAAATGGTTTGCAATTTGAAATATATTATCTTTGCATAAATTTGTCGAGACATTTCAAATTTTATCAAAATCGAATCAAAACTTTAGGAGATATTAATAAAAATATTTATTAAGAAATTTGATTTTTTTTTAAATCGGTGCTTTTTTGTTATATGAGCTTCCGATGGATGTTAAATCGTCAAGCGACCGAGATACTTATTTTATGACAGAAATTAATCTGCAGACGATATAATTCATTTCACAGAATTAAAAATCATCAAGATCTGAATATTTATATAACTAGCTGATACATATATATCTGAATATTTATATAACTAGTTAAGATATTTGTATGAACAGTGTCATAAAATATATACTTAACTAGCTGTTTAACCCGTTCTACGCACGGGATATCATGAATTTAATTCTAAAACGTGCGTACGAACGCACCTCGTTTGTAACGTTTGACGTACAATTTCCAACTTGTTTGGGGAAGGGGACAATTTTCAATTTCAATATAGTGGATTCAATACGGTGAATAACTTTAAATAATACACTTCATTCAATACACTATATTATAATATTTTTATTGTAGTGTATTTAACAGTGAAAAATTTCTTTAAAATGAAGTAATTCAAAATACTTCATTAAATATACATAGGTCTCTGAAACTTCAGGAGTTTTTTTTTTAGGGACGTGGAGGGTTGAATCGGATAAACCTGCACCCCATCTGGTTATAACTTTGCCGGACAATACTGGTTATCAATATTTCCCCCAGTTGCTTGAAATATTGATCTCCCCATTGCCAGTTGTTCGTCAGGCAATTGATTATAATTTAAAAATGTCAACTGTACCATATGGTAATATGAAATATTAAAACACTACAAATAATGAAATATTGGCAGCACTTCGTACTGAAGTTAACCTACCCTACTAAGTTATAGGTATTGAAAACATTTCACTTTAATACAAAATCTCCCCTGTAATGTTGTTGCATCGGATATATTTCCAATGCTAAGCAAATGTATGAACAATCATGAATTATAAATGCATGCTTTAAGGGCCTAATATTTTCTAAATTCTGGCAAAATATAAACACGCTGATATCAAATATATCACTGGTATTTATTAAATTTTTATTTAGTAAAAAAAGAAAGACTTAGTCAAAATTTATCACGATCCATAACACTAATTGAACTTAGAACAAGAGTATTCAATGTTAAGATAAAGTTTACGCAAGATTTATCAAGATTTTTGAGATTATTTAGAATGGAGATATTAATTTCAAGAAAATATTTTTAAGATTTATCACTATTCCTAAAAACTGCATTTAGGATATACAATTTTTCATTTTAATTAATATGATCACAGGAATACAATCTATAGAATTAAACAGCAAGTAAATCACTGCATAAAAATGTGCAGTAAACAACATTCAAAACTCATAGATATATAATTACAATTCAGTTACTAAAAATAGTACAGATATGTTTTGTAAAACATTGAAAGATTCATTTCCCTTCAAGATTTACACAATAAAAGCAATTTTCTTAGATTACCATTTTAAGCATAATATTTTAAAGATTTATCACTATTCATAAAAACTGTATTTAGGACATACTATTTTTTCATTTTAATCCATATAATCACAGGTATACAATCTATAGAATTAAACAGCAATTAAATCACTGCATTAAAAAGTGCAGCAAGCCACATTCAAAATTCAGATATATGATTACAATTAAGTTACTAAAAATAGTACAGATACATTTTGTAAAACGTTGAAAGATTCAATTCACTTCAAGATTTACACAATAAAAGCAATTTTCTTAGATTACCATTTTAAGCATAATATTTTAAAGATTTATCACTATTCATAAACACTGTATTTAGGACATACTATTTTTTCATTTTAATCCATATAATCACAGGTATACAATCTATAGAATTAAACAGCAATTAAATCACTGCATTAAAAAGTGCAGCAAGCCACATTCAAAATTCAGATATATGATTACAATTAAGTTACTAAAAATAGTACAGATACATTTTGTAAAACGTTGAAAGATTCAATTCACTTCAAGATTTAAACAATTTAAATCATTTTTCTTAGAATACCATTTTAAGCATAATATTTTAAAGAATTTTCACTATTCATAAAAATTGTATTTAGGACATTTTTTCATTTTTAAATCAATATGATCACAAGAATACAATCTATAGAATTAAACAGCAAGTAAATCACTACATAAAAAAGTGCAGTAAACCACATTCAAAACTCAGATATATAATTACAATTAAGTTACTAAAAAAAATACAGGTACGTTTTTTAAAACGTTAAAAGATTAAATTCACTTCAAGATTTACACAATAAAAGCATTTTTCCTAAAATACCATTTAAAGCATAATATTTTAAAGATTTATCACTATTCATAAAAACTATTTAGGACATACCATTTTTTCATTTTTAATCAATATGATCACAGGAATACAATCTATAGAATTAAACAGCAAGTAAATCACTGCATTAAAAAGTGCAGTAAACCACATTCAAAACTCAGATATATGATTACAATTAAGTTACTAAAAATAGTACAGGTACGTTTTGTAAATCGTTGAAAGATTCAATTCACATCAAGATTTACACAATAAAATCATTTTCCTTAGAATAACATTTTAAACATAATATTTTAAAGATTTATCACTATTCATAAAAACTTTATTTAGGACATACTACTTTTTCATTTTTAATCAATATGATCACAAGTAATACAATCTATAGAATTAATAGAACAGCAAGTAAATCACTGCATAAAAAAGTGCAGTAAACCACATTCAAAACTCAGATATATAATTACAATTAAGTTACTAAAAATAGTACAGGTATGTTTTGTAAAAGCTTGAAAGATTAAATTCCCTTCAAGATTTACACAATAAAAGCATTTTTCTTAGAATAACATTTTAAAGCATATTAGGTTGTAGCAGATGAAATGTCGGACTTGGTAGATAAACTTCAAACATCAATAAATCTAAGGCAATTGACTTTTTACCAATCAATATAGGCACTATTAGATGTAATATTTCTACCATCGCGATACCAGAGAATTTATGCTAGTTGCACAGAAGTTCTGCATTCTGGAACAGAGAAACTCTTTAAAGGCTTTGGCATTTTCACTGACAAAACATCTCACCCAGCTGCTTAAAAAGTGATAGTTGGTTGGCGAAAAGTCTAGCAAGTATTATGGGTAAAGACAAATCTGATAGTGCAAGCACTGTAATTTTTGGAAAATTGTTCAGGTAACTTAGGAGTATGGTATGACGTTGTCATTACAGTAGTAAAACTTTCTTTCTGTTGATCAATCTAGATAATTCATAATTTTTTATGGATTGCATCAAGCTAAGTACAGTATTTCTTTGCATTTCTCTCTAAAAGTTTCCCAACTTTTCCAAAAAATGAAGTATAAATAACACCTGTACACCATCAAACAGTCACCATTATCTTGGTTTCGGCATATATTTCGTGGTCTTAAAGACATCTAGCCATCATGCAGATAGGCGATGGTTATCGTACAAGATCTACTTTTCACCACTTATCTAGTCTGTTCAAAATCTGAACATTTCTGTTCCTGGACGGAACAGAAAGTGCAAACTTCCAATCGACTTTTCAGGTTTTATTCAGTGAGCTCACAGGAACCCACTTTTCTAGCTTTTTGACTTTACCAAGTGCGTGCAATGGGTTGAATATTATCGAATAGTGTAGGCCTAACTGCTCCTCCATCACAGTTCACAGTTTGTCAAGGCTCAGACACAACTGGTGTTCGCAGTTCGTTGTTTTGAATAACTGGTGCACACGGGGTTCATTTCTCGAATTCATATCGAAGGATCAGAACTGTTTGGAACATCGCTGTATGGTTCGTATTTATATTTGACATCTCCAATTGTTGATATTCCTTACTGTCTCAGCTGCGCTGTGGTCCAGTTTGAACACAAAGAAAAAGTATCCATATATAGCTTATGTTCATCTGTCTTTACGTTAACACTGCCAGCCAGCATTCTAATGATTCCTCGTTCGCATTCGGGAATAGTTACCTTTTACGAACACCACCACTTACACCACCTGACTGTGTTTATAAATATTAAACTTATTTCATCTCGAAATCGGACATTTCATCAGCAACAACCTAATAGTCGAAAACATTTTTGAATATTTAATACAATTTATAATATAACAATTTGCATAAAATAACATGCTAAACATATTATTTAGAGTTACAAATATAAGCTACAATTTTTAACATTTTTCATAATATTTCTTCAGGTTATATGTTCAGTTTTTCATTTTTTACATTTTTTATATATTTATTTATTTATTTAGCATTTTTTTTGCAATATTTTTTTTTTTGCAAGTTTTTTTTCCAAGTATTTTTTTGCAAGTTTTTTTTTTTTTTTTTTTGCAATTTTTTTTTTGTTTTGCAAGTTTTTTTTTTGCAAGTTTTTTGCAATTTTTTTTTTTTTTGCAATTTTTGTTTGCAATTTTTTTGTGTGCAATTTTTTTTTGTTTTGCAATTTTTTTTAGGCAATTTTTTTTTTTGCAATTTTTTTCTTACAAAATTTTTAACAATATTACATTGTCTGTACAATTTTAGAATTTCTTGCATTTTTTTTTTACAATCTTTTTTTCTTTTACATTTATGCATTTTTTTTCTCACACAATGTTTTTAAACATAATTTTCAACAAAACTTCTTATGCATTTTTTAACACAAAACCTTTTTGAAACTTTATTTTAAATCTGATATTTTAACATAAAAAAACATTCTATGAAAGATTAATTGGTAAATATTCAAAAAGTAACAGACTTTCTACAGTTTGTACATATTTTATATATATAACAAATGTTAGAGCATATAAATATTTATAAAATAGCATAATAATGATATAAATATTTATAAAACTAAAATACAAAGCAAGAAGAACTTGCTGAACTATCAAAATAAAAATGCTGAAACAGATACTTTTCCGAAAACCTGACTTTATGGAAATTTATACACTGGTTAAGGGGATAGTGGACATTAAAAATCAAATCCTTCCATTTTCAATGGATTTATTTGAAAATTGGCAAATTTGTTTGAGGTAAACTCAAATAGTTATATTCAAAATTGTGTTAAAATAATAAAAAGTTTTAAAATTATTCAAATTTTAAATAACGAATAATTGTCATATTTTAAAATGTGCCATGTGCATTTATTTTGTATAAAATATGACAATATTTATTTATAAGATACTTTTTATATATTACAATGGATGTTGGCACGAATTGTAAAAGTTTTCTGAATGTATAAGCAGAAAAAAAATATTTTTATAATTATGATTTGTTTTTTCTAAAAAAGTAGATATATATTTACATGTACATAAATTTTAACACTAAAATACCCCTCAGATGCAACATTTTATGCTAACATTTATTTATTATCGTATAGAGAACATACAGTATAAATTTCAAAACAATCTTATAATTAGCAATGCGCATGGAACGTTTCGAAAGTTAGAAATGCGCTAAATTTTCAATTTTGAGAAAACAGCATTTTAAGTAAGAAAAACTGTATAGAGTTTTTACAAATATAAAAGCTTATATCTCTGCGAAGAAGCGTCAGAATTGGAAAAATTCTTTTTGTGTCAGATAAATTTGAGCATCTAATTTCATAATTCTCCAAATTAAAAATATGGATTTTTTTAGTCGAATTTCGTGATTTTGAAAGCCACTATATCCCCTTAAATGAAACAAAAAGCTTGCTAATCTTGATCTGGAAACCCAACAAGAAGTCGTAACCAGAAGCTCAGAAAATGCAAAAACACTAAATATTTCCTTCTTGACGTGCTTTTAGCTATTTAAAAATTACAATTCTTAATATATAACTGCAACAGCATATTTAAATAGGAGTGTTATTGGTTTTATAAAGTTATATTGCATAATTTTATTTAGAATGAAGGTATTTAGTATTTAAGTTTCATTCATTTTTGCAAGGCCATCATGGACATACATCCATGAATTATATGTACATTTAAAACTTAATCGAAATTTAGAAAATTACATATACACAAAATCATTTAATATACGTCATTAGAAATAATCTAAATATAATTCAAGAATCATGAATTTCAAAGACTATTTCTTTTAATTTATTAAACAATTAAAAAATAATGCGGATGTAATGTAGTAATCTTTATAATAAATTAAAAATCCAATCCAAAAAAATAATATATATATATATATATATATATATATATATATATATATATATATATATATATCAAATATCTTTAGAATGGATATATCAGTCTACAGTTTATATTGTATATACGCGCTCATACACAAGTTGTAGGGTAGCATTACTTTAATATAAAATTTATCAAAAATCTTGAGTATGTGTGTATTAACGTAATTTTTTTTTAAATATAAAATTTGTAGGTCAGCATTTATTTAATATAAATCATTCCCTAAACATGGCCTTTCTAAAAAAGTTAATTACAAATATCAAAAATTCGTTTAATTTGGATGTATTAACCTAGTTTTTTTTTTTTTTTAAATACAAGTCTTAAGTTTCCAATGATTTAATATAAATCATTCAATAAATATATCCATTCTAAAGCAGTTAATTACAGATTTTATCTTAAGCATTTACTTAGAACGAATATATTTAGCATCTTTTTTTACATGTATATACAAAACAATTTGTAGGTTTAGATTATTTAAATATAAATCATTACTGAATACATACATTAAAAAAAGTCAGTAACAGATTCTAAAAAAATCTGTTTAAAACGAATACCTACAAGATTTTTAACTCTAAATTTATTCTTTGTAATGCAAGTTTTGGCTCAACCTTATTTTAAAATTAATTCAATAATTACCTCTATTCTAAAGAATTGAGGGGTCGAGGAAAGAGGGTGCTATGCCACATTTGTAAACTTTTGATATATATCAGTTTGAAAGTTAGATCAAGTACTCAAAACAAGATAATATAACATTAAAGTTTGTTCTTATTAACATTTGAGGTATTCTGAATAACAATATGGCATTACTACAATGATATTACTATTATGTCCTTTGTAACTTAGCTATCTTAATGGGGGGCAGAAACATCTGGCGCAACAACGAAACCTGTCACATATGCTGCCACTAAATGACATAGAAACAAATAATATGTTGGATATTATTATTTACAATTAGAGATCGACCGAAATTTCGGTTTCGGTTTCGGCGCAAAATCGGAGTTTCGCCGAATATTCGTTTTCGACGAAACTGCTACCAAAATTTCGGCCTTACCGAAACTCGACCCAAACTATCTATATTTCAAAATCTCGTTCCTTCTTTCGGAAATCTTCTTTACTCAGTGATATGAGTTGTATCGGCTCAAATGAGACACTGTTTATTGCTATGAACTCCACTGTTTATCATTATCCGTCATGATTGATTCATGATGCGAGTGTAAATTACAAAGCAAGTAATGCATATATGATTAAACTTAAAAGACGCTTATCACGTGATCTTTAAAAGCTGCAAACTTAACAGTAATAGAATTTTTTTACTTTGAAACTCCAGATTGTTTTGAATGCTTTATGAGAAAGGTGTTGCTAAAACAAATGAAGATTTACGAAATTTATTACAAAAGATATATCGAGGTATGTATACTTAAAATATTTTTTATTAGATAAAAATCGCATAATTGGAAACTATTTCTATCTTATTGATAAATTAATTACGTTTTATTTTATATGAAAATAACTAGTTTTGGATAGAGGCACAGAGAGTCAATTTGGCACCGGAGATAAAATTTAAAAACAGGGATGTCATTTCAATACTTTCTTAGGGAGGCAGGGAGTGGCAAATCTTTTTTTACGTAAACATGTTATTTAAACACATGTACCATAAAAATGTTTGTACAAAATTTTAAATAATCAATAATAATGTTCAGCAATATTTAAATATATATTTATATTTAAACGTCTATTAAATGAATAATATTTATAATTATATATAAATGGTTAAAACATATTCAATGTTAATTTCCTAAAAAAAAAACTTTTAAGTACTTTATTTCAATCAATTTAAATGCAAAATAATAAACTGAAAATATGAATATATTTAAAAATTAAATATTCATTATTGAATTTGTTTTACATTATTTAACTACATTGTTAATTATTGATAAATGCCTATACAGGGCTTGACAAATGCGGTCGCCAGGTGGCCACTGGCGACCAGGTTTTTCTATCTGGCCACCAAGTTTTATTTGATCTGGTGTTTTTATTAGTATTATTTTTTGTACAAAAATTGACCCAAGAAATGAGCACAAACGGCATTTTCCCTTTTTTCGGCATTTTTCATTTGGTAAAAATAAGTTCAACAAATTCAAATTTTAAAATAAAAACATATTTGACTGACTTCGACAGGAAAATAAGCAAAAATTGTTTTCTTGCTTTACTACAACTCCGATTCAAAAAATTAGAATAATGTAAAAAAGAATGAGTTTGATGTTGCTAACGCGTCAATTTGCATACTGCGTCCAGGAAAAAATATATTAAAAGTATCTAATTATCTTCAGAGCATTTATAAATATAACATAAATATTTATTTTTATCCGATATATTAATAATTAACTATTTAAAAAATATTAGAATAATTCAAAGAAATAGAATACCTCGATAGCATGGTTCAAAAAATTAGAATATTCAAATTTTTCTTATAAGTTGAGAGAACGGCTGCGGGATTAACATCTGTGGGACTATAAAATGTGCTCCGTTGAAAATGAGAAGTCGTTTGGCATTTGATTGTAGCGTAGTATTTGCTTAATATGGGACGAAAGAGCGATTTATCTGAGGCTGTGAAATATCGTATTGTGTACTTGCACGAAATAGGAAAAACACAACTTTTTATAGCAAAAGAAGTGAAATGCTCTCAAGCAAGTGTGAGTAGAGTTTTGAGAGAATATTCTAATAATAAGTGTTTTCAAAATAAACACTTTAAAAGTGGTCGAAAGCCAGTAACTTCAAGAAGAGATGAAAGGCAATTGAAAAAGATTGTGAAGAAACATCGTTTTCGGAGTGTGAGATATGTGCATAGAAAATGGAAAGAAATGGGTATAAATGTCTCCAAATCTACAACACTACGACGACTTCGCAAATTAGGTTTTAGATCACGTGTGCCTAAGATAAAGCCATTCTTATCATCTAAGCAAAGGGCTGCTAGAGTTAAATGGTGTAAACAAAGGCTATTTTGGGATCACGACGATTGGAAAAAGATACTTTTCAGCGATGAAAGTGTGTTTTGTGTGTCTCACGGAAATCAAGGTATACGTGTCTGGAGACTCAAACATGAAGCTTATAAGAAAGAATGTTTAAAACGTTCGGTTAAATTTGCGACCTCTGTTATGGTATGGGGCTGCATGACTGCTGAAGGCCCAGGCAGGTTGTGTATTGTTTCCACAACAGTCAATTCAGAAGTCTATAAAGAAATTCTTGAACATTTCATGATTCCTTCAGCTGAGGATTTATGTGATGACGATTTCTTGTTTCAGCAAGATTTAGCTTCTCCCCACACTTCCAAATCAACAACTAAATGGCTCAAAGATAAGGACATACCTGTACTCCCTTGGCCTGCAAACTCACCCGATCTAAATCCTATCGAGAATTTGTGGGGAATTATGAAGAAACGACTTCAAGAAGTTCCGCCTAGAGACAAAAAAGAACTTATTTCTAGTATAAAGAGCATATGGGCGAATTTGGATAAAAAACATTGTGAACCTTTAGTTAAAAACATGCCAGAACGTTTAAGAACTGTCATTAAAGCTAAGGGTGATGCAACAAAGTACTGATTAGCAAGTAAAAATACTTAGAGTTTAAATTATCTTCAATATATTTTCATTATTCTAATTTTTTGAACTATGTTAGAAAGTATTCTAATATTTTGAATTTTTTGTTGTTAGCTGATTTAAATATATTTTCTATTTCATTGTAATGTGTTTACATTTTTATAATCTGCAAAATATGCAGATTCATATTATAGTACTTTATATTTGATATTGTTGATTATTTATTTGATAAATTCGATTTTCATTTCCCTTGACCGTATTTCTTTTCATTATTCTAATTTTTTGAATCGGAGTTGTAGTTCATCGATACTCCCCTCATCAGATATAGATTTTGCAGCACCAAACTATCTGGACATATGAAGACTTCGGCAATCGGCATTTCCCAAACATGCCGGTTAATCCAGCTTTTACAGAATTTCTCTTTTTTCTTTTCATAAATGTATAATTTTGATAAGTTTTATTATAAAACTTGGTTTATATTATCTTTCTAAATTATATAACTATTCTAAACTATGTAACTAATAATCCTAAACTATGCTTGTTATTTTTCTGAATTAATTCATAAAACATTTTTGTGCGTTTTGAAAATCAGTGATGGGGGAGGGGGGGGGGCTATTTTGTACTGGCGACAAGAATTTTTTGCTGGCTACCAGATTTTATCAAATTTGTAAAGCCCGGCCTATAAATATAGGTTGTTATAAAATAGTAAAATATAAAAGTTGAATTAGTTATGTTTAATTTTTGTTTGAAACTTATACCCGCACATATAAATGTACGTGTGTTTATTAGAAATTTTGTTCAATACACGTATAATTAATAAATTAATTAGTAACGTAATTAGTTATTATTAAGTAATTATTAATTATTTGTTATTAATAGATTAATTAATAATTATATGCAGTTATGTTTGTATTAATCAGTTTTTAAATTTTTTTTACACATTCGGTTTCGACCGAAAGTGGGAAGATCACCGAAATCCAGTTTCGGTTTCTGTTTCGGTCTTAAAAACCTGTTTCGGTCGATCTCTATTTACAATATTAAGCAACAGATTTCAGTGTTAGATTTATTTCACCAAAAATGCGGTTTGGCACTTTGTGGCCCCGACCCCCTCAATTGTAATATAAGAAATATATTTTTCTAGAATGGATATATTACCTACATCATATATATATATATATATATGTTGTAGATAAGCATTACTTGAATATAAATCATTTATTAAATTCCTCCATTCTAAAGAAATTGAATTTTATCAATATTTTTTTAAATAGATATAATATCCTACATGATTATTTTTAAACACAAACTGTAGGTTAAAAGCACTTTAATATAAATATTCCCCTAAATACCTCCATATTAAAACAATCATAATTAAACTGATTTTCTACAGTGAATAAATCTATGAATCGGTAACATTAAAAATTTCCTTTGTCACATACATATTTCAGTTAAAAAGAATAATGATAAATTATTAAAAAGAATCCATAGAATCAAATAGAATAAATTAAAGGATAAACGAAGGTTGCAAAGGTGGTGATGGACAAGGTAATATGAGGATGTTCTCAAATTTGGGAACTGCAGTTTCCGCAGTTTTTGATTTAAAACAGTTATTCCATTTCAACCTTCCTAGTACTATTGGGGTCTTTTTTGACCCCATTTTCATTTTTTTTTTGTGATGGGCGAGATAATTCGAGGATGTTCTCAAGTTTAGAAACTGTAGGTTCCACAGTTTTTGATTTAAAAACAATTATTCCATTTTAACCCTCCTAGTTCTATTGGGGTCTTTTTCGACCCCATTTTTATTTGTTTTGAAGTTTTTAGTCTTTCGAACCAGGAAAAAATAATTATTTAAACTTAATAAATTAAATTATTAATACTAATCCATAGAATTAAATAGAATAAATTAAAGCATAAACGAGGGTTCCAAAGGAGGTGATGGGCAAGATAATTCGAGGATGTTCTCAAATTTGGGAACTGCAGTTTCCGCAGTTTTTGATATAAAACAATTATTCCATTTTAACCCTCTTAGTACTATTGGGGTCTTTTTTTACCCCATTTTTATTTGTTTTGAAGCTTTTAGTCTTTCGAACCAGGAAAAAATAATTATTTAAACTTAATAAATTAAATAGACACATCGTGTGAAGAAGTTTTATTTAATAAAATTAAATTTCTGGTTCTAATCATGCAAAGCCAAGAACGCTTATCAAAGATTAGAATCTGGTACTAGGAAGGTTAAATAGGGGATAAGTTCATGGGTGAAAAAAAGGTTGAGAGCTTTGAAAAAGTCCCTTATTAAATTTGGTCACTCTAGTCATGGCGCTATTAGGAGTAAGCGAGCGACCAAAATAATTATAAATGAACATATTCGAGAACTGAAATTTTCACCTAAGTATACCCGAAATTTTCAGCACTAAATTCTTGTTGGTTGTATCGCCACAATCTTTGCAACCCTTGTACATAAATTTTATTATATTTTTATAAAGACTAACTTTAGAAACATTCATTCAATTTTTAGTTAATTTAGATATTAAAAATAAGGCAGGTATCAAATATTTATGTAAATTATTTATAATTTTTTGAAAGATATTCATAAAAATAGAATCACCATATTTCTTAAATTAAAAAAGAAAAAGATGGAAATATGGTACAGATAAAATACAGTATATCACAAATTATCTGACAGTACATCACATATGAGGGCTTATAGAATGACAGTACAGCAAGCCAACATTTTGAAAAATCTAGATAATTATATTTTCACTGAACGTATATTAATTTCTGTTCAGTGTGACAGTCAAATAAGTTATAGTTTACTTAGGGAGTCATTAGGGGGCAAAAACAAGTTGGAACCCTTAATACAACAAGTTTCACAAAACTATTCATTTCTCTAACATTTCGTTTTTCTTGACTTACTTCACTGTCATTCTAACGCCCTCATATAGCATAATTTAATATATCGCAGTTTTACACAGTATATCACATTATACGATTTATCACCACATTATACGTTATATCACATTATGTAGTATATCACATTATTGTACATAATCACATTATTATACAAATCATGTTATACATATCACATTATTATACATATCACATTATTAGACAGTATATCAATATTATACAATATATCAATATTATACGGTATATCAATATTATACAATGTATCAATATTATACGGTATATCAAAGTTTTATACGGTATATCAAAGTTTTATACGGTATATCAAAGTTTTACACGGTATATCACAATATTACACGGTAACATTATACAGTATATCAAATTATTATACATATCATATACAGTATATCATATTATTATACAGTATATCAATATTATACGGTATATCACATTATTATACAGTATAACAGTTTTACACGGTATATCACAATATTATACAGTATATCACAATATTATACGGTATTTGACGATTCATCAAACAATTATATTTTAAATGAATCGATTAACATTGAAAATGGGTATGTATGATATACAAATAGTCAAAAAAGTTTAATAAAATGGAGCTAAAATATTGCTTTTTTTCTCCCTTTTTACTGTTATAATTATTGTTTAGACATTTAAGCATGTCTGATATGATACAATATGATTGGAACGAATTCTATATGAATAGAATGATTCGATACATGTTCTTTAATTGCATGTTTTAACCCACATTTTAGAATTAACTTCATGTTATATTCTATAAATTTAACCCTTAACTGCTGTAATGGGTCTCACAGACCACTGCATTTTTCACTTTTCAGAGTTTAACTCTTAACTTTCAGTTTAACTACAGACACTAGAAAAAATGTGCTTCGTTTAGATCCTTAGTATTACTCCTAGAAACTTCTGAAGGGGTGAATTTTGATTAGAAACAGGCTGTACATAAAGTTTAATACAGAAACAGTATCCAATGCGTCAATCGAGTCTTTTATTCATCTTTCGATCTATCGGTCTCAGAGACCGATTCACAGTAGTTATGCAACAAATTTTGTCACAGTAGTTAAGGGTTAAGCTTCTTTTAAAAACTAACTATTCCTTATACATTAACAATATTTTTTCATAAAATGAACCAATTTAATTTAAAATATTTTATTAAATCCAGATATTAGAAATTGTTTACAGGGTAACCCCTCCCCCCTTTCACCTTAAAGACAAAGATTTTTAAAAGATATTCTAATATGTTGTATAAGATTAGAGTGAATTTTTAGATAACAGCACTTTAATTGGAAGTTTTGACCTCCAGTTTAAATTCAATTCCATGTTATATATGAATTTCCATCTGAATTTGAAAACATCATTACCTTATACATTATTCTTCAGCTGGATGTGTAACATATAAATGAATAAATTTAATTAAAGATCATTACACTTTCTAATATCTGGATTTTTTTTCCGTTGGATAATCAAAGATTTTAAAAACAGATATAAATAAATTATTTTATTTTACAGTTTTCTCAAGCTATTAAAATTATTTTAAAGATTGTTTCTTTAACCTTATTTTACAATACAGTGTTTTAATATTTTGTAATACTTTATATAATTGCATTTATTTTCAGAAATTTTATAAAACATTAGTAAAAATAAAATATTAAAAATGTTTTATAAATAGTGAGAAATTTTTCAGAATATATCAACTTTTCTAACAAACCAAAATTCGGAAAATATTGGTGATATATTGGAGAAAATACCAGAGTATTTGCATTTTGCTAGAATTTAGAAAATATTAAATAGTAGCAAATAAGTATATATAAATTGTTTATTTATTCTCATAGCATTGGTGACATATCCAGTGAAACAATATAACATGAGATACTTTGATTAAATTGGAAATGTTTCCAATACCTATACATAGCTGTAAACTAACATCCCGTTTTTTTAAAGTCAAACATACTTTTACCAGATTTTTTTTGAAGAAATATGTATCACATAGAAACAAAGCATTAAGTAATTACATTAAATAAATTTTCTTGCTCCATACATGTTTCGCTTGAAAAGACCCGGTACGTTGGCTGTTATGACTATATATTATTAGGTAGGGATAATGATAATAGCCATCAGTATTGAATAATCTGTCAGATTTTGTATTTAGAAATTCCGAATTCTTACCAGAAGAGTTTATTTTATTGATACAATATCTGTTTATTAATAAATAAAAAATAACTATTCAAACATTCTAGAGAGAATCCGGAATTTCTGAATATAAAATCCGCCATTTTTTGCATCACTGATAGCAGTACTGCCAATGTTTCAATAATGGTAGCATTGGAACATTGCCAATTATGACCACTTAGTTTTATTGACAAATGTCCCAGTTATGACCATTAACACACAACTGACAATATAGTAACCAGTATTTCAAATAGCTCCATTGATAGTCACTATTGGATATATAATAAAGTGCATTACATCATAATTTTTTTCAATCTAAAAGCAATATTAGCTACTAGTGTGCTATACGTTTCGAATTACATTCATTGAAACGTGATATTTTTATAGTGTAACATGATATTTGTAAAGTAGTTATAAATTTATATGCAACTCATTGAGATGTTTAGAAATTAGGCTTTAATCAAAAGTGAAACATTTTGTTTGCATTTATTATGAATCTTTGTGATATAAATTCCATGAATTGAAAACTAAGACAGAAAAAAAAAATGAAAAACTAACAAAAAACAAACAATACGGTTTCCACGCCTCAAAAAAAATTAAATGATTTACAATTTTAGAGTTGTTTAGAAAATAAAATAGCTTAAAAAATATTCTTATTAAATCCAATCATATAACTTAAGTCATGGACAAAAGTATTGAGCACCCCCATATTTTTAATAATATCTTTAACCCCTTGAAGAGTGGTGGGGTATATATTATCCCAGTTAATTTTACTTAAGATTTGTACTAAAATTTTTGAAGAAAATTTTTCTTTTATAATATTGGTGGAGAAAAGATGTAAAATTGCATTTCTTTCTTTTCAAATAAAAATGTTTCGAAAATTCTGGTGTGAATCCAACATATTGGAGAAACACAATTACATTGCCCTGAAAGGGTTAAAAGCAGTCATCGGATCCAAAACGTTTAAATGCATACGATTATGAACAACTTTAAGTTATTAAAAACTTTGTAGAAAATGATAGAAAAAAGAACATTTCAACTTTTAATTAACCCGTTTTTAATTAAATCCGTTGATTTAAGAAACATTAATTATTGGATCCATTTTAATTTTCGTCGATGAGACTTAATAGTTAACCCTTTTAGTGCCAAGGAGCGCCGTCGCGCTCCTCTCGCTCTGTGTTTTTATTATCATAGTATAAAATCTTCTGAAGAGAATGTTGAAAAAATTATGCATATTGGTGTATTGTAACGGAAATGGTGAATATTTCTCTTGTTCATATAAATTAGCTATAAAAATGCACTTTTTTACTGGCATTTTTAGCATATATTGGTAAACTATGTATGGCACTAAAAGGGTTTTCATAAAAATAAGAACTATTGCAGAAAATGACAAAATAGGAAGAGATTTGTTCTCTTTTTAAGCTGGATTCCAATGTCTCTTGTGATCAATAACTATTGTGATGGTTGTAACAGATAAAATGGGTTCAGTACTAGTTTGGATTTGGTTGATATAGCTATTATACATTGTATACTGTGTCCTGAAAAAAAAATGACGGAGAAACCTTTTACTCATGACTAATCTCCACGTGTTGTGAACGATAAGGAAAAACTCATCGAATATTACTCAGTGACTAACAAGTATCTTTATAAACATTGCAGCGAAAAAACACTAACTGTTAAAATCAGAATCCAATTAACTCTTGCAACTCTAATGAAAACTGCAGATGTTATCTAAATTGAATATATCCAGATGGACTTATGTTGAAACTAACAACTCAGAAAAAGTGCAGATTGCCCTTTCAACCTTGAACTGTTTTCGCGCGTGTGTGCACTTCATATAAACATTCTTCAGTATGTAAAATGTAACTATCGTCAAGTCGTCTGTGTGAATGTAGAAAAACGTATCTTAATTTTAATGTTAAAGTAGAGCACCCTCACGTAGCCTCTACGCTTATTGTAATCAAGAATACATAATGTTAAAACGATATGGATCTCCGCTTATTACATGAATCAATGTTTTACTACTAATATAAATTCATTTATCTCCCAAACAATGCTCCGACAACGAATCGATGAGGATAAATCAAAAGTCTCTAAAGAATAATATGATAGCCGATAGCGACTATAAATATCACACTATAGATTATTCAACGCGCGATGGCAAATTTCAGGTGAGCTGAATGAACTTTATTATTATCAAAGCTGAAAGTTAAAGTATCAAAAGTGATCTAACAATTTATAAGTAAAAAAAATTATCGTGCTACCGAAAGTTCTAACAAAAAAGATTGAAATGCACTTGGACTTTTTACCTAGAGATACATAGGCAATGTAAATTGCAAAAGCTTTCAAAATAAAGGTACGAATTAAGACTATGCTGATGAAATAGTCCTCCTATCAATTTGGAAAAAGTTATACTTTAAAAATTTTTATACAGTGTCCTATAATTTATATTTAGAAAACTTTGATCCATTCTCTGGACAAGTAGAATAGTAAAAGTTCCTTTCTTCTACTGACAAAACGCACCTTATGATATTTTGAATTTTAGTAAATTTAGGAGCTTTCTAGCACTACAAAATTTCACGCATATTTATTTAACATGTGTTAATGAAACTAGATTATGCTAAACAAAATATTTTTCGACAACCTAAAATGAAAAAAAAACATTTATGAAAAAGTCAACAATTATATCTGTAATAAAATGTTAATTTGCTATTAACTAAATTTAATATATTCACACACATACACACAATTACTTCAAAAAAAATTTACCCTTAAGCAAAAAAAAAAAAAAAAAAAACTGATAACTGAAAACTTGACTCGAAAAACTAATTCGAACTAGTGACAAATGCAATTTAAATCCGATACAACACGCAGGTCTGTTGAAATTCAGGTAAAATCTATATATCCCGGTGTATCTATTACAGGACTATAATTTGTATTTTCCTTCACATTGTATATTTACAGTCAAAAAATTCAAATATAAATGAAGGTGGTTGTGGTGGTGAAGGCGCTGGAAAATTCTGGACTGTTAGGCCGACGACGACAGCCCCTTCAGTCCACTAGCTTTGAGAACAGAACCTCTCAGCCGCTGTGTGGCAATCTAAATGTAGGAAAACAACACCACTTCCAGTCAATGATTTCCAGCAATGGATAATATAAGTAAAATTTCGCAAACCCATCATCAAAATAAACGTCATATCTACGGCTGTTTAATTTAAGATATATAGATATATATATATATATATATATATATATATATATTTGATAACCTATCACGAGTTAAATTCGCATATATGCGATTAGGCTTCAGTATTTTTAATTTAGTTTAAAATCAAACTTAATTTATTAAATATTATATTTCTCATAATAAATTTGCATGATTCACTTTTTAAAACTTTCCAACATAGTTGAAAAATGTTATGAATTCGGTCAACGCCCCCTAGATAAGAAATCCGTGATACGCGTCAAGAAAACGTCATGCCAAACAGGCGAAACAAAGAAAAAAATTGGAACAGCTTGCATTTTTCGATTTCGATGGCTCCTATAATTATTAACTATTAGTCGTAAACAATAATTATTAATTCTATGAGCCAATGAAATCGAAACATGCAAGTTGTTGGAATTTTATTCTTTGGTTTGCCTGCTTTGTATGACGTTTTCGTGACGCGTGTCATGGCTTTCTTATCTAGGAGGCGTTGATTCGGTTCGTCTGTCTCTGCTCCAACTCGCGTAAGTATGCTCCAATTGTGATACAATTGACGTATGTAATTGTTATGTTATTGATGTTTACTGTGGTATTTCGGTATTTAAAGTGAAATGTAAAATTTATAGTTCGTTTACAGAGACACTAAAAAAAATGGAGTTGCATTATGGTCTATAGGGAAACATCGCTTGAAATGTACTTCAACGATGTTACAACATTTCAAGCATACTGAATTTAATATAGATCACGCACATACACTACAAGATGCTTACTGCAGACTATGGTGTGCATAGCCTTTATCGCTCATTTACAGGGACACATAAAATGATTGTTATACTATATATGAGCGATAATTGCTTTAAGTGCGTTTTCAGTTGAAGTATGAGTTTTTAAATTGAATTCATTTTTTGCATATTACTTTGTGTGTATAAATTGTGTAGATCATATACACACACAGGGTAGAAAATAATTAAAGTACATTCCCGTTTATTGACGTAAATCGCTCAGTGGGAATTTAGCTGCGTTATGCCTTTTCTAACTTAACTAAATAGTAGCATAATATGTAGCATATATCATATACAGGGCTGCACAAATGAACTTTAATACTTTTTTCAACTGTATTAGATGGTAACTCTGAAATTTGTTTTTCATGTGTATTATGTGCTTTCCAAATTGTTTACTTGGATATCATCTTTTACCTTATTAAACGATGCAGTTTTGTTACAGCATTCTAAAAGTGGTTCTTTGAAATTGTTTTTTAATCAATGCTTGACGCAATATTTTTCTTTCTTGCTAAACATACATCTAGGAAAACAAATTATAAAATTTTAATCAATTTAGAAACATATCTAACATACATTTAGATATGAAGTACAGTATAATGCACACATTTTATTTAAAAAACGAATCGAAAATTACACCACGCGTTAAACGTCGGTTATAAGAATTAATGATTAAAATTAAGAAAAAAATGAATTAAAGAACTAAGATTTTCAATTAAACGAAAATACTATTTATTACAAATAACAGTCGGTAGCAGATTACATAATAAGAAATGGCATTATACTTTACAATATTCTTATTTTTAATATGTATCTCATGAAGGTTTCTTTGTAAAGAAGGAAGTGAGCGTTATACGGCAAATATGTCTTTAAAAAATGACGTATGAATGTTTAGGTGGACGTTATACACCGGAATGCACAGTAAATTGAATTGGTTGTATAGAGTTCATTGACATAAGGTCCCTCTAAATTGAATTGAATAGAAATTTAAAATTAAGTAGATTCAAACTATTCTTTTCACAATTAAACAAAATTCTGGAGTTTAACAAAACATTAGGTATAAGTCAATTCAACCTTCGAGAATCAAACCTCGACACATCAGTTAGTTTCCATTTATAATACTGAAAAATTTGTTGTCTAGTCAACTGGACTCGCAGCAAAAATATTCATCTTGCGCAGATTCAGAACTAATTTGTAATTTACACTTTAACAAATGACACATCTAGAAATCTTTTGCGTTAGATAACTACAAGCAATGAAGTTGAAATCTAAAAATATTCCATATTTGGTATTGAAAATGAAATGTATAGCACTTGTAGTTACTTTACAGAAACACTCAAAACTATTCCGTTACATTACGTTTCATTATGGAGATAAATCGTTTGCGGTTTATTTTTATTTTAATAATGTTAACACTATTTCAAACATATCGAAATTGATATATATATATATATATATCGGAACACTGCACTGAAAGAGGCTTATTATAGAATAGGGTGTGCAAAGCACTTATAGTTCCTTTACAGGAATACTTAAAAGAATCAGTTACATTACGGTGTATGGGGATAAATTGTTTGCAGTTTATTTGAATGTTTTACTATTTCAAATATATTGAAATGAACATCAGTGTTGCATTACAAGAGGCTTTCTGTAGAATACTGTGTGTATAGCATTCATCCTCCATTTACAGGTACACACAAATTTATTATAAAGATTTTTATTAAATAAAATATAAAATTATAAAGTATTCGGTTATATAAAATAATTATACAGTATGTATTCGGTTAAAGCACTGTCTTGTTAATAATTGCTGGAAGCGCGTTTTCAGTTGTGGTACGCGTTTTTAAATTTAATTAAATGTTTGCCTATTACTTGTTGTGTATAAATTCTATAGATCATCTACAGGACATCACAAAATATCTCGAGTACATTTCCGCTTATTGACGGCAATTGCTGCAGGGGAATTTTGAACTATGGTATGCGTTTTCTAACACTGAACTAAATTTTAGTATACTATGTAGTATATATACATTCAAATCTATAGCTCTTATAGAGGGCTGTACAAAAGAAGTCTGATATTTTTCCGTATAGTGTTGGTAATTCCTGAAAATTGGTTGTCAAATGTGTTATGCCTTTTACAAATTGTTCACTTCGATGTCATATTTTACCTTATTAACCTTTTTTATCCTGATGGTACTTTTAAGTAGCACTTTAATAAAACAGCTATATATTCGTAATATGACCTTTTTCCTAACGGTATTTACAATGGCACAAAGAGTATTTCTGACAGCAGTCAGAAGATGACAAATTCAAGCACATATCCTCTATCTTTGCATTGTAGGGATTTTACATTTGCCACGCTACATTCGAAATCCATTTTGCAATAGAACTGACATGCATGTTGTTCTTCATTTGAGTAATTTTAGTGGTTTATTACCAGTTATTTAGTACTATTATTTTCTATACTCTACAGGTGAACATTTCCTATATTTTATTTGAAGTTTACTATTTGAAATTTACTAGTTTATTTTATATCATAGGATAAAAAATTTATGGTGGTTACAGTTGCATAATTAACCACTAAAACACAATAAAAATTATTTTCCTCTTTCCTATGTTTATTCTGCACCAAAATTTATTTAATGATGCAAAAATACAATTAAAAAGTAGCAGGAAAATTAATTCAGGATATAAAGGGTTAAGCTGTGAAGTTTTGTTGATGTATTATCTGTTCATGTTAAAAAGTGATTCATAATCTATGCTTGATGCATGATGTTTCGTTCTTGTTTCATTTTTAAAGCAGTAATTTTTTTGTTGAAAAAATAGCCATTAATCTTGTGCAATTTCTTAGACTTCAACGCTCTTGCCCTTTAGAACTCGAAAAACATCCAAATGCGTACACAATTTCAATCCACGTGATCACTAGCAAAGATTGTTTAAGAGATGAGATTACATGCACACTCGTAATTAATAACATAATATTTATAATCGGCTAAGAATTAAACACCTGATTTCTGAAAATACAGTGAAACCCCGGTTTTACGTTTTTCACCGGACCGACGGAAAATAACGTACTAAGTGGGAAATCGTAAAATCGGGGTTTAAGGAAAACTAACCATTGAAAAGAAAATAAATGAAATACACACTCACCTTGTTACACTAAAAATAATCTGTTATTTTACCTTGTTTTTTGTTTTTAGACGTAATATCATTTACAGCATTTTCAATACTTGCAAGTTTTCGTAAATTCAGTCCTTGGTTTACAACAGCAAATACAATTTTTTAAAATTTCCAAACTATCAAGAACTTCATTCGATGAAAGCACACTATCTGCTGTTTCGTCGTCTTCATCATCTCCACTGTCATAAAAATCAGATATGGTGTGAATTCCTGAAGTAGAAACATCTTTATCATATTCAACATATTCATGACCTTCGATTTCGGAATGATCAAATTCAATATTTACAATAACATCTTCCTCTTTTGTCTCGCCTGGATGTGATTCACAGGATCCTTCCATGGTGGACCTGGGAAATCCCGCTATTATAAAAGCATTGGAAATGCACTTTTTTCCAATATTATCCCACGCCGAACAGATCAAATGAAGGCCTAACACGTTATTTTGTTTTTGCTTCCGGGCATCTAGGAGATCACCAGAGTCTACTGTAAGAAGTGCTATTTTAATTGATGCCTTTCTGTAATGCACTTTGAATGCTTGTACAATTTGGAGGGGAAAACTCCACACCAATTCGCACATTCTTTAATTTGACCGCACACATCTTAAAGATTCGCACATTCTTTAATTTAAATAAAAGATCGCACATTCTTTAATTTGAGATCAACATGAGCGGGAAATTCATTAAGAAATAAAATAACTTTTTGATTTCGCATACGCATCTTTTTATCCAATTTCTGAAGAAAATCTTCAAAGAGTGATTGGGTCATCCATGATTTCGTGTTGGCGTCGTAAACAGTTGGTAAACTTTACATTTTTGAAATAGAAAGGTTTCTTGGCTTTCCCCATTACAAAGGGTGTCAGCTTTTCGCTTCCATCAGAATTTGCATACACATACTGTCATACCGTAAGGAGAAAAACTCTGAGAAAATTGTTTCTCCCTGTGGTCACTATAGAAACGGACTCGTCCACTTAATTTTCGGGTGGTCAGGAGTATTGTTGGCTTTGTTTGTAGCTTTAGGCGCGAAAAGGGGAGAGGAGAAGGTAGCAGTCTGCTTTGAGCTTTTGCCATTGACAGACGGTTTTTTTTGGTCAAAACGTTTTTGGTTTTGACGGTCAAATGATGCGAGTGGAAATGATTTCGATGACATCTGGCCTTTGGATTAGTCGAATTCATTTTCATAAACAAAAAAACAGTCCTTTTGAGGACTAAAAAATGGTCCCTTTAAGGACTAAGCTCTTCCCAGGGCTAAAATATGAAAAATAAGAATTACATTAACACACATAATCCACTCGGTAACTTTTATACATACATAGCATATTTATTCTATAAAATAAATACGCATGTTTTTTTTCGCATTGTTAAACTTTCACCAGGGCTTAATTTTTAACAAAAAAAGTACCGGAGCCCTAATATTCTGCAGTACTAATAACCATAGCGTGCCCCCCCCTTCTCCACCGTCACTCCAATCTGCATATTTATATTCCATACATTATGTGTATTTGCAAAATTTAAGGCATTTTTTTTTTCAAGCAAAATAAAAATTTTAAATATATTTATCGCTTGCACTGGGCTCCGATGAATTCCGACCAATATTTAAATATTTACTAAAAGTAGAAAAGCACCGGAGCCGGGCTCCGGCGCAATTTAAGCACTGGCTATCACTGCGCTTTTATTTACAGTTTCCCTTATGTGATTTCAAAAGGGTGCTGCACCCTGCTTCCCTGCTTGCCATTATGATTTGAAAAATACCACCCTTCTTGCCTCTCAATCAAAAAAACGACACCCTTACTGTCGTTTGGAATCTAGGGAAAGAAATTAACATCATTAAAAAGTTCTTTTAAAAACTTCATTGAAAAGAAAATTAATTCCTACAATAAAAACTAATAAAATATAAAACATTTTTTTTCCGCAGATACTGCATAAAACGAAAACGTATAAAACGACAAAAATACCCCGGTTACGATTTTGAGTACGTTCATTTGATTGTTCTTAGTTTTCCACACAAGCACGGTAAACATTCCCGGAGTTTTTTCTTCTCAAAATAAAATATGATTTTGAATCGAATAGCGTTTTTCAATTTTCGATAAATGTATTAAATATTGAATTATAAATAATTGTTCTCTCATGACAACTTTTTGGGATTATTGCATACAGAAATTTGGTTCAAAACGTCAATTTTGATAGCATTTTCTGAAAGATCGTATGCCTTTGTCAGAAAATGAAAAATGCTATTTGATTCTATAGCTTCTTAATAAGGAAACTTGAAAGTGTCACGAATTTGCGAAAAAGAAAAAAAATTAGGCATGGATCAGAAAGTAACTACGTAGAGCTTGAGCACAGTCTTAAAGCATCATAGTATTATCATATAGTCATAAAGCATAATGTATATTACATCTTAAATTATAATAGATTGATGTCTTATGACCACTTTTCTCAAGCTGTCGAGTTGAAGTGATTTGGGATCGAAAGGAGTTTTTCATTTTTTAAAAATAAATTACTTATCGCGTTAAAAGCGATTCCTGTCACGTGACGATACGTTTTTACCTTTTCTCGTGCTGCCGTGTCTTAAATTCGATTCAAACGTCGACTTTCACAGCATTTTCTGGAAGATCTTCTGCCTTTATCAAAAAATTAAAAAGCGTCTTTCGATTACCTAGTTTCTGAATAACATCTGCCAATTTCATGAGTTTCCGAACAAAAATGAATTCAAAAATGTGTCAGAAAGTAGCTCTTTTGGATTTGAGAACTATCTTAATGCCTATAAAAAAACATATTAAAAATATTTGATTTAAAATGTGATAGTTTTTGCCAATACATTTCTCTATTTATTATATTATTAGATTCTACTGTATTCGCGTTGTCGAATAAAAGGCATAGTAAAAATTGAGAGCGTCAAACGAATGCTAATTGTGCCAAGTTTGCAACCTGCTGTTATCTCTCCCACCTCTCCCACCTCTCCCACTTGGTATGATCTGAGGAAGCAACCCTGCTCAGAGTTTTTCTCCTTACGGTATGACAGTACTAGGTACGGTATGACAGTACTAGTAGGTGCCGACCTCTCATTAATATTCCGTAATATGTGGGTTATTTTGACCTAGGTTTAACACGTTTCGCACCAGAATTTTTTTTAAGAAATGAAATTAAATAAATTCCACGTAGAAACCTGAAATTGATAAAATAAAGATCCATCCAATAATTTTTTTGGTTTGAGGCTTTGTTAAACTGGGTCAAAATAACCCACATATTACGGAATATTAGAGTTTGGCACGTATGCACACAGTAAAATGGTCAAACACATTTTTGACAGTTTTCCACCCTGGCAATTTTCCCTTTTAACCATGTATATCTTGTCTGGAAACAAATTAAACAATAGCCCAGTTTCATCAGCGTTAAAACTTCTGTTTTGAATAACTATCCACCAGACAAGGCAATGTTTTCTCAATCCACTCTTGGACGGTAGCATGCTCTTACACTATTCGACTCTCCACAGATAGATTTGAAACATAAGTTATTTCTTTTTTTAAATAGGTCTATCCAACCGTTTGATACTGTGAAGTCTTTCAGTTGAAGTCTAGCTGAAATTTCCAGTGCTTTTTCCTTTAAAATGGATCTATTTATCGGAATGTTAGCTGCCCGCACGGCATTGAACTATTCAAGTAAAAATTTTTCAAGTTCTTCGTATGGAGATGTTTTGAGTTTTTCTTTTCTTAGCAAACTTCCCCAGTTTTTCGGAATGTAATTCCAATGTCACTTCGTGTTTTAAAATTGTTTATAATGTGGAATAAGAAATATTCAACGATTTTGCCAGATCTACTTTAGTGCCGTGAAAATGTTTAGCCTTTTCGGCAACAGAAAAATACTTTCTCTTAGACATTGTTCAATTAACAGCAACAGAATAAGACTGGAGCCCACGCGACAAAATCTGATTTGAAATGAGTCTCAAAAAATGTGAAAATATATTTTCCCCTAAAAGTGATGACGTGGTGAAACGTCATCGCTTAATCTTTTAGCTGTGAAACGTATTCGCTGTCCGCTGTTTGTCAGGGGAAGAAAGAGAAATGTGAAAAACTATTTTTCCCTAAAAGAGATGATGTGACGTCATCTCTTAATCTTTTAGCTATAAAACGCATTCGCTGTCCACTGTCTGCCATTGGATAACACTAACTGGTTTTAACTTTGTTTTTGGTCGAAGGTTTTTTTAAATGGCGGTGTTGATTCTTCCTGTATTGAGTTCTAGAGTGAAATATGGCGTGCTTGTTTCCCAGAAGAAAAATTTGAGAAAAAAATATTTTCCGCCTCTCGGTAGAAAAACGTACGATGAGGGAAATCTTCAAAATGGATGACGTAGAATCCGGGATTTTTTAAAATTATCAGTATAGGTTATTTGTTCGGACTAGTGAAAAATGACGTACGAAGCGGGTACCGTAAATTCGAGGTTCCACTGTATTTACAAGCCCATTAAAATCGATCACATATTGGATATATAACAAAAACAAAAGCCTTCAGAACCTGCAAATCTGTAGAAATGTGGTAACCGACAGCAAAACCTTAAAACTATGAAACTAGAAAGAAAGACACCACCACGATCATTTTTTGGTGTGTATTACAGCAGTCTAAACTCAATAAGTGTTAAATAGGTGGCGTAAAGGATTACTATTGTTAATATTTTTATGTGTGTATCTACAGGGTGATTATAATTAAAGTCACACATTCAAAATGCTGTAAAAAAGGAGCTACGGGTCAGAATGACTTCAAATTTGAACTGAATAGACTGGAAGAAGGGGGAAATGTTATGGCATAAAAAAGAAAAAGTTCCAAAGTGTATCAATAGATGGCGCTGTAAGCGACATAACGGAAGTGGATTCGACTACAAGTGACATTGTTAATCGAAATACGACGGCTTTGGCATGAGTTACAGAGTAAACCAACCGTACTGTTCAATGTGGACGTGTATTTCGTTGTTTGACGAAAAAATAACTTCCAAATCAGTCAACAGTTGTGATTACTGTTAGTGGAAAGCCCATCCACCACTGCAAGGTCGTACTACATTGGATGGGAAAAATCTGTTTTTAATTGTCTTTGGTCAAAAAATTGCATAAAAAGTACACAATGATTCGGTTTTTAATGGTGCATGAGTGTCTTTTAATTTGCATAGTATGCCGCTTACAGCGCCATCTATTGATACAGTTTGGAACTTTTTCTTTCTTATTCCATATCGCGTTTCCCCCTTCGGTCAGTGTATTCAATTCAAATTTGAAATCATTCTTACTCGTGGTTCCCTTTTTTACAGCATTTTGAAAGTGGGACTTTAATTATCATCACCCTGTATATTATTTGTGCATAAAAAATAAAATTTAAGCCTTTTTTTTAAAGTTAAATTTAATTAAAATTTCAAGCTCTCATTTTCTAACTAAGTCTAATACTTAAAGCTATCCCTTGACCTTGTTAACTTTGTGTTCCAGCCTAACATTTATCACTTCTATACATAAAAACTGAACCATCTTTAAGATTCCAAGTTGAAAATTGTACGTCAAACATGATAAATAAGGTGACTTCGTACAATAACTAGTTTTATAAATATTCAGATATTGGTGCAATAGCTGTTGCACTCTTTTGCAAAAATGCATGAATACAGCAAACTTTATTTTATGTGCAAATTTTCATATTGTATAGATATTAGTTTTATTGTATAAATTAAGTTTCAATACACTTTTACAAATAATTCATTACAATTATGTTACATTAAAATTTATACAATGTGCAAATATCCAATACAAGACGATAAAAAAATAGTTATTATTTCACTGAAAAAAAAAATTATATCGTCTGTTAATAATGATAGGATTCATTTCGTAATAAAATAAGTACATTTTAAGATGGCAACATTTTATCCTTTGTTGACATTTACTGAAAATTCAAATAACATGAAATCCATATTTAGACTCATTTTCCATTTAATATCTATTTATTAATCGTATTTATATAAACCTATTTATTACATTTAATATCAGGATTGCTATAATTTAATAATTTTAGTATACAATTTAAATTCAGTAATGCAGAAATAAGAGGATTCAATCTTAAATCGGTTGTAATGTCCATGGCAACCTAGAATCATTACCTGTCATGGGATATCATTGAATTAATTACGTATATAGGATTTAATAGATTAAAAAAAACTTTTAATATCTTTTTTAATCTTTATTCGGTTTTCATAATATTTGAAGTGAATCGACAAAATTCTGAAAAAATTATAAATCTCAATCTATGTGGTTGGGTAGTTTTTGCACTGTTATATATGGGAAGACGGACGGATCACGACTATTGGTGCTACGTATTTATACAATGACGAACGCACCTAAAAATTGCTGAGTAAATACTTTCTGCAGTCTCTTGTGGTTCATGACGCATCCGGGTTGGCTCGTGTCCTCGTACGATCCCAGCTATCATGCAAGAGCTTAGTAACCATTAAAGTGATTTTACCCTCCCACAATAACACTTCCGCTATCGGTTGGGAATTAAATATTTAAGGCGTGACACAATATTTAAGGCGTGTACGTGAAAAATTCGTGAATTTTTCTGTAAATCGCTTGCCAAATTAAATCGCTGCCGTTCAGTTCCTGAAAAGAATGCTTAAAAGAGTTACTGTCGCTCCCCTAAAGCATGGAATAATGATACAACACTCTCAACCCCCTGGGTCTGAATTCCAAAGGATAAACGTGTACGCCAAAAGGTTGGTTGGTTGATTTATGACGGCCGATTATCTACTCGAAGGATATAGGCCGTAGGGGGGTAATGCCCTTTGTGTAGGTTTTTCTAAGGGATCCTAACCCGTATTTATGACAAGGTTAAAAGAAAACCACGGAAAACTCCGAACGATTAGGGCAAGGGTTTGAACCCAGCACATCCCGTCTACCAGCTTCGAGAGAAAAACTTCTCAGCCGCTGGTGGGGCTGTACGCAAAAAGGAATAAAGTCAGATCCCAGGCAAAACTGCTTTTATTCAGCCTCGACTACACCAAAAGCTGCGAAATAATGCGACGAGATACCTAAATGAACTGATATGACATCTATTTCAATATCACGGGAAGTGGATTGTGTATATTATCTTACATGTATACATAAGAATTATTTAGCGATCGAGATTCCATTTTCCACAAGTTCCAATACAGTTTTTGAAAAATATTGGACTTCGTTTATCTACTTGTCTCCGCATTATGACTTTCATAAATATCCTCAGAAAGCCACAAAATGTAGGAATTACTTTACTTAAAAGAACATTTGAACTAAATATTAACATAATTTTCTCTTTTTAAGGCTGTTGATCAGCGAGATCTCAAATTCCAATCTCCAATATTCAACCTATGGGCGTGGAATAAATTCGTGTTTTTAAAATTTCTCATCAGAAATTAAATATTTTCAACTTCTGTTCTCCGCGAACTCTTTTCAACCCGGGAGAAATCGCGCCTACTAGGGGTATGAATGGCTTTTACTTTTTCAGGAATATATACAAATAACAATCGTCACCTTCTTTAGTCGAAGACAGTTGCTAGAAATTCTGCGATAAAGTAAGTTGAAGATTACTTTTCGAAAAATTGTAGTGACAATCGTCAAAACCGTACGCACCCTGAGTATGTCAGACCTGGCGCGACTGCTCCCGTATTAAAAGTAGTCTTTCTTCTTTAGTTGGCAAAGTTTATGAAACATTTTATCAATTAAAAAAAATACATCCTTTAAGAAGATTACACTGAAAACAAGTGTTAAAAAGGTTAATTCTCTGATGATAAATTTTAAAAATACGAATTAAATCAGAGCCAATAGGATTGACGCTGTTGAGAAAATTTTCATATCTGACTGACCAAAGATATTTTTTCTACCTTTAAGATATTATTTCAAATTTCTTTTGTTTTATAAATGAATTCAGTTTTTACTTTTCAGCGAGCGTGCTTGGGTAAAATTTACGAAAATTGTGTTATTGCTTACGTATTAATCTTATATTTACCACCGAAACTAAAAATTTTCTACTTATATCTATATATGTTACAGTCATGTTGGTAAATTCAGTTTTGAATAACTGGTTATTATCAATAATATCAGTCTTTTGGCAAATTTGATAAATATTGCATATTAATCACATTTACTGGTTATTATTAATAATTACTAATGAAGTTCGGTCAGTAAGATTAAGCATAGTAACTAATATGTCCTTTACTGGAACATGTACTATCATTACTGTATCTAGCTATTAACTAGTCGGATGTGCCAATCCCAAAACTTTCTTCTGTCTCATACAAGTTTCATACACATCAAAAACGAATCTGCTCCAACTTATGTCAAAGTATAACTGAATCTAAAGTTTTATTAAATTTCGTGCATTAGCTCATGAGATAGGACAGGACTATCGCTAAAATCGTGTAAATCCTGAAAAATTCAGCATAACAACCCCCTCTCTTTTTAGAGATTTACACCAAAACCTAATTAACAACTTATGTCAACGTCTAACTGAATCTGAAGTTCGAAGAAATTCTGTGCATTAGTCCTTGAGATATAGCTATCGTGAAAATCATGAAAAAAGTAGCATAGCAGCGCCACCTGTTGGGCTGTTTACTCCAAAACGTAACAAGCATCTATTGACGTCAAGCTCTAACAGAATCTGAAGTTTGATGAAATTCTGTGTATTAGGTTTTGAGGTATAGCTATCATGAAAAAGTATTATAGCAGCGCCACCTGTTGGGATGAGTACACCAAAACGTAATCATCGTCTATTTATGTCAAGGTCTAACATAATCTAAAGTTTTATCAAATTATGTGCAGTTGTTCTTGAGATCAACTTCTTTAAGTAGAGATTCTTTAAGTATCATGAAAATCTTAAAAGGTGTAGCATTAGCAGCGCCTCCTGTTGGGCGATTTACACCAAAAACTAAACAGCACCCATTTATGTCAGAAATTGAATCTAAAGTTTATTAAATCCGTGCATTAGTTCTTTAGATAGAGCGCCCACAAAATTTTTGTCGCATACAGACCCGTCGGTCAGACTCACTGACAGACATTTTCTAAAAACAGTCAAATCGTGTTCAGGACCCCCTAAAACGTATACATACGCAGAAAACCGGAAGTCTATTTTTTTCATGAATCCAATACTTTCTTCTTGTAAAGATAGAAGAAAGTAAAAACAAAGAGGTTGGGGCAAGAGCCATATTTGTAAACTTTTGAGATCTATCAATTTGAAATTAGATCCAATACTCAAAACAAAAATATGTTTTTTACCAAATTCTTGGTAACAGTTGAGATATTCTGAATACCGACATTACTTTAATGATATTACTATTGCGTACTTTGTAAATTGGCTATCTTCATTGGGGCCAAAAGTCTGGGTTAAAAACGAAACCTTGGACATACGTTGCCACCTAGTGACATTAGAAACAAATAATATGTAGAATATTATAATTTACAATATTAAGCAACATATAGCAGAGTTAATTTATTTCACCACAAAATGCGGTTTGGAACTTTGTTGCTCCGACTCTCTCTATTGTTAATTGACAATAATATTCAATCAAAAGACTTAAGAGTAAATTGTAGAATAGTTGTGTTTTTCTCCACCCGTCTCCGTGTGTGTAAGTTCATTTTCTCGTCTCCAAAATAAGCTAAAGAGTGGTTTCACGCCTTGAAAAAAAAATCCCAACTACATCTCAGTTTAGCAACACTTAACTTCCACTCAAAACGCAAGATCTGCCTAAATTCAGTGTGTTTCCCAAATTAGTATGTTGCACACCTCTAAAGTGACATAACTCACAAAACGCGATTTTTGGGATATTAATATGAGTGAATTACAAACATATTTCCCCATCTGTCTTTAACACCACGTTTAAATATCTTTAAAATATCTATCTTCTTTGTTCTCTTCTCTTCTTTATCCTCTTTACACTCTTTTCATTTCTCGCTTATGACACCATTATATACACATCGCTTTTAAACACCCTTCCGTCTATACAAATCTTCAAATAGATCAGATTCAACCACGGAATCAGCAGCCCACCCATTTTTATCCAACCAATCATAATCCCCAATTTTCAGCCTGTATTATGAGCCAACCCATCAATATCTACCAAATATGAGAGGCAAACAAAACGCCCATCTGGTTGCTAAGGTGGTTGCTAGGGTGTGACATCAGTTGAAACTGATCTATTGTGCGTATTGTAATTCGTATTAAAAGAAAAGAAAGTGTTTCCGACACTAGATAGAAAAATTTTGCATTATTTTGAGATCAATTTTAAATAAACTGTTTTAATGCTTGAAAATATTTTACGCGTTTTCTGATAGAGTTATTACTTTAGAAAAAAGCCTGTGAAATGTTACATTAAACTATTAAGCCATGCGTTTACTTTTTATACATTTGGTAATTTTTAATGGTTTTATCGATTAGTAGTATATCTAACTTTATGTAGTTTAAACCTTCAAAATTTTCCACTTCCAGTTGGTCTGCTCCAGTCAGTTGGCTATTAAGCAGGCAGACTTTTATTTAGAATGATAATGAATTGTTATAGAAGTAATATTACTTTGTAGTGAATAGTTTAAAAAATATTTTAACTAATTTGAATATGCTTTTACTATAAAAGTTATTTTAACTGAATTCTAATTTATCTAATTAAATTTTTCAGCAGAGCTGAAGTTACGCTGGAAATTAATGAATTAACAAAGGATGTGAATTATCAATTACTACACAGCGTACAACCAACAGAATGAAAAAACCGGTAATCGATTGCAGCACAAGATGGAAAGTACTCATGATTGACTTTTAATATTGTACGGCGAAGTTGCAATCTTGCCAGCATATAAGAGGAAGAAATGCTGGTCCTTCTCCATTATGCCCTCGACCACTTTTCATAAAAAAACTATCGCCAAACTATAGGATTTAACACCAAAAATGCATTCACATTCACTTGACATCAGAAGCATTACACGTGTTATGTCATCAAGTAGTTTTTAATTCAACACTTACCTGAATTTTTCATTATGTTTTACTGATTTATTAGTTATTTCGTTAATTAAAATAACAATTACGTCCTTAAACGGCGGTGCCATGATATCAAAAGAGATAAAGCATGGGAGAAATGTTGCGATGCATAGTTACGTGCAAGAAATCATTTTCAACTGACGTCACAATTATTTATTCACCATCCGAAAAGGATAATTCAGAAAATAATGTAAATAAATATGTAAGTTTTTTTCTGTTTTCATTAATATATTGTATTTTTTTGTTTCAACTTACTGATAGTTGACACTTTGGTTAGTGAGGCTTTTCCGAATTACTTGTATTTTATTTAATTATTTTTTTTTATATTCCAATGGCAACATTCTTCCATTTGTTTATTTGTCGTTACAGTTTGCCGATAGTTTTTTTTATGCTATAATTGGTCGACGGGGTAATGAAGTACTGAAATGCTTGACTGGATGTCGTGCGGATAGCTCGAAATGGTAGAGCACTGGTGCGGGATACCAAGCGTTCGACCTCCGGTCTGGATATTTTTTAACAGTTGGTTGTACACAGTATATTAAGTGATAATTCATATATTTTGTTAATTCATGAATTCTAACTTATTAAAATAGTAAAATTTGTAATTACGCTAAACTTGATCACGTAGTTAACTTACTGCGTAAAATTAATTACATAAATGATACTAACCATATCTAAATTCAGAATTATACATGGGGATTGAGGCCTTAGGAAAGTCTCATGCCCTCTCCATACATATGAAGACATTTTTATAAGCCTCTTAAGCTGTCCTATAGGACTTATTTTCTGTCTTGAGTGTTTGATAAGTTATTTAAAAAAAGTTACGAATACAAAGAAACATATATACTTCTTTCTAACGTAAGCATCAGCAGTGAGGTGCCTCAAAGTCAGATCCAAAAAAAAAAATTAAGGGCGCGAGGGTCATATTTAATATTCTAAGCTCTCATTCCAAATTTTCATTTTTTTTTCATATTTGTATTACTAGGCTCTTTCATAACAATTAACTCTTATAAACTGTAATGATAAACAAAATTAAAATGCACCGATACTCGCAAACTTTATCATATCAGGAAGGCAAGCCGGTGATCCCTCCATTTTCTCAATTTGATAATCGGAATTCTATATTGTTACTATATATATAATTCAATAGAAGACCTGTTTTGTACCTAGAAGAAAAATAGCTTAGATTTGTGGCTATAAGTTGTTCGACTAATTGTTTAGTGCAGTTGAAAGTAGATTAAAAAAAGTTCTTTGGATGAGAATATTTATTTCAAAAATACCTTAAAAACAAGAATTTAGGGAAGAAGATAATCACTGTTACGCACAGGATCTGTTTACCGAATAGGCCCGGGAAGTCCGTGCTTACCCTAAAAAATACAAAAGGGCGCCAAATTTACTTTTCAAAATAAATTTTTAGAAAAAAAAAATTCAATCAGGGTAAAAAATGCATTTTTTTCCTTAGGAAACTTTTATCTAAATTATGAAGTCCCTTTCTAAAGCATTGTTTACTCGAAATTTTTATTCTAAAATTTCAAATTGTTGCAGCATATAAAAAATGAATTTAGTAAATAACAAAATTGATAGAATAATTTCGCGGGGGGGGGGGGACTCTGAGTAACGTCGGGCTTCCCCTACTTCTATGTCTTAAGCGGGCCCTGGTTACGCAAGCAATAGCGTATTTAAAAGGACAGTAGAAAAGTGAATGGCTCCCGATGGCTAAAGTCCGTCCCATTAAAATACGGACTTTAAGCTGTCCCAAACTTATTTTCTACAGTCTCAGATAATTCATCTCTGAAAAAACAGTTATGTACACAAATAAGCATTATAATTACTGATTATATTTCTTACGTATAAATCTGCACGTCTCAATTTGAAATTACATCACTTAATATGTCAAACTCAGTCCCGCATCTTCATTTCTTGCTTATTTGTATTACTAAGTTTCAGATTTGAACTCTGATGAATTATACAGCAGACTGCAACTAGGGTAAATGTGCCAGTAAAGGACACACTCCAAAGTTTTTGGTTCATAAAAAAAAATAACAATAACCAATAAAAATTCTTCCCCCCCCCCACACACACACACAAACTCTCTTTGCATGTTTTAAAGTCTGGCTTATTGCTGAAAATCTTAAACCAATCAAGAAACAGAAAATAATATTCAAAGGTTCTTTCGGTGAAAATTTTACTGAGCAAGCTGAAAGCTGGTTTTACTTAAATCATATCTTATTTTCTTGAAAACAAATGCATGTTTTTGTTTTGATAGTAATAGCAAACTTTGAATTTAATATATTGATAAACATTTATAAAATTGTATTTTTTAAGGTTTTAGGATCAGTGTCCATTACTGAAATGCTTAATTATCAATTTCCGGTAATGGACACCCCATGTGGACACAACTAAAAGTAATTTCAGTAATGATCATAGTGGATAAAATGTTTTATTTTAACTGAAAAGCTAAGTAATCAAATTTAATTTTTAAATTGTGCTTACCAAGGTGCAATAAGAACATTTGGCAAAATCCTAGAAGAAACGAGACACCTGATTTGGTGATTTTCTTTTACGCGCGCCAACCGAAAAATCGGCAACCTCCAAATTCTATCCAATCAGAACGCATGCTTTCGGCAGCCAAAGAGACACATACATCTTATGGCAAGCTTTTTCGTAATGTAAACAAATTTTATTTCGTTTTACGACTATTTGCAAAGTTTTAGCAAGCTTTTCTTCACGATTTTTCGATTTTTACAAACTTTCAGCAATATTTTCCCCCGTATTTTATTTTTAAAACATTTAGCAATATTTTCCTCCGTATTTTTTTCTATTTGCAAACATTTAGCAATTTTTTCCTCCGTGTTTTTCTATTTTTACAAACTTTTAGCTAATTTTTCCTCCTTGCTTAAACTTTGTAAATTGTCACAAAACTGTATAAAATCAATGATTACTTCGTGAAAGACTTTCTCATAGTTACTGTGTAAGTAGTGAATTCTCTGCCACAAAGCACACAGGTTATGATTGGGGAGAATCTGCAGATTTCCGATTGTTCGAATGCACGAAACTCATTCAAGGAGCAGTTACTAATATATATATATGTATGCTTCGCGTACATTAACCGAAAAAAAAACCCCGGATGCATGAAACTTCCTGTGCAGCTATCTCCAGAATGCATGAAATTCATTCAAGCAGGGGTTAGTAACATATGTATGCTTCACGTAAATTAACCAAATAAAAACCTTCTGGATGCCTGAAATTCGCTGTGAAGCAATCTCTAGAATGCATAAAATCCATTCAAGCTACAGTCAGTAATGTGCGCCCAAAAATCGTTTTACAGCAATCTCTAAAATGCATAAAATACATCTTATCAAATAAAAACCAAAATGCACTTACCTTTATTTCTCATCTTTTAATGCCAGAACAAAGCATTAGGCGTGGAAGAAAAGTAAGAAACAAACCGGTAGCAAGAAAACCTCATTTATCGCTTCGCCAAATTCGACGCCGCCAAGTGTCTCGCTTGTTCTAGAATTTAAACGAACATTTTTAATAAATAGTGCTTTTAATTTCATGTGGTTAATAAAATCGTTAATATTAAACCAGTTTTTTATATTCCTTTCCTATTTCATTATCTGACAATCAAACTAATCAGGAAGCAGAGAATGATGTTCATGCGCATAGGAAAAGTAGGTACTCATGGGACTAAAGTCCTCCCCATTCAAATAGACAGTTATATAACTCCCAATAGTTGTTTAAAGTCTATTACTCTCTGCCTTCAATGTTTCATTAATCATCTCCGACAAAACTATCTCTGTACATGAAAAATACGGCTTAGATGCTTTACACTCACGCTAAAAAAAAAAAAAAAATTAATCGGTTAAAAAAAAGAAAAAAGTCGCCAAATTTAGGGGATTTTTTCCTTTAATGGCAACCTAGCCATTGTATTAAGTTATTCGTTTGGCGCAGTCTTGGAAATAGCGCCAACCAAACAGTCGCCAATCTTTTGTTTACATTTTAGCGTGAGTGTAACACATCTGTTCCAAAAATACTATAAATATTACATTTATAGTAGTAATGAAAATAGTAAATCTGCAGATCAGGGTACTCAAGCGTCAGATCTACAGTTTTATTTTAAAATTCTTAATTTAAAACTTCCAACCCGCTGTTTTATTTCTTTCATATTTGTATTACTAATTACTACACGTAATATATCAAGCAGTTTAATTCGTAATCCTTTCCGGCATGGTGGATTAAATCCGGTCCCATTTAATTTTGATCCTCAAATGCCACAGTGGCACCAGAATTTTGAAATAAATGTCTTATCATTTACGGGAAGTATAATGTACTTTTACTGTTTTTCAAGCAAATTTGTTCGTAAATCCTGGTGTCATTCAATCGTTTCAACATTTTAGTAACTGGAGTACTTTGTGCCTGGAAGGTTTAAAAATTGCAATAGGAAATAAGATTCTATGCACTAATACGCCAATATATATATATTTTTTAATATTTTTTTTTTACTACCCTCCACCTAAACTCCACATTGTCTCTATTCGAAAACTAATTCTCTAAAATTCAGGATTTTAAGTATTTTATATTAAATAATTAAAGTACTTATCTTGTAATAATTATTCGCAGAAATATTTCATAAATTTTTGATTTCCAGCATCATTTAACTTACCAAAGTTGTGGCTCGAGTTACTCAATGGTTGCAAATATGGAAACCACCATGTAAAAATAACGTGCGTAATTTTAAAAGTATATTTCAAATAAAGACCATGCAATTATAGAATAGTCTCATTTGTGTTTGATAATGGCTCGGAGCGAGCCGAAACATGGCAATAATCTAAAAAATGTTATTTTACTGTATATTATGTTTTTAGTTTACACCTTTTAGTATTTAAAAAAATATCTATTTTATTAAAAGATATTATAATTTAATATATTTTATTATTTTTGATATCCTGTTTGTTAAATGTATTTGAAAATTACTATTTTGTTTCATTAAGTTATGTTTTCGTTAGGTTTTGGTTCTAAATACATCTAAATACAATTAAATTGTTATTCACAATAGGTAATTTTATTACGAGATTTGTTAAATATCGACGATAGATTAAATAATAATAAAAACTTTAATATGATAACTAAGTATTAATATAATAATAATTTTTAAAGAAATTTCTTAAGGGTGTGTAGTTAATGGCACATTTAACCTACATACTCAGATACTTTAAATTCAAAATTATTCATTTTCTATCAAAATTTTTCTATTGTATCCGGGGAGGGGATTCTCTATTACCCCTAACTCCCCGTTGTCTCATTTTTTATAAGATACTGCATTCTAGGGAGTTATGCTTAACTATCTAAATTATTGATTTTGTGATAATGGCAATAGTAATTAGTCTGAACAATTAACAATTCTCGCACTTCTTTTTATATAAAATCTTAACAGTTAAATTTATTATAAAATTGCTACTTGAGCGTTTTTCATAGTTTTTGAATGACTGCGCTACAGATAATAAATAACTGTAATTGTTCAGATATTATTAAAATTAGCATTATAATTGTTTTTAACTACGATATGGCAGAGATTAGAAGCTTATATTACGATACTAACGTCCAGTTTATGCATGAATATGCAGTGATGAATTAATTGAACAATTGATAATAAATCGGACGTTTATGATATTTGTACCTTTCAAATAAAGATTTGATAGTATAATTTCTGTATGACTACAGAAGTTCCTCTGGGCAGTACAATTTTAAATAAATAAGATAACAAGCAAAAAATAATTTACCTTGCATACATTGGACTCTGCACAGGCATGATACAATTCCTACACAAATGTTTTTTATGACTTCATTAATTGACTTACAGTTCGCAATAAACTTTTAAAAGCACAAATATTTAGCCACTGTCCTATTAACGTTCAAAAATCCTCTCAAGAATATATTCTTTACTTTGTTGCCGGTTAGAAGAAAATGGCTGCCGAATTAACATCCATTGAAAATGGCGATTTCCCTCTGCTGCTGTGCGTTGACACCGAATTACTCATTTAGGGCCCGATTCTGAACATTATTTCTAAAACTGAATAATTTCGGTATCGAAAATCATCAACTGAAGTAGTATCGATTGAGATAAACCTCAAATTATATACTGTCGCTATGCTTTATCACTATATTGGTACTGTTCCCATGTCGGAAAGTGACATTCTGTATCGGAGATAATCCGAGAGTAAAGTATAGACACTATGAGAATAATGCTTTTGTACGATATCGAAACAGGAAAATCTAGCTCAGAATCAGTCACAAAGGGATAGATTCTGACGTCACAAAAAGTGGCTGGCAGCGATGAAAGACACACAGCGATTGGCCCAAAATGATGAGCGCGTCGCTTTGTAGAAATGGCTGGTCACGGCCAGCCACTATTTGTGATATCATGAGAATGAATGAGCAAGCCCGGTATCTAGTGTTGCCTTGGTCATAGTTTGGGCAAAAACTTCTGTCTGATTGCGACCTTATATGTTACATACGGCCGGTGCATGACGTTTAAAATGCACCAATCGGCGTGTTAAAATGATCTACTCCATGTGACGTTTTAAACGTCATGCACCGTCCGTGTATAACGTAGGTTGCGCATGGAGTGGATCATTTTTACACGGCGAATGGTGAAAAACGGTGGGCCAGTCGTTTCACACCAATCGCCGTGTAAAAATGATCCCCTTCATGTTGAGTTGCAAAGACTAGAAAATACCCGGTTTAAACCTGGGAATAAACGGGGTTCTTTGGGAATAAACTTGGTTTTTTGAGAATAAAACAGGTCATTTTGGGTATAAACCTGGGAATAAATCGGGTCTATTAGAAATAAACCGTTTATGCAACTCTAACTTCATGTGACGTTTTAAACGTCAGGCACCGGCCGTGTATAACGTAGGTCGCGGTCTGAGCACAGTCTCATCATGCGCCCTGTGCGTATGTCTCCACTCTCATATAGAAACACCCTACACTTGGCTCGACGTGTAAGAGCACACGATAAACATTGGCCCAGCTGTAATGTCTTTCTGCAACCCAAAATTACATGCAAACGTAACATTTGCATGTAATTTGCACCCAAATTAATTTTAATTTGAACCCTAATAAATGGTAATTTGCACTGACAGTTACATGCAAAACTAATGATTACATATAATTTTGGATTGCAAAAAGCTTCGAAATTGCAAGTGTTACGTTTGCATGTAATCCATAGTGTGGAAACTTTCTATTCAAAAAGTGCTAAAAACTTAAATCCAATAAATGTCGAACGATAAATATTGATTACAACTACATCTGAAAACTGGGGCCTCCGTGGCCGAGTGGTTAAGACACCAATCTGCTAATCGCTTGTGAGCGTAGGAGTCAGGTCGGCGGGTTCGACTCCCGCCAGCTCCATTGCACACACTTTGTGGAGCTCCCGGATGTAACTCTCTGGTGTTATAAATTTCCTTGTGGCTATCTCGTCCCTGTATATTGACGATGACTTATAAGCGGGCACTTGATGTCAAGCACACAAGTCAGATGTATGTTCTCAATAAACAAACAAACAAACATCTGAAAACTCAATCTTTATACAATCCTTATACAATGTTTACGTTGAAAAGAGCTAGCAGATGTCGCTAGGTTTTGGCCAAACTATGCCAAACCGTATTCCAAAATATATCGATGCTACCCTGGATGAGTTCGATTAATCGACTAATGCTCGTATTCACCATCTACCTCGGGTTCAGGGACCACCCCACCGTGGCTGAGTGGTCAAGGCATTACACCGCTAATCGCTTGCGAGTGTTGGTGGGAGCGGGTTCGAATCCCGCTGGCTCCGTTGCACACTCTTTGTGGAGCTCTCAGCTGTATTTCTGTGTGTTATAAATTTCCTTGTGTGTGCTATCTCGTCCCTGTATATATTGACGATGACTTATAAGCGGGCGCTTGCGCTAAGCACACAGGTCAGATGTATGTTAATAAAATGTCAAAAGGACCTCGGTATCTCCGTGGCCGAGTGGTTAAAACACCACTTCGCTAATCGCTTGCGAGCGTAGGAGTGCGACCTACGTTATACACGGCTTGTTCATGACGTTTAAAATGTCACAAGGAGTGGATCATCTTTATACGGCAATTGGTACAAAGCGTTGCTCCCATCGTTTTGTGCCAATCGCCGTCTAACGATTATCCACTCCTTGTGATGTTTTAAAAGTCATGAACCGTCCGTGTATAACATAGGTCGCGATAGGAATCAGGGCGACGGGTTCAACTCCCGTCATCTCCATTGCACACTCATTGTGGATATTCGGGCTGTAATTCTTCAGTGATGTATTTTCCTTGTGTCTATCCAGTGCTCTTCTAGACGATGACTTATAAGAGGATATCTGTATCAAGCATACATGTCAGATGTATGTTCTCAATCAAACAAACAAACAAACAAACCATATACCGCAACCTGGAAAACCTCTATAGAACGCTCAAATGAGATCCCCGATTAACCTGATTGTGCCTAATCGCGACCCTAGTCCAATAGGATCAGTGATGAATACCGATGAGCGTTCGACCCAAGTTTTCTAGGTTGAGGTTGATGGTTTTTATTTGATTTGATTTATTTAACACATGCATCTTACTTGTGAGCTAGACATCAGGTGTCCGCTTCTAATTCATTGTCAATATACAAGGACGAGATAGCCACAATGATATTTACAATACCAGAGAATTACAACCGCAGCTCTATAAAGAGCGTGCAACGGAGTCAGCGAGAGTCAAACCCGCAACCCACTTACTCTCTCAAGCGATTAGCTGTGTGATACCTTGACTACTCAGCCACGGTGGGCCTGGTTAATGGTGAATACAAGAATGAGACAAGTCAATAAACATTAACTCTGCTATAATGGCAGACTCACCAAGATGCTTGACGATTTCTTTTTTGACCAAAATGTCTTGATAAATCAAATTTTATTTTCCGTACGTCGCCACTCTCTTATAGAGGTGTCCTAGTCCTGATTTCAGCAACTCTCATTACATTCCGATATCGAAAGAAAAGGCTGCTTTTATAATTAAATTTCATGAGTCTGAATAGCAACCTTTTCAAAAATTATTCATATCGATAAGGGACACTGGTGTCAGGGCTACACTAGATACCGGCAAGGCAACACTAGATACCGGGCTTGCTCATTCACTCTCAAAACGTCACAAATGGTGGCTGACCGCGACCAGCGATTGGTCTAAAGCAACGCGCCCATCGTTTTGTGCCAATCGCTGTATGTCTTTCCTCCTAGTCAGCCACCTTTTGTGACGTCATCATAATGAATGAGCAAGCCCGGTATGTAGTGTAGCCCTGATACCGGGCTTCCTCATTCATTATCATGACGTCACAAATGGTGGCTGGCCTTGACGAAAGACATACAGCGATGGCACAAAACTATGGTCGGGTCGATTTGTACCAATCACTGGTCGCGGCCAGCCACTATTTTTGACGTTATGAGAATGAATGAGCAAGCCCGGTATCTAGTGTTGCCTTGCTGGTGTCAATGGTTAGATTATCTTTATATATCAGTGTGTTGATTGGTGAAATTCGTTTGGAAAATATAAAAAAATCTATCTAGATCTATGAGCACTCTGTGGCTGAGAGGTTAAAGCACCACGCCGCTAATCACTTGAGAGCATAGGAGCAGGCAGTGGGTTCGACTCCAGTGAACTCAGTGGCATACTTTTTGTATAGTTCTGACTGTAATTCTTCAGTGTTGGTTTTTTCCTCTTGTCTATCCAGTCCTCATATTGAGAAACATTTGTAAGCGGATATTTGCAGGGCGACACTAGATACCGGGCTTGCTCATTCATTATCATGACTTTACATATGGTAGCTGGCCGCGACGAAAGACATACAGCGATTGGCACAAAACGATGGGCGCGTCGATTTGTACCAATCGCTGGTCGCAGCCAGCCACTATTTTTGACATCATGAAAATAAATGAGCAAGCCCGGTATCTAATGTTGCATTGATATTTGTATCAAGCACACAAGTCTGATGTATATGTTCAATAAATAATCTGGATCCTTGCCTTGCTTATCTATAATGGCAGGGTCGCCAAACATTTGTCCAAAATTGTCACAGTCCATCAAATTTTATTTCCTGTATGTCGTCACTTTGTTATGTATAAAGACATTCTAGATTATTAACATTTTCGGTTTCGCTTCAAGGTAGAGGACAACATTCGGTATTAAAGTTAGGTTAAAAGTACTTTTGCATGAAAAACAATTTTTTTTTTAATGCGAAATCTTGTAAATATGAATTTATCGGCTGACAAAGGGCACGTTCACGGACCGCAACCTGGGTTACGCAGGGTAACCGATGTGTAACTCGAAGCGTTCAGAGACCGATATCACGTGACGTTTTTTGCGGGATTACCCGTAGCGTTCAGAGCCGGCATTCCTCATACTTCTGGTAAACCACATTACCTGCAGAATTTCGTTGGGTAAAGTGATCACGTGGTTGGGAAATTTGATTTGTTTATAGATTTGTTTGTCCTGAAATAAACTCAACTTAGGTTTGCCAAGTTTTGTTTGTTCAGCAATTGCAAATTCCGGATGAAATTTAGAATCGGCGCATGCGTACTATGCGTGTTCTTGTCGTACATAATTATTCTAAATTCTGAGACTTATACGGGGTTCAGCAACGTGGAAATTTTTTTCCTAATGCACATAGAAAACATTGTTTATAGCGAAGAAAAAAGCAGATTTCAGCCACTTATAGCTGTACTCCAATCCAAACTCTGAACGTTGTAACGCATTCACAAAGACATTTTCAATAGCAAATGCATAAAATTTGCAGACATTCTTATTCATATACTAAAAAATTGAATAGTGTTACTCTTTTTTCAATTCCTACTGTTAGTTCACACTCTCCCTATATATATTTATATATCTTGTTCAAATTTTCAATCGTTAATAAAATACTTTTTATTCCTCCACTGAAGTTCAAATACATTTTTTAAACTTGTAGTGGATGACACTTGATGTTAATACAGATTTTTCAAATATTAATTCATTAATTAAATTTAATTAATTAATTTTAGTTTTATATGGAAGAAAAAATATCAACACGCAGCCCCGACTTATTTCAGAAATTAGTTCCATTTAAAAGCACTCACTCACCAGTCTTGATAACGCAGTCGGTTAAGCTCTGAGCGCGTAAACACAAGGTCCCAGGATCGAGCCTCGCCTGGGAGGGAAGGAAATTCTCCCGTACTCGACAATAAATTTCTCTTATATAAGATATTTAGCAGGATATAAATTTAGGAATAATTACCGTCAGTGGCGAAGCGTGTTGATCGCTGGAAAAAAAATTTCTTTTTAACCTAAGTAGGAATTGAATTTTTAAAAAAATTATCATTCTTTCTACAAATGCAAATGTTCTTTCAAAATTTTTTGTCAAAGTTAGTGTTTCATGCCGATTTTCAAGACTCGGCTGCCCATAGAAGGTCGTGATGAAAGAGCAATATATTTCATATTTATCGAAATATGAGAAATTGTATTTGATTCTAATTCACTTCAGTAGTAAATTTTCATGCTTTTATATATAAAAATTACTCCGATCACGTGTAACAAAGTTTCGCGTTGTCAGTCGGGGGAAAATGTTTTTTTAACCTTAAATTGAAAGCCTTTTAAAACATTATAACACATTTCCAATTGCATATGATACTGTTTTGTCAATTTTTTTTCGATGAACCTATACAGATATGTTTCGAATTTCATGCTAAAAAATTAATACATTGAAAAATCTTAATCAAAATACATATGTAAAGTTGAAAAAAGGTTCATTGAATTGAAATCTTATGGGACTACTGCGAATCAGAATTCACTCTCTTGTGACGAATAAGAGAGTGTTCGGATGGTGAGCTGTTTGGGGCAATCCTCTGTGTCGTGCGAATCAGAAACGTCGCAAAACAGTCGCGTGGTTGGACGGTTGTGACTTAAACCGCTAGAAAGAAAAATTATGTTATTCAACATCCAAGAATATGAATTAGTTTTTAGAGCATTGGAAAGATGTGAGACGTATTATGAAAGAAAAAAATTCAAGCAGACAAAATCAACAGACTTTTTTAGAAATTAAATTGAGGGACTCATATAACACATGGGCTGATAAATTCCCGGTCTAATAAAGAAAACACAACTTTTTAACATAACTTTATAACTTTAATAAATAACATAACTTCAATAATAAATTATAATAATTTAATAATAATAATAATAATAATAGTAATTTAATAATTTAATAAATAAATAATCTTAATAATAATTAACACAATTTTATAGCGAAAAAGCTCCAAACAGTACTCAGAATCATCGACTCGTTGTGGTTTTTGGTCAAAAGTCAATACGCGCGGCACCCACTTTGACAACAGCTTTTTCATTAACAAATGTTCATTCAAAATAAAACCTACACGTTCCTTGGATATCTTCAGAGTCTGAGCTATCTCCTGCAACTTAACTTTGCGGTCGGTTCCCCAAAACGATTTTGTGGACTTTTTGTATGTTTTACGGTGCATTCACCTCTTTTGCATTGTGCATCACTGGTGTCCGTACGACCACGTTTAAATTCAGCAAACCAGTCAATAACTTAATTTACCTGGTGCAGTATACGGAAAACGCTTATCAAGCCAAGATTTTGTTTGAACGGTGTTTTTCCCATCAAATAACAATTCTTGAAATTCTTGTTTATCCATTTTTTTGTTTATCAACAAAGTTGTTTAACTAAAACCACTCTAACGTTTTATCCACACGGCGAATCGTCATAACATTTTTTCTGATACCTTTTAAAGGTTAGTATTTACTAAAAAAAAAAGCATCGGTTCGGCGATTGCAACGTCATCTGTGTGCCAGACCGGGAACTTTTCAGCCCATGTGTTAGTAAAATTAGTTTTCTTTAAGCATAACTCCACAACTACTTGGCGAAATTAGCTGTAATTCTATATTAGCATGTTTAAAGCTTCTAGAAATCGATTTCTGTTTAAAAATTTATGGATTACAATTCATGTTTCTTTCGAAAATTATTTTTAAAAAATATAGGTACTTCTCCATTATCCCGTCGACCACTTTTCATACAAAAAACTATCACCAAACTGTTACGCCAAATAAACAAATGAAAGAATGTTACCATTGGAATCTCAAAAAATAAAAACAAATAAATAAATGCAAGAAATTCGGAAAAACTCCACTCACCAATGTATCAAGTTAGTAAGCTTAAGCAATAAAATTTCCAATATATCAATGAAAACAGAAAGAAAATCATGGGTATTTATTCATTTACATTATTTTTCTTAATTATCCCTCTCGACTGGTGAATCAATGTTTGTGACGTCAATTGAAACTGATCTATTTTACGTAACTATGCTTCGCAACATTATTTTCAATGCTTTTTTTCTTTTAATATCGTGGCTTCACCGCTTGAGGACGCAATTGTTATTTTAATTAACGAAATAACAAATAAATCAGTAAAACATAATGAAAAATACAGGTAAATGTCGAATTAAAAGCCACTTGATGACATAGCAAACACAGGTAACGCTTCTGACTTGTCAAGTGAATGTGTCGCCACGATCTTTTATTTGTGGCCTTAAATCCTATAATTTGGCGAAAAGCTTATGAAAAGCTGTCGGCGGGATAATGGAGAAGTACCAAAATATATTTTTTCGAAAGAAATTTTCGAAAAAATCATGAATTGTAACCCCTGAATTTTTTAACAGAAATCGATTTATAGGAGTTTATACGAATCCAAAATTGGGGTTCATTCCGCTAAGTAGTTTTTGAGTTATACTTAAAATATTACTCGCACTGCAATCTGTTTTGCACACACTGTGCAAATGAATTTACCATTAGGATTTCCAAACTCTAAACCTTCATTCCTTAGGTAGTTGACCGAATGACTTCCCATTCAGTAAAAAAAAATATTACCAAAAATTCCAAATAGAATGTCAAAATTAGGTGTTCATATAGAAACTTTCAGAGTTTGGTACAATTTCAATATGAAGATTATCCCCTCAGCTAATTATTTTTAGCTGCGTTCGTAATTACACAAATACGTAGCACCTATAGTGGTCGTTTGGTCCGTCCGTCCGTCCGCATATAACAGTGCAAAAACTACCCAACCGAATGGTTTGAAATTTAATACATAGAGTCGTTGCAGAATTTTGTCGAGACATTTCAAATTTTATGAAAATCGAATCAAAACTTCAAAATATATTAATTAAGTTTTTTTTTATTCTATTAAATCCTGTCATACGCAATCTATATAGTTAAAGCACAAGTCATGTGACTGAGAGGCCAGGCGACCATTTTTGTTCAAAATTATTTTTTCGAATAAAATTGCATAAAAGTTACATTTTTAGAAAGATCGTTCAAAAAAATGGTTTGCTTGAGAGATGAAGTACATAAAAAATGTATAGATTCTGAGACAATTTTAGTGGAAGTTTGGTTAACAGCCGAATATCTCAATCCATTAGAGTCAATAAACAAGAGATTCATTCATCGTGAGTCATAGAAATATTAAACCATGGAGGTAATCATTCCCAAAGCAAGATCTCCATGAAAAATTTTACAGCGCTGTCTGGTGTCGAAAAACAAATTCGCATCTGTAAACATGTCACACGTAATAATAAAAAAATGTTATCCTCATTTCAAGCATAGCAGACGATATAATTTATTTCACTGAAATAATAAGGATGATTTTTTTTACATTATAAAACTAGTTATAGCACGAAACGAACGCACATCATTGGTCACGTTTAACGTACAATTTCCACCTTGTTAACATAAATTGAAAGAAGACATAATTTCCTGTCGAATGGCTATATTTATATTTTGGTAATTAAAATGTGTAGAGTGTTCCATTTTTTTAATTACCCATCATACGTAGTATAGGGTAAGTCTTGTAATCGTTTTGAAAATCGAAAAAAAAAATTGACGGATTTACACGTTCCAGACACTGGACATTCCAAAAAACATATTTTTAGAAAAAAAATTGCCGTTCGTCTGTATGTGTGTATGTCTACGTGTGTGTGTGTGTGTGTGTGTGTGTGAGAGAGAGAGAGAGAGAGAGAGAGAGAGAGAATTGAAATGTAACACAAATGTAAGTAGCTTAGTACATGTCTCATTAAGAACTAATGCGAATATGGTAATAATTAAAATGGTGATATTTCAATAAGTTCTATATGCAGGATATATATTTATATATATACATTATATGACAAAACATGCTGAAATAGATGAAATTCTAAAGAATATTATAAGACTATAATTTATTTATATCTCGCTAGAATTTTCATATTATTTAGAAATATCTTCACAAAACATTAAAAAAAGAAATGCTTCACACTTTATCGAGTAAACCCATCTGATCAGTACATTTTTCATCAATTAAAATTTAACTAAAAAATATTTTTTTATCATTTTATATAATAGCTTAGCTATACCAACAATTAAAAAAAATAATAATAATAATAAACTATGTCAGACCTAAGTGGAAGTGTTGACGTTAAAGATTTTTTTTTCTTTCTGCTTGAATCATTAATTATAAATCGTTTTATTTTTAGACAATTTAAAAAATAGTCAACAGAAATTGTTAGTGCAAAGTAAAAGTGAAAACCATTATCATTCAGCTACTTTATTCATACTAATTCTGCTTGGAAGAGTCAAAATTCAATGATTGATAAACGTAATTTTCTCAACAACAAAAAAAAATATTCAGGTTATCTTCAAACTTCTATGAAAATTTTCTCAGTAAACGATAAACCTAAGAACATAAATTTTCATATCGTAGAAGAAAATGAAAATTTAATGCAGCAAATAATTTATAAAATGTCAAAACTAAACTACAAAGAAGCACGCATGAAAAAAATTTATAAATGCGTTTCTATCCTTTTTCTGTCCCATTTATTTACAATACCCTTAAAATAAATATTTATTTTGCAAACCGTTAGTTTTAAAAATAAACAAGACATTCTCATTTGAAATCCAAGACTGTGGTGGTAACAATATTTTCCCTAGCATTAAATCTCCAGAACTTACAAATATATCAAACCGTATAAAAAAAATTTATATAACCACTATTCATAGAATATTTAAAATAATCAAGGTGCACCAGAGGGAATACAAATACATGGGAAATACTCCCAGAAATCGGCATAAACACAGCATAGAAGTAGCACGATTTACGCATAAACATTTTCAGCGTCTATTTATGTCAAGGTCTAACAGAATATGAGGTTTAGTGGAATTCCGTGCCTTAGTTCTTAAAGTATTATCTATCGCGGGCATCGGGATAAACATAGCATTTGAAGCAGCACCAGTTGGGCGATTTACACCAAAATCTAATCATCACCAATGTAGGTAAATCTATAACAGAATATGAAGTTTGATGAAATTCCGTGCATTAGTTCTTGAGATATAGTATCACGGAAATCGTGAAAAATGCAGTAATTGCAGCGCCACCTTTCGGATGTTATACACCAAAACCCAATCATCATCAATTTATCTTGAGCTCTAAAAGAATCTGAAGTTTGATTAAATTCCCTGCATTAGTTCTTCAGATTGAGCGCCACAAAAACAATTTTTATAATATACAGACAGATACACAGACTCACGGACAGACATTAACATTTTAAATCCCGCAATAGCCGAAATCATCCCAATGCTGTGAAACCCACAATAGCCCAGGAAAGCTGAAAGGATTTTCCTTCCCCTTAAGTGCGTCAGGGTACTGTCAAGTGGGTGGTCTCTCTTAGTGATGGATGGTGTAATGTGTTGTCATTTCTGGACAGTACAAAAAGAAAATAAGATTTTTTTCAGTAACTGGAGCAATGTTAAACAGAGGGATGTAACATCTGTCGAAGTTTGAATAAAGGAAGAAGGCAGTAGGGTCATTTCCACTACTTATCTAGTGAAAAAGAGGAGAACAAAAAAAACAGCATTTTGGGCTATTTTGTCGAGATACTAAGGTCATTCAGTTTTTTAAAGCTTGGGATTTAAAGAGTTAAAAACAAAAGTCAAATCGAGTTCAGGGCTTTAGAAAACGCATAAATCTGATAACAATTGGAAGGCAAATCTTTCAGGAATCCAATACTATCTTCGTGTAATGATAGAAGAAAGTAAAAAAGAAAAACATTTGGAAGTTTGCATATTTTTATTCTTCCAAAAAGTGTATATATAGTGGCAGTAACAAATTAATATACAGGTTTCTGAAATTATAATAAAATATGAAAAATAAATCTTGCTATTAACCCTTTCAGGGGCGAAGTACTTTCAGTACTAAAATGTTGAAATAAATGACTGGTACTGGGATTTACGAAAAAGATCATTTGGAAATAAGAAAAGGTCTATATTTCACATACATATTAAATTGAAAATACTTTAGCAAAATTCAGGTGCCATTGTGGCGTTTGGTAATTAAAATTAAGTGGTTTCATAAACATATCACTACCCCTGAAAGGGTTAAGTTTTCTTTCTTCAATTCCCAATATTTTTAATCATGTATAACGAGGTTGAATGTGGAAATGCTAAAATTCAAACTGTTTTATATTTGTTTAAGATTTTGAAGTTGAATTAGAAATGCTAATCTTAGTTATTTCAATAAATAATCTAATTATAAAGAAGTATTGTGTTAATGAAGCACTTTTTATAATGGTAAAGATTACTGAAGCATTAAATTTACTTTCTTGAAAAAAAAATAGAAAAGGGCTCTTTTGTAAAACTAATAAAAATGCTTAACATTCGAATAAACCACATGTTAATGCCAAAAACAATGCAGATAATTGTAAAAACCGTATCTTTTCATAAAACTTATTTTTTCTCTTTCATTTTAGTTTTTCTTTTTTCTCCCCATCTTTGTACATAACCACAATTTTTGTCATAAACACAAATTCAAGTTCGCAAAGCATGGAGCTTAAAATTATTTTAATTTACAGCCAAATTTGCACTAAGGTTTTATGGTATAAGAGAAGATAATTAATATTCATAAGGCAGGATTTAATAAAACTAATTAATTCAGAATTTCTGAAATAATGTATGTTTTTTTATTTATTCTGAAATTTAAAATGGAAAATATACATTGTTTTTTTTATGTCAGTCGTACAACACTGCCTATCTTTTTATTTTATTTCTAGTAATATGAATGAGGTTGCAAAAAAAAAAAAAAAAAAAAAAAAAAAAAAAAACTGCAAAGTAATACCTTTTCCAGTATTTGTGAGAAGTTAATTAATATAAAAACAACTGAAATTCATATTTCGTTAGTAAAATTATTTCCTCTTAAATATTAAATAAATTTATTTAATATATCATAAATTTCATTAGAATAATAAAATCAAAACGCTAGTTACAACTCCAGTTCTAAAAGAGTCATCATGAACGTTCTTGCACAAATATGTGTTGTTCATTATTTTCTTCATTTTTAAGAGTTTTATTTCCTTGAGTGTCCGTGTGGTTATAAACCTCAGTTTTTTTTATTCTTTCAATCGGTTTGTTATGCTTATGTTACTACAAACACAAAATTCTGAAGATCTATCTTGAAAAACCTTTCACTAAAAAATAGTGAAAGACTCTTTCAATATTGAAAATTGTATTTTTAATATTGAGATATATTGCGACTAACACTTTTAAAATAATGTTACAAAAATTATGCTTTTTTAAAATGAAAGTAAATATGGCCATTTTGAAATCCGTAATTAATATGAATGAGGTTGCAAAAAACTATAAAGTAATACATTTTCAACCATTTCTGAGTATTTAATTAATATAAAACAACTAAAATATACATTTCGTTTATAGAATTATTTACTCTTAAATATTAAACAAATTTATTTACATATCTTAAATTTACTCGAAGAAGTAAACGATGTTTTATATTCTGCTTTTTTATGCTTTGTTAGTTTAGAAGATCCTTACATGCTTGTTCTATTAACATCATTTAGAGAAGGTTTCTTTCTTTTCTTATACAGCTATTTTATTAGTAATTTTACTAATTTGTCTCTAAACAAAATTTTTGGATATCACGTTTTCAGAATGCTATTTTGTTAAGAAAAATATTATCAGTTTTACATGCTTTAATAAAAAGAAGTACTCATACAGACATGCACTCTACACAAAATATTTAGAACTAGCTAATCCGCCCGGCGTTGCCCAGTCCCGTCAAAAAATAGTGCGAAACGCGTAAACACTGTCAAAATTGCTGCACGAAACGCTTCCTCTGGTACTTCTTATTTTCTGCCAGAAAGTATATATAGAGACGGACCCCGCAGCCGAAGTAAATTCAATACAACCTCCTCAAATGTCTGTGTAATTTGATTCATGGCGGGGCAGTTTTTGTCCAAAATTAAGAAAAGTTACCGTCCGATTTTTGCAAAAATTGCGTTTTCGTAATCAGATAAATAAACTAAGTATACACTGTGAGTTTCGAATCGATACCTGCAATCGATACCTTCTTAATACAACAAATAATGAAGCCGACTAAAATTAGGCTTAGCAGGTTTGATTTTCTAAACAAACCACCTGTTAACATCGGCAAAAGAGAAAAAACCACTTTTTACCTTAACATTTTATATATATAGATTTTTCGGCTTCTTATATCGACTTTTTACTTTTTTTGAATTTTTCAGCATCACATTTTTAATTTCTTACGTTTCTTTTCGAATACCAATAAATCAATCTTTTTTTTTTTTCAATTTACTACAAAGACAATATACTTCTGAAAATGCTATTTAACTGTTTGTGACTCAACTACTTCCATTTGAAAAATATTTATTCATTTGTTAGAATACATCATTTTAAGCATGTGAAAGATAATGAAAAAAAATTGAACAAAAAAAAAAAAAAAAAAAAAGAAATTATTGACAAAAAGGTACTTTTTTTTCATTTCTGCAAGAAATGGAAAATTACATATTACTTCTCATAAATATTGTCAATTTTCTAATACAACAATGTAAAGTATACGAACATACTTTTAGAAAAAATCAATTCTTAGACGTCTCCAGTCCCTTTAATTTGACAAAATTTACAAAGTTCATTTTAGCATTAACGATGCGAAACTGCTGAAATGATAAACACATCTTTAGTATGAAAAATTAGCTCATATCTCCGTCTGTTGAGAATTCTACGAATAATTTATATTAAGTGCTATGTTGGAAACAGTAAGAAATTCGTCTTTTAAAGCCCACTGTATAAGTAACATTGACTTTTGGGTATGTTGCAGATGTGCAACGCGGTGATACAAGCATAATTTCCGTCTCCACCGCCGATCGACGATTGGGATTGTTACGTTTTCTGATTGGTTATAAAAGCGTCCGCTTCTTAAGTCATTTTCCGGTATTTGAGAGGAGATTATGAAGATATAAGTAGATATTATATAAGAAATTAGTAGATATTTTTAGATTATATAGAAATAGTAGATTTTCAGAAATTAGATTATATAATTCATTATATTATATTATATTATGTACTATAATATATTAATATTATATATATTATATATAATATATATATTATTATATTAATTATATATATATATATTAGATTATATAGAAATTAATTATATTATATTATGTATTATAATATATTAATATTATACATTAGTATTATATATATATATATATATATATAATATTATATATTAGTATTATATATTATTTCATATATTATATTACATAATATTTAAAAATTAATTAGATTATATCGAAATTAATAGAGATTATATAAGAAACAAAGTTTAACCGGAAATGACTTAAGAAGCGTTCGATTAAACAGCCAATCAGAAAGCGTAATAATCGCAATCGTCTATCCGCTGTGAACAGTGAAATTATGCGTGATACAAAGTGTTAAAAACCTTAAAATGATGTTTTAAACCGATGTTTGGGACGCAACAAACTGATCGTTATTAAAGATCAGTTAATCTATATCAAGAAGATCATTTATGGTAAAATGAAACAGCTTTTAAACGTTTATCCTATAGAAATTTTATAGACGAACTCACTTACATGGAAAAAAGTGTCCGGAATGTGCCAGAAAGTTTTGATAAGCGGAAAAAAAAAATAAAAAAATTTATGTCTAAATAATTTTCATTAGAGTAATAAAATTCCATTCAGTATATATATATATATATATATATATATATGTGTGTGTGTGTGTGTGTGTGTGTGTGTGTGTGTGTGTGGTAGTTAGTAAAACAATTCTAGTCGCCAGTAAAAAGTATTTATCCCTCTCCTTCGCGGTCATAGATAAAAAAAAAAAAGAACACTCAGAAAACTAAACCTCATTAGTACTAAACTATCAGTATGCTAATTACTTGAAACTTTTATTAAGTTTTATAAATTTACTTCAAATGAATTACGTATAATCACTTGTATGTTATTATTCTTTAAACTGAATGTGATAGATTAATTAGTTTTGATTCCGAACATAAAAATTCGGATTTGAAACTTACCAAAACTTGATTACTTTTTAGCATTGTATCCAATTTTAGATACCAAAAAGGCTGGGTTGCCACCATTGCTTTCTGTTTTATTGAAACTACCCCTACCCACCCACATTCTAATCACGTGACATGGTAGCAAGCTAAAACGGAAAATAATGACATTTTCTGTGCATCAGATGACAAATGCATTTTAAACTTTGTTCTTGAATTAAAAGTACGACAGAAGAGGCAGATCACTGCTTGATGCTCACGAGCAGGGGTGAGAGGAAAAGAATACCGTTTGTGCTCTTTTCTTAGGTCAATTTATGTACAAAAGATAAAAACAAATAAACAAAAACTCCAGATAAAATAACTTGGTCGCCAGATGTAAACACTTGGTCGCCAATGGCGACCTGGTGACAGCATTTGTCAAACACTGGCCCCAACATTAAAAAATATATCGTGCTTGATGAAAAAGCACCGAAAAACTGGCGATAAATCACAATAAAATAATAAAACTATATATGAATCATAAAAACAAAAGAAAACACACGCCGCGTTTCGGCGTGGAAATTTTTAACTGTCCGCGATCACCCAAAATAAACACTTGTCCGTAAGGGGACAAGGTCACAAATAAACAGAAGTATTGCATGAACTACTTCTGTTCATTTGTGATCTTGTCCCCTTACGGACACGTGTTTACTTTGGCTGATGACAGGCTGTTAAAAATGTCCATCCCGAAACATGTACTGTGTGTTCTTTTGTTTTATGTTGATTCATACAGGGTGTTTCATGAAGGACCCCTAATTTTGAAAATGAGTAACTCGGAAACGGGGATAGATAGACGCACGAAACCAGTAGTATGTTTATTTTTAAAAAAACGTAAGATTCTGATACAGAAATCTCAAAATTTTAGTTAAAAACAGCGCCAATAGATGGCGCTACAAGCAGCATTACTGGTCCTTATAAAGAGAGCTCAGCCTCAGACGCCAAGATTCGACGTTGACGACGTTGAATTTTGACTTTGAAGCGTGATTGCTATTAAGCGCATAGTGAAATAAATTCTGGAAGTGGCACTGAAAACATTGTTTACCGCAACAATCCTTTAACACTGGACGAGCTGGAGGAGACTATTTGTCAAGCTCGTGTGTTGCGTTCCGGTGACATACTACAGAGTCACTGACAATTTCATTCTTCGTTCGCGACATGTTGTGAGGTTTCTAGATTAGATTTTTACGGTTAATTTAATAAACACACCACTGGTTTCAAGCTTCTATCTGTTACCGTTTTCAAGTTATTTATTTTCAAAGTTAGGGATTTTCGTGAAATACCCTATAAATAGTTTTATTATTTAATCATATAGTGCTAATTTGATTTTTTTATTACATTCAAAAAAATTTCCTATGTATATTTTTTACAGCATAGATAAAAACTCAATAACTAATTCCTAAAATCATAATATATTCTAAAGAAAAAATATTTAATCATCTTAATATAAAGTTTTTATCAGTTTTTTCTAATTACATAAAACGAAGTTGAATATGGATATGTAAAAATTTATTCTATGTAATATTTATTTAAGATTTTGAAATTGAATTAGAAATTCTAATTTTAGTTATTTAATAACATAATCTAATAATATTGGAGCATTGTGTGAATAAAGCATTTTTCATGATGGTAAAACTTATTGAAGCGTTAATGTACGTTGCAGAAAAAAATTACATTTTTGAAACGAGAAAAAATTCTTGAAGTTCAATTAAAGCGTATATCAATTTTAAAAAATACACTGTAGATTATTGAAATAACATTTCTTTCTTTACATAATTCTATTATATTTTTTCAATGAGACTCATTTTTTTTCTCCCCATTTCTATATTACTCTCAAAAACACAAAGCAAGTTCATTAAGCATAAGAGATTAAAAGTATTTTAATTCATACTCAAATTTTTATTAACGTTTTCTAAAATAAGAGAAGATAATTTATATTCATAAACTAGATTTTTTAAATACTAATTAATTCAGAATTTTTGAAATAATGAATGTAATACACGTTGAAATTATTTTTTTTTATTTCACTCGTACAGCACTTTTTGGCTTATAATTTTATGGTTGTTTACATAGCGATACGGAGCGAAGTTGCTAAAAACTGCAATGTAATAGTTTCGCCAGTGTATGTGTGTAGTTAATTAATATAAAAACAACTGAAATAAATGTTTATTTAGCGGAATTAGTTAGCTTTAAGTTTTAAATAATTTCATTAATGTATCTTCAATTTGTTCAGAAAAGTAAAGGATGTACTATGTTTTGGAAGATTTTGGTAGTTTAGAAATTTCCTTTTTGTATAATTTATTAATACCATTCATTAATATCATTAATTCATTAATATCATTAATCATATTCATTAATATATTTTCAATTTGTTCAGAAAAGTAAAGGATGTACTATATTTTGGAAGATTCTGGTAGTTTAGAAATCCCCTCTTTGTATATTTTATTAATACCATCTTCATGTTTTCCATATACAATATTTTTTTCTTTTTTTTAATTATCCTAATTTGGTTTCTGATTTTTTTTTAAATAAAATGTTTAAATATGCTGTTTTTAGGGTTTCGTTCATCTCACGAAACCCTATTACCCTAGCTCCGTTGTCTGTCCGTCACAGAGCCATTGTTAAAAAGTATGTAACTTACAGAGTTGAAACTTATTGTATAAATCTGAATAGCAGCTGTGAAGAGCTCAAAATATTAAAATTTGAAAAATTCGTATTATTTTAATAAATAGAGAAAAAAAAGCCAAAATTCTAACAGCCTTTTCCTATTAAATTGAAACATTTTTCGTTATAGCAGATGCCAAATATTTAAAATCCACAATGAAATTCTTTCTACAATAATTAATTTTCTATCAGACGATTTTCACGTGAAAAATGAAAATGAAATAAAAAGTTTCACCAATTGAAAAAAAGATAAATATGAAATAAAATTGATTGACGTCATAGTCGTAATAAAACGGAAAATGTCTAAGATTTCTCAATAATACAAGGAGTATGAGTATGTGTAAGTGGACAAAGAAGATTTATATCACGTCATTAGAGAATTAAAAAGAAAATCTGACGTCATATGGGAAGTTTAACTGATTTTTCAAATGTTTGAGAATAATACAAAGCGAGTATCAATATAAATAATAGAGAATAGTAAATATATGAGTTTGAGAAACATATTGAATCGTGATAAATATCCGATTATGGAAATATTCGCATATTTTAACATTTTGAAACTGTACAATTTGTTTAATTCTGAAATTATTTTTTTAAATATTGCATTTAGTCCGTATGACGGATATTATTTTGACAGAATATAATAGCGGGCTTGGCCCGCTATCCGGCTGGCTTAGATATTCGAAAAAACGAAAGAATAGACCGGTAAATTTTTACTTTATAAAAAACATGACTTTTTTTTTTTTTTTTTTGTTAAATGAAATTTGTTTGAATTTATTAAAGAAAGGATAAAGTGTTTTGAAAGGAATATTAAACAAAACCCTTTGAGCGATCTTCGATCACACTTATCCACTTGTTTAAGGTTTCGTTCATCTCACGAAACCCTATTACTCCCTCTCCGTTGTCTGTCCGTCACAGAGCCATTCTCGAGAACTATATAACTTACAGAGTTTAAACTTCGTGTATATAGAAGAATACCAGCTGTGAAGAGCTCAAAATATTAAAATTTGAAAAATTCGTATTATTTTAATAAATAGAGATAAAAAACCAAAATTCTAACAGCCTTTTCTATTAAATTTAAACATGTTTCGTTATAGCAGATGCCAAAGATTTAAAATCCACAATGAAAGTCTTTCTACAATAATTAATTTTCTATCAGACGATTTCCACGTGAAAAAATGAAAATGAAATAAAAAGTTTCACCAATTGAAAAAAAAGATAAATATGAAATAAAATTGATTGACGTCATAGTCGTAATAAAACGGAAAATGTCTAAGATTTCTCAATAATACAAGTAGTATGAGTATGTGTAAGTACACAAAGCAGATTAAATCACGTCATTAGAGAATTAAAAAGAAAATCTGACGTCATATAGGAAGTTTAACTAATTTTTTAAATGTTTGAGAATAATACAAAGCGAGTATCAATAAAAATAATAGCGAATAGTAAATACATGAGTTTGAGAAACATATTGAATCGTGATAAAAATCCAATTATGGAAATATTCCCATATTTTAACATTTTGAAGGTGTACAATTTGTTTAATTTTTAAATTATTTTTTTTAAATATTGCATTTAGTCCGTATGACGGATATTATTATGACAGAATATAATGGCGGGCTTGGCCCGCTATCCGGCTGGTTTAGATATTCGGAAAAACGAAAGATAGACCGGTAAATTTTTACTTTATAAAAAATGACTTTTTTTTGTTGTTGTTGCTAAATGAAATTTATTTGAATTTATTAAAGAAAGGATAAAGTGTTTTGAAAGGAATATTAAACGAAACCCTTTGAGGGATCTTCGATCACACTTACCCACTTGTTTTTTTTTTTTTATTTTATAATTTTCCTATTTTATATTAAAAAGGACAAAGTTTTCTGTGTGTTACGCTGACATCATTTTGACAATGGCAACACTTGACAATTAAATTTCGCTTTTACATTATTTTTTTAACTTCTAAACACTGCAGATTTTCAATTTTCACACCATCGAGTAAGGAAAACTTGTTCTTTCAAATGCAATTTGTTTGAAAATTCTATCACAATTTACTGATTTTTTTATAGTTTTAAATGTAATTTTCAAGCATGATTTTTTCCCTAATCTAATATCTCTATAGAGTACAAACTTTTACGAAAAATTAACCCGTTTACACTTAAAACAATATAAATAGTTCAGCATTTGTTTCCTGATAATATTCCATAACAAAATTAAAACTTCATCAATAAATAAATGAAATAATATAAATAAAATACAAATTTCACCTATGTCAGACTTCGAAAACTTATTTCACCCTTATATTAAACATTTCAGGTCATTATACTCAAAATTACATGAGTTATTTAATTTTTTCTGATTTTCTTAATTATTAAACCTAATTCCATTATTTTTCAAAAATAATTGTTTTGTTTGCAACTTTTCTAGACCCTGTATCTGGGTTGTTCTTCGTCGTAGAGCCCAAACTTTTTACGATAAGTCCCCCACCCCTCCCCTCTCTAAATTCATATTCCATCGAAATTTTAAGTTTCTCGGTTCATTATTTAATTAATTAATTTTATCTCATTTTTTCCTATCAGAATTATACAGGGTGTTTCTAAATGAACATTGGGGTTTTAACGCTTTGTAGTATCTATTATAAAAACTTAAAATTATACTTAATACATAAAATGAAAGAGCAACTCAAACAGTTTTACCCACAAGCTTACATGTGTTCAATGTGAACACCTGATCTGACGCCATGTGAATGCTAACTGTTGGGGTTCCTAAAGGATCGGGTGTATGTGCCTCCACTACCTGCTGACCTACCCAACCTAAGAAACAGGATTGAGGCAGCTGTTGCAACAATTACCCCACAAACACTAATTAACGTTTGGGAAGAACTGAGCTATCGACTTCATGTGTGCTGTGTGACGAAAGGTGTTCACATTAAACACTTTAAGCTTGTAGGTAAAACTGTTTGAGTTGCTCTTTCATTTTATGCATTAATTATAATTTTAAGTTGTATGTAATAAATACTACCAAGCGTTAAAACCCTGATATTCATTTAGTAATACCCTGTATTTGGCCTTAAAGCCGCATGAAATTTTGAGTCAGATGTCATTTACTGTTTTTTGGCTTCGGAGCTCCCCTTGTTTTGTTTGATATAAGTATTTACATTTTAACTTAATTTCCATGTGCTTTTGTAAATATTTATGATTTTATTTAACCTTCTTCATATTTTGATATGCCATTATTATAAAGTAATTTACAACATACATGACTTATATGTTTTCTCAGAACTTCTTCCATTTTATGCCTTAGTTGGATTGCGGATGAGCTACTTATTAGCATTAATTTTTAATAAATTATTATTTTACTACATATTTGACTTACGGATTTTGAAATTATTTTCTGACTTAGTTGTAACTGCTTTAGTTGTAACTTTTTTAATCCTTAGACTCCCAGTGAGACACTATGTCCCAGTGCAACTTCAAAAATTACCACTGAACACAGCAGTCCCTGAAACGCTTGGAAAACCATGTCTTCTTGTCCCACTGGTCTCTCACGTTCATTTGGGATCTTAGTTGTTTTTAGACCTTATTAAAACACTGTGCTAAATTTGATTTAAAATATCCCACAAACAAATGCTAGTCAAGGGATTAAATCACGGTTTCCGGACATCTTTCATCAGCAACATACTACTATTCTGCCCCCCCCCTCCAATAAGAGTCCCCTGCACTGTAAAAAAAAACTAAAATTGTTTATTTTATAGAAATAATCTGTATTTATTATGAATTTTCTGTTACTTAACAGATTTTGCCATTAAATTCGTAATAAATTTACACGATTTCCGTAAAATAAACAGTTTTTTACAGGCGTCTTTGCTGACAGTTTTTCTGTATACAATATGACTGTTTTTCAACATATTTTTTAAGTGTGTATATTGCGTTACATGGCATTAAAAATTTATTTTCCTTATGCTCTTGCTACCCTTTCTCATATTATCTATATCTGAGTTTCTCAAATTAGGTATGCGTCCTAGTGCTTGTTCGTGAGTGATCCGATACTGGTAACGAATTCTTTTATAGTGTCCACAAGATGTCCGTACACCTTGCATAACGAAATATTCTAGAAAACAATTTTTCTTCGTTATGGAGTTTCTAAATATCACAATATTATTAATGCTCTTTTTGTATAATTTTATGAGTGAGAATGAAATATTAAAATTACATCTTCAATTGAACTGTCAAAGTTAACAGTGTGAATGCCATAAAGCCGATCTAAATTTTTAATTTTCCAGAAACTTTAGCCACAGAATGTTTTCTTCGACATCTCTTTTTCATTGACGATACTTTGTCACAGTCACTGAAGGGAGAGAAATAAAACTTACTGTACTATGCTGCGATGTTAGTTTTGAGAATATTTTTAAATGATGAATTAGTGACCTTTGTTTGCTGTGACTAACGTAAGAGCCCCTGATTTCTGCGAAAGCTGAAAAATTCTGCTTGTATTTAAAACAACTTCTTTATGCGTAAATACATTTTGTCCCTTCCCTGCTTTAAATAAAGGAAATTGAATCGACTAAAATTAAGAAACGTTGAACCAGACATTGAGAATCTACACTTTGTTAAGCAGGCCCATTCTCCGCATCAGCAATGCAAGTCAATGCAAGTAAAGTTAATGTATGCAAGATAGTATATTTAATTCAGCCAATAGAACATAAAAGCTTATACCAATAAATCATAATTCCTTTTATTCTCCCACCTTTTCATTTATGATATTATGCATATTTTTAATCTATAATTATTACTTCATGTACTACAATATATATGAAAGTCAATAAAAGAAGATAAGTTAAGTGTCATTTTAGTAAAGTTAATGCATGCAAGTTAGTATATATAATTCAGCCAATAGCACGTAAAATCGTATGCCAATAAGTCATAATTTCTGTTATGTATTTTCCCTGTATCCTTCATTTATAATATCACTAGCAAGCTACGCCCGCTACGCTGGTAATATCATATATCTTTTTAATCTATAATTATTACTCCATGTACAATTGCATGTATCAAAGTCAATAAAAGAAGATAGGTTAAGTGTCATTTTAGTAATATAATCATGTAGTTTTAGATATTTGACTCAGGCACCAATCTATTAATTGGGTATTTAGGTGCACATACATTTTGTGTGTCTTCTGGAACACTTTATGCACATATTAGTTCCCTATTAAAGATTATTTTAGAGGTTTGAGAGCCGTTTCAGAGTACAAAACAAGGATACGTCTGTCTTTAATCAATACCTTCGTTACTTAGTGATACGACAAAAGTATAAATCTCGATTTTTATCGCAAGCCACTCTAAAAGGTTGGGAACCCCTGACAAGATCAAAGAATTAAAAAGTTCTGTACAGATTTTCTTAAAGCATTTTGGTGCAAGTGTGTTTTAAATGCTTCCAAAACTTTATTTGGATTTAACTTATTAAAACAGAAAATTAAACTCTGCCGTTTCCAAAGACTCACTTTCATTTCGAAAAGAAGCATGTATAAAAACTGACACTAAAATTACATTTTAGTCATATGCATTATCAATACCGTATATACTCGCGTATAAGTCGATCCTCAAATTCGAGATGGAAACAGGTTTAACACAAGTAATTCAGAATGGTTTTCTACGACGTATGTAATCTCATTTAATTATAAATTATTTTAGGCGTAGAAAACCATTCTGAATTACTGGTATTAAACATGTTTTCATCTCAAATTTAGGGGTCGGCTTATACGCGAGTATATACGGTAACTAAATTATGTAAAAAAATACTTTTACTCTTCAAATAATAAATTATTATCTAAAAAATTTGACATTTAAAAAAAATGTTTAACATGTATAATTATAGTGCAATTATTAGTAACTCAATTCAATTGAAAATCTTATTTTTACTTCGCAATGAAAAAACGTTATATATAAAACTTGGCATAAAAAGTGTTACTACTATCTTCACTCCGCCCATCTAGCCGGTCGTAACTTCCAAACGAACATAGAATTGAGGACTGCATTGCCTTTTGCTGCATATACCCTGGATTCTTCTGTCTTCGTGACCATAAATCATTAATTTGACGATCAGTGTGACACGGTCCTCTGTTCAAGTTCATTTAATCCTTTAAAGGACAATCATTATAATGGAAATTCTCACTATAAATTGACCATGTGTGCTTCGCACCCAATTATTGTTAATCAATATAACTGGTATATATAATAATCAATATAACTGGACACTGTTGGCTTCGCGGCCTAAAAATCATTAAAGATCCCGTAAGGCATGGTGACGTCCCGGCGACGTCACTGCGAAGTCACACTGTGATTTTGTGACCGTCGTCGTGACGTCAAGTGACGTCGATGTGAAGTCATTGTGACCTAAATGTGAGGTCGTTATGGCCGTTTTCAAGGCTTTCTGTGACCTCACAATGTGACTACTTTGTGAGTCACGGTGTGACAAATTTGTGAAGAATGTGACATTTGTGACGATTTTGCCATTAATTTTATGACGAACCCATTTGGGTCCTGTCCAGTGCTGGATGATTTGAATTTATTAAAACCCGACCCAAAGAGTTAGTTGTATTTATTTTACTCTGCATTGGATTTTAGGTAGATTTCGTAAGAGATACTACCTATTTCATTCTCCCCTAGGTTGGAATTTCTGGAAACAATTTTCAGATCTACACCGATCATGACTCCCAGAACCCAAAACCACCCCACCCCCAGTTCAAAACTTTATATTATATTATATATATATATATATATGTCACTTTTTTATGGACACGATAACTTCAAAAATTCTGCACAAATATCTTCCAAACTGATACACAAAATCAAGGTGAATAAAATCTCGGTCAAGTTCGTTAATGGGTAAAATCGAACCAAGGTGGGGAAATAGGGGGGGGGGGGCTTTTTGTGAAAACAGAAAATTCCCCATAACTTCTTAATTGTGATACGTATCGAATCCGTTTAAAGTTATTATTACTCCTAGGAAAAGGGCCGAGAATTTATGCATGGCAGTCTTTTGATATAATTAAAAATGGCGTCAAGGAGGGGAAAAAATAGAGGTTTGAGAAGAACAAAATCCATAACTTTGTCAATTCACAAGGTATCAAACCGCTTAAATTTATCATACATCCTGTTAATATTATCTGCAACTTTTATATTGACAAGTATTTTATAGAACCAACATTTATAGCAAAAAAAAATAATTATTTTAAATAAATAAATAAAATAAAATAAAATAATAATAATAATAAAATTGCCGGCTCCGACAACTTGACACAGGTAGATTTCGAAGTGGGCGGTCCGAACTGCCGCATCCTGGCAAAAATGTCGTTTATTCTGCAATTCTCAATAAACAGGCGCCGCACGGTCCGCATCTTCGAAATCTACCTGTGCCTGTAGGTCGAGCCGTCAGGGATTTTTAGAGTATTTTGCTGCTTTTCGTGTTAAGGCTGCATGTACCCATCTCACACCGTGGGTTGAATTCACTAGAGATTATTTTCTTTCGAGTTGGATTAACTGATTCTCGTTTTTTTAAGAGATGTTCGAGCTATTATTTGGTACTCGTGGATGTGTCATTGGTACTCGGCATACCTAACTCCTGCCGTCATTTGCAGCGAGTCAGTTTCTGCTAGGTATTACAGATTTTTGTGTACGTCTAGTTCATGTTGTCTTTTGTTTCCATATGGATTAGGACTGGCTGTACCCCAATCCAATCCGCTAATTAAATTGTCTGCAATTTTTTTATTTGGGTAAAGTTTTGGTTAGGTTAGCAATTTTTTTTTTTTTTTTTTTTTTTGACAGTTGAGTTTGGGTTGTGTTTTGTTTCAAATGGGTCGGATCCATATTTTATTTCAGATAAAAATATCTATATTTTTGAACGTGTTATATATTTTTTAATTTGTATTTATTTCATGAAAATAATATTTAACTTATACATATGATTATAGATATTTTTTTCATAACTTATTTTACATATGATTTTAATAACAATTTCTATAATCTTGAAATTCCGGTCGAGCATTATTGGTCAGTATTGGGAATATTCTGTCTTCAGTGTTTGACTTTTCATTTCTGACAGTGTAACTACATATACAAAATGCTATAAATAGTAATTACATTTATAGTATCAATTAAGCTAGTAAATCCGCAGATCAGGGGTCTTAAACGTCAGTTCCATAGTTTTATATCGAAATCATTTTATGAAGGAATTTAAAACATTCAACCTGCAATTTTATTTGTATCATTTTTTTATTGCTCATTACTACAAGTAATATATCAAATAGTTTCTGAAAAATTAACTCTTAAGGCTGTTCGTTAGTAAACTTTCCGATTCCCCTCGCTGATGTTAAACATTTGGACTATAGGATGCATTCGTATATTTAAAATATCTCTCCAGAAAATTAATATTCTTAATTTTGTTTTCTGTGTACACTTCTTAAAGGATGTCTTTTTTTTTTCCTTAGTTATCAAAATATTTCTTAAATATGTGCTTAATTTATAATTATATGTGTTAAAATATGAATTTAATACTTCTCATAAAATTAAGTATATATTTTAGAAATATTTTGATAACTAAGGAAAAAAAAAAAAGAGACATAGTTTAAAACGAGTACACAGAAAAATAGTTTATTTAGAAGTTAGTTTCTTTAGAAGTTAGTTCATAGAAGTTAAAAATATTAATTTCTCACGGAGATATTTTAAATATACGAATGCATCCTTCGCCCATAGGTTTAACATTAGCTAGAGCAGGAAGTTCACTGACGAACAGCCTTAAGAATTGTGACGGGAAACACAATTCCATGTATTCTGATACTCCGAAAAATGTTCTCATTACACACACACACACACACACACACATATATATGTATATATATATTAAACTCTACACAAAATCACTGTCTCAGTAATTTAACAAATGTAATTCTCTAAAATTCAGTATTTTAAATATTTTTTCGAAATACATAAAGTATTTTCATCTTGTGATAATAAAAATTATTAGCTTGAACAATTAAGTTTAAACATAAATATTTTATTAATTATTGATATCCTAATTGGTCAATGTATTTCAAAACGAATATTGTGTTTATTTAGTATAATTCCATTAAGTTCAGATTCGAAACGCATTTATAAAACAATTACCTATTACCAGGCCTGTATTTTGGATGTGTGACGCCCTGTGCAATCAATTATTTAACACCCTCCTTCTTTTACTTATATAAAAATCTATATTTTTAGAATCATTTATTTCAATTTTAAATACTATAAAACATTTAAAATTAACTGAATACACAAAGCATAAAACAAACATGCAAGCTTAAGTTTTAATAATTTTTGCAGAAAACAATAAGTGGTAAATACACAAAAAAATATAACTACAGTTAATCAACGCTGTTAAAAATATAGCACAAAACTCCACTTTTGTTTAGCAAAAAATATATTATAGAAATGACAAAAAAAAAACACTTGATTTTTAACAGTACCATTAAAAATCACATACAAACTTCCAATTTTATCTAGCAAAATGTATGATAGAAATACATTTAAAAAAATCACCACAATTTAATGGAAAATATTTTAAAAATTATATCTTAGTTAGAACCATCCTAATTAGTCTGTAAGAAATATGTTTTACAAACTCGATATTTAGTAATCATTTTACAATACTTGTCGAAATCGAGCATAACAACATCATAAAATAAGAAAAACATCATAAAATAAGAAAAACATCATAAATAGGAATATATTGTTTTATATTATGAATTTAAAATAATAAAAAATGATTTATTTAAAACAATGTAATTTGTAACTCTTAAGTGCAGACAAATTGAACTTAATTTTAGAATATTTTGTACTTACCAAATCCTTAATGCATATCCATCTATAAATTCTTCGTGAGTTACTTTATCCATTTTTAGCAAATTGTTAATGATCTCATATCATATGTAGAATCTTTTCCAGCAAGAAATTTTGGAATGCTGATTATAAAAAATCAATGACGGCTCGGCCTACAGGCACAGGTAGAATTCGAAGACACAGACCGTGGGACGCCTGTTTGTTGGGAATTGCAGAAGAAATGACCTTTTTTGGGACCGCCTACTTTTAAATCTACCTGTGTCTGTAGGTGGAGCCATCAGGGATTTTATTTATTTACTTACTTTTTACTGTAAGGGTTGGTCCTATAAAAAGCTTGTCAATATGAATGTTGTAGATAATATTAAGTGAATTTTTAATAAATTTAAGCGGATATGATATATTGTAAATTGATAAAAAGTTATGAAACTTTTTCTTCTTAAACTCTTATCCCCCCCCCCCTTGAGGTCATTTTTAATGGTATCGAAAATCTGTCATACATAAATTTTCGGCCCTTTTTCCTAGAAGTAATAATAACTTTAAGCGTATTCGATACGTATGATAATTAAGACATTATGGGTATTTTTCTGTTTTCACAACCCCCCCCCCTCCCCCGTTGGCTCGATTTTGCCCATTAACGAACTTGACTGAGATTTTATGGCCCTTGATTTTATGTATCAGTTTGGAAGAGATTTGGGAAGAATTATTGAAGTTATCGTGTCCATAAAAAAGTGATATAGATAGCTAGATAAAGTTTTGAACTGGGGGTGGTTTTGGGTTCTGGGAGTCATGATCGGCGTAGATCTGCATAAATTTTCGAGAAATTCCAACACAGAGGAGAATGTAATAGGTAGTATTTCTTAGTAGTACTTCTTAGGTGGTATTTCTTTATAGGTAGTAAATCTACCTAAAAGTAAGATTAGTACTGACTTTTTTTTAAATGTAGGGGTTTACAAGCTTTTCGACCAGGCCCTGAACCACCCGCTAAAAATAAATTTTAACCGTAACTAAAAACTCTCTTCAACATGGTGATCAGGAAATAGGGGGGTGGACGTAGGCGATCTCCTTTTCTGTTAGAACTTATAATTTTGTTCCTCTACTAAATCTCGTGAATTAATACAACGTTAGCACATTTTAAGAATTTTAAAGATTTTTTAATGCTATAATAATGGCTTCAAATATTTCTAAATCATTATATATAATTCATAAATAAATTACTACTCCAAATTAAAAAATAACATTGCAAAATTACTATGATTGGAATTTTCCTAAGAAATGGTAACATATTTTGTAAAAATATTGTGAAAAGTTATTTATTTATAATTTGTTGTTGCTTAGACTAATCTAAACTATCCTGAAATATGATAATTTTTAAATGTAAAGTTTACAATATTTGTCTTCTTCATATTTTAAATTAATACAAATATTTAAAATTTCAAAAAATAATGAAAAGTATTCACAGTATGTAGTAAAAAAAAAAAAAAAACTTTTATTAGTTTAGCAACCTATTCAATTTTTTATAGAACCACCAGAATACAATAATTTTGAAATAAAACAAGATTTGTGCAGTTGTACCGGAGTTATGCCTAAAAGTATACGTAAACATAAGATACATTTTTTTATTACAGAAAAGTATTTACAATATGTAAACACTTTTCCTAATTGCCTAACTTTTATGCGTAAATATATACATAATTTTATATATGTATATGAAACTTTTTTTACCATATAAAAATATTTATGACATGTAAAACAATTTAGAAAATGCACGGTTTTTGCAATTTGATCATTTTCGCTGGAAAATGAAATTCTCATGCCGTCATAAAAAAATATTTTTTTAAGGAAATTTCTTGAATACCAACATCCTAAACGTATTCAAAGGTGAACAAAATATGAAATTTCAGTTATAGTTTAATAATTTCTAATAATAGTCAAGTTAAATCATTATTTAAATTACAAAGATTGTATAAGTATTAAGGGAAAATCAAACATTCGTTAATTCTTTAATGTTCTTATAAAGTTATGAATAACTGCTATTAGAGTTATTTCAACTTAATTATATTATGTAACATGAGCAATTTTTATTACATCTTAAATTTAAAAAATATACTATATGTGTGGATTTGAATACAACTAATGCAAACTTCGCATTTAATGATTAACATATTTCCAAAATATTTTAGTTTAGAATTAAGTAGCAACAAACTATAGATGAATAACTAATTAATTTCCAGATAGATTTATTTAAAAAATAAGTAACAATTAAATTATGCATTTCCAAAAGAAAATTGTATCATTTTTTCTCCTAGAATATGCGGGTCAGTAATTTATAAAGAAATATATGCAGCAATTTATAAATTTAAAAGCATTACTATAGCATTGGAAACACTTTAAAATATTTAAAATGACTTACGTGGAATTAGTTCACACTCTTTATTAGAAAAACATGTTCTACTCAAATGTCCGCAGAATAAAAAAAAATCGTTTGCTTAACGTGTTCTTCCAAGTAGTACTGCGCAGCTGCGTCTGAGCAGACAGGCAGGTGTTTATCGTTTCTGAACTAACAATAACAAAAGAACTTATATGCTGATTATTTTAAATCGGAAAATAGTCTTTCTTTCTTTTTTTTTTTTTTTTTTTTTTCACCAGGGGAATAAGCTATAAAAAATTGCATTTACATGTATATTTTTATTAATTGCAGTTACACAAAATCACTCCAATTTAATCAAGAATTGTACTAAAAAATGGATTTTATGGCATTTATGAAGTAATTTATATAGAAATATCAATACTTTTTTACAAATAAATTGATTAAATATGAATTTACTTCATTTATATATCATTGAATAAAAAAGCAATATATTTATTGTTGACAGAGGAAGAGATTCTTTTTAAATACAAGACAGTTTTGGTCAAATTGCTAAAGAAAATATGCCAAGTTAACAGCGTCTTTTAATCCCCTTTTCTCAATAAATAAATAAATAAATAAATAAACATAAATATAAATAAATATAAATATATATATATAATGTCTGAAAGTAGTTTACACCCGGGCCCCAATCTGTCCTCTATAATTATAAGGCCACATATGACTATAGGGTATTTTGTGTTATCTCTATCTGTGTTACGAAATTAATTAAGGTCCCGTACACTTTCTTGGACCTAGGGTCACTTATAGAGAATCTCTGATAGAGAATATTATCATTTTCGTAGCAGACACTGGTGCTGATGAAGGGGCTGAGGAAGCATACCGCACCCAAGTTTTCATGTTTTAACTTTTTTCTTTATCATTAATGATTTAAACAAAAAAGAATTATAAATAAAACATATTTTTCTCAAGTTTTTAAAACTAACTAAATTGTAAGAGTAAAAATAATAATTAAGTGCATAAAAATGTTATTTAGTATTATCATGACATCAGTGTGTGACAAAACTCTCCCTCCCCCACAAAAAATTAGATTTCGTTCTGTCAGAGTTGATTGCTTTTGTGATCATATTTGTGTCGTGAAGTATGTGACTTGCAGTGACGTCACTGTGATGTCACAAAAATTTTAAATATTGTCAAAAGTACATTTTTTAGGATGAATAATATGTTTTGAAGTGTTCTTATTTCTTTTTAAAAGTTTTGAAGAAGTTCACATTTTAGTAACAATGTGACGTCACAGAGTGGTGGCATTTTGATCACAGATGTGACGTGACCACTGCGACTCGCAATGACGTCACTGTGACGTCACTGCGACCATGCATGCTATACGGGATACTATAACAATAACGGCAGATGGGGATAATATGACTGAGGCTTGTGAACACATATCGTTAATATGGCGATCAGCAATTAATCGTAAATTGAAACAGTAAATATAAATAACAAGAAATGAAAATCATTCGTTAAGCAAAGATTGTGAAACACTTTCCAAAAAATTGAGAAACGAAACTTCTTCGTTTAATAAGGTAAAAGATTATGTCTAGGTAAACAATGTGGACACGCACAACACATTTGAGAACCCAATTTCAGCAGTTACCATCTATAGTCGGGAAAATATCTGAATTCATTTGTGGAGCCCTGTACATGATCTATAGATTATAGTATGAAAAAATTCAGTTCAGTTAGGAAACGCAACTCGAATGTGCTCGAAATGTACTCAAATTCTTTTTTGCAGCCCTGTATATGATGTATAGTATTCATACACACTTAGTAATATGTAAAAAAAAAGTTACATTTAAAAACGCATATCACAATTCAAAACTCCCATCCAGGAATTGCTCATAGACAGTTCTGTAACCTAAATTTTATGTCTATGTCCCTGTAAATCAACGATAAATGCTATGCACACCCTATTCCACAGTAAACATTTTGCAGTACACCTCAGTGATGTATATCAATTTCAATATATTTCAAATAGTGTAGCATCATTAAAATAAACCGCAAATGATTTTTTTCAATTGAACTTAATGTAAGAGAAATATTTTCAGTCCCACTTTAAACGAACTATAAATGCGAGACACTTTATTTTCAATTTCGAACATGCCATGATATACATCAATAACACATATCAATTACATAACAATCAAAGTATATTTACACGAGTTAGAGCACCGTCAAACAGATGGCCGGACAAACCGAATTTATAAACATTTTCAACTATGTTCGAAAGTGTTAAAGATGTAAGTGTATGGTTCGTATGCATTACCTCATTCAAAGAAGACGGAAGTCCATTTATTAAAAACATAATTAATGTGTCTGATGCTTATAGTTTTATTATCTTGAAAAAAAATGGAGTAATAATAAGGAATGTCAATAGCTAAATTTCTCTTAACTTGCAATAATTTTTTAGGTAGTTATACGTATTATTTAAACATTCTTGTTAGTTATTCTTACAATTTTCGTCTGAAGGCAGGTAGACGATTAGGAATCGACGAAACAAAAGGGATTTTTTTTTACTTAAATTAGTACTTTGCTTTTAATTCTCTGATTAAAATAAGGTTTTCAGCAAGTTGCAATAATGACTAACTAAGCCAGTTGTCGTATTTTTGTTAGAATATAATAAGTTCTCAGAAAATTTATACAGCTAAAAAATATTTCCTATTTTATTTTTTTATCATTATTTCTGTAGTATTATCTTTCTGTTAAACAAGCATTATGACTTCTGAGACACATGGCTAGAAAAAAAAATATGAATAAATCCAATTGCAATGCAAAAATTATAATTTTATCTAATTCAAAAATCTATTTCGAGCTTCAATATTATAAATTAGTTATAATGTTGCACTCCGTACAAAATTTCGTAACTCTGCAGCCAGCGTTCTCCATGCAATATTGCCCACAGGCAGACAAACACCTTCAAAATTGTTATCTAGATTCTCTTGCTATTAATTTTTTATTTGACTTATCAGTAACGGAATGAAAAGAGATGATATCGTCGCTACCATGTCAAACTATCGAATATGAAAAAATGCATTTTTCATTTCTTTTAAAAAGGGATCGATTGCCACCATTAAATTTTATTAGAATTCTTCGAATAGTAAGAATACTAATAAAATTTCTGTGAATGACCGGATTGTCAGATTGCCCTTTATTTTTATTCAGAGATGTCGAAATCATACCGGAAATTTTGAGAAAAAATGTTTACGATAAATAATCACGGAATGTCTGTCATTAAATAAAGCAAATGTTGCTATTTGAAATTTCTGGTATGGATTCGAAATTTCTGAATAAAAAAGCAGGCCAAATTGCCAACGCTAGGGAAGAATACTATTGAAATTGAGTGGTGACAATCTGACCATTTTTAAAAATAATGAAAAATACATTTTTTCACATCCTATAGGTTAACATGGTAGCGATGATATATAAACGAAATAAACCATGGATTGGTAAAACGCGTATTCCAAGATGAATAAAAACTTCTGTGCATAGTAAATATTTAATATATGCTGTACATAAATTCTTGAATTATTTCAAGCATTAAGGCAGTTTAAGTAAAAAATTATATAAAGAATTGTTTTTTAAGTTTAAGAAAATCCTTTTTAATTTGTAGAATCTTATTTCTATTACTTCTTAATTGGTTTCAAGTTGTCACATTTCAATTTATTTTTGGCACGAAACATCCTCTAAAAAAACTATACATATTCGGAGAGAAATATTATTTAATTTTATTGTGGTTCTTTATAATCGAAAACGATGAAATAAATTACATCATAAACGAAATAAATCGTATCATATACAAAATTTTATTTCGATGGTTAAAAGCAATTGTATACTTACATTCTACCTGCGTTTTGTTATATTATCCCACAAATGAAGAATCGTTATTGCTTACTAAAAGACAAAAAAATACAAAAAAGAAACTTTTTTCATCATAACATAAGTAGATGGATTTCAGCAATTACTCTTGAGATGTTCCAGCATTCTCTTATAATTTTCTTTATGTGGTCTCTGCGAATAAGAGTAGTAAGTAGAATAAATTTTGATAAAAAAAAGAGATAGAAATTTAGTATTAAAGATTTATACCTTAGGTCTGGTTAGTGTATTATGAGATGTATTGAAGCTAAATTTTAGATGGATTTTCCCAAGGATATCTTAAAATTAAACAATTGTCAAGTATGTTTGTTTAAATTAAATTTATTTTACAAGAAATCATGTCATGCAATCCGTCTAATCGTTGAAAAATGCAATCTAAGAAGTCATGTATTCGAAGTTTTGAAATAGGCATATATGAAATTAAAGAATACTTAATAATGAAAGAAATAATAACATTTTATCTAAAATAATCATTTCTTAAAATTAAATATAATCGGTAATTAAATATAATCGGTTCAAATGTGTAATTGATCTTACTTATCAATGCCAAGAACAACCGTTTGCTGTCACAACAACGATGGATAAGGACATGGGAAAAGAAAAATGTTTCGGTCAAATGGAAAAGAATGGAAACCCGATTGCAGAAGATCGTCGCTGTTCCTGGTAATATCATGCAATCTTCCGTAACCAGTAATATTTTAAAACAGAGCATATTAGCATGATTTTAGAAGTTGCGGGGGTTGGTGAGAATAGCTCGCAAAAGGGAGCGCCCCCTAGTAAACGAAATAAAACATGGCTTTTTAAAGAGCGCATTCAAATCTTACTAAAAACTGTTGTATTCAGGAAATATTTAATATCTACAGTATATAAGTTCTGGAACTATTTTACAAACATTAAGGTTATTTCAACAAAAATCTATATAAAAAGATGTTTTAAAAGTTCACGAAAATTATTTTAAGAGTATTTTTTCTTTCCTTATTGCCATAAAATAATTCCAATTTATCACAGTTAAGTTTATTTTTTAACGAAACATTCTGGAAAACAAAATGTACATTCTCAATGAGAAATATTAGTTAATTTGATTGTGTATATTTGAAAAAAAAACAGTGAAATAAATTACATTTAAATGAAATAAATCGTATCATAAACAAAATTCAATTTAGAAGGTTAAAATTAATGGTATATATCTATTCTTACCTGCGATATTTTGTATGATCCTACAAATGAAGAATCGTTATTGCTTACTAAAAGGCAAAAAGTACAAAAACAGAAACTTTTCCTTTCATAATATAAGTACATGGATTTCAGTAATCATTCTTGAGATGTTCCAGCATTCCCTTATGAATGTTTTTATGTGGTCTCTGTGAATAAGAATCGAAAGTAGAATGCGAAGATAAATTTTGATAAAAATAAGATAGAAGTTTATTATTAAAGATTTATACCTTGGATCTGGAAAGTGTATGATGAGATGAATTAAAGCTAAACTTTAGAGGGATTTTCTCAAGGATATCTTAAAATTCAACATTTGTCAAGTATGTTTGGTTAAATGAAGTTTATTTTAGAAGAAACAATGTCGTGCTACCCTTCTTATGGCTAAAACTGCAATCTAAGAAATAATTTATTTGAAACTTGGAAATAGGCATATATGAAATGAAAGAATACTTAATAATTAAAGAAATAATAACATTTTGTCTAAAATAATCATTTTTTAAAATTAAATATATTCGAAAACTACTCCTTCGCAGTGACACAGGTGAAATTTTGGTTTCGAAAAAGAACGGAGAAGAATGAAGTAATAAAGAACCAAGAAATTTTAATGAGAAAACAGAAGTGTAAAACATTTTGTTTAATAATACCCATTATTTTTTTTTCATAAGAACTTAACTTGAATTAGAAGTTTCCGCAAGTACATATGTAATTTGAAGACGTAATCACAACAGAACAATATTATTGTAGTTCTAAATTGTGTCACATTCAACAAATAACAGTAATTTTTTTAATAACGTTACACCCATTAACAAATGAAAATGAAGTAATTTCTGTATATTTTTAGTCCCGTGCATACTCTTAAGTTCTAAGACGATATTGAGAAGGTATTTTTAGGCTATAACGCATAGCTATCAGTTCTTTTAAAATGAAAATTTCTTTAATACAAATTCAACTAAATTTATTCGTAATACTGTTTTCAGTTTTATTAATGTAAATTCATTTTTCTGGTTGAACATGGTGACATATCCTAATTCAGAACTTTTTATACGCTGTAATAAATTATTTAAAAAAAATTCTAATATTGAAGAAATGTTTACGAAAATTCAGCCTAAACTCATAGTTTCTCGCGATTCTTAACTTTCCAAAATTATCAGAAACCTTAAATTATCACCATTAGGAGAAGAAACAATAAAAAACTTAATAACCAATGAAAAAAGAATCAATAAAAAACAGATATCTAATTAACAAAAATGTCTTTTTCGAAATTTTTGTGCAGAGTAGGACGTGTCACAAACTTTAGTGTAAACCTGGGATGTAAAATGTTTTCTGAGGTTTATGACTGGTTTTAATCAAATGGGATCTTAGAGGAAAAATTTTTAATGGAGATGTTTAAAAAATCTTTAGTAGTTACAAAGTTGAATTCAATTTTCATAAGCAAGACTGCTATATTAGAGCTGATGTTGTGTAATTTTTTACAATGTATGTGTTTTGGTAATGCTTCAATTAATGGAAATTCAATTATAAATTTCAACAAAGTCACAAAATGAACTGAATATCGAAAAATGCGAATATTTTGAAGATTTGATAAATCACCATGATTTTCATTTTGGCTTACTATTTTCAGACTCAGCATGTACTAGTCTGTGACAAGTTTTAGAAAAGTTTAATCTCAAAAATCTTAATTAAAAGGTTCAGTTCTCTCATATTAATTCCTTTTCAAGTACTTCACTCAAACATTTTATTTTTAAATAGATATTCTAAACGTCATTTCTAATTTTATAAAGATATTTATACACTGTAACTCTTTTATCCACATTTATTTATTTCAAAATAATTTATCTTTCCAAGTAAATATCAAACATAAATAAAGTTTGAATAAAATATCGTCTAACAGAATTTGCCAATGTTATAATTTTAAAGGGTCTTGTAACTTTGAAACACGGCGAAAATCAGCAAAAACATTAAAGTTTGAATAAGTGTAGCTTCAAAACCTTTTTATGTATAAACAGAAAATTTTGACTGCTGATTAAACATATTGGGTTTTTTAATATACTGACATTAGAAACGGCGTAGACTTTTGCAGAATTTGTGCGTTATTGAAATTAAAATAACTCCCTTTCTTTTTACTCCTTAAGTCATTGCGCGCATAATATCTTGAGAACGTATGTATGGTTTGTTATGAAATTTGTTAAAGATAACAAACACGACACATAAATGTGTTTAAAATGATCTAATTTTAAGTATTTACAGTGATAAGATTTTTAGTATGAATATTTTTCTTCATTAAAATGTAAAATTTTGATTCTTTTTTTTTTACAAAAATATTTTTTACATGTTTAATGAAATAATTTTTAAGAGGAAATCATTTTAAAAATACATATGTGCTTACTATTATCTATATCAAATTTTATAAATTCAAAATCACAATCTGTTTAATCAACAGTCAAAATTTTATGTATATACATAAAAAGTTTTTGAAGATACGCTAACTGAAACTTTGAATGTTTCTGTTGATTTTCGGCTAGTTTAAAAGATACAAGACCCCTCACAAATTTATTTTTTAAATCTTTTAAGAGTTTAATATGTTAATCGAGATATATATCAATATATTATATTATATTAGGAGGAATATGGGGACAACAATAGTTTCCACTCTCAAAAGTTATTTTGTTGAAAAAACTCATAAAGATTCTCTATTTTCAAAATTTTTAACATTTCTTTTTTAGATGAGTAGTATAAACTAAGTCTAAGGGAACATCATATATGAATGGTTTTAACATCTAAAATTGCAAGACCATAAAACTTTAAATGTATACAATTTAGAAAAAAAATAACTGTAAGTGATTTATTAAATAAATAAATAAATAAAAGATCTCTACATAGTATGTCCATATGAAACATGAATAACTACGAATGATAACACCGTCCAACAATATGTTTGTTGCATTCAATATTATTTATGATTTTGATAACAAATTATGTACTCAATTAAAAAATAACATATAATTTTGAAGAAGTTCTATTTATATGGAACATTGAACAGAGGTATACAAGATTTTAAAACTTTGTAGTGTCTCTGAAGGCCACACTACTTAAAGAAAGGTCAAGACACTCCATATAAGCTCTAACACACATTTTAAAAAACAATATTAAGATATGACTTTAAGCGGAGCAAGCACAATTTAACTACATTCAACAAATTTAGATTCAATTAACGCCCAAATCAACTAAATGCAAATCTACTAATTCAAACTTAACTTATGTAAGGGAAATGGCTGTTTAACATCGTACCCGGGACGACTTCGATGTAAAAGAAGCACTATTGCTGAAAACACTTTAAATCAAAAGCAATTGAAAACTGTATTAAATGTCTCTACTAACTAGAACCCGTGGATTCCTCACTTTATTCAAATATGTGAACAGATTTATGCTAAAATGCAAACTTCTCGGATAACACGACACTTCAATATCTCACAGTATGTGGCAGGCAATCCGAATTCCAAATCTTCAAGGCAAGAAACTCCGGTCTTGTTTAACTCGATGAGGCAGTGAGCGACTCAAAATCCGCTCGTTCAAACTCTTACTCACATATTTATATTCGCTGGTTGACCATTACGATTTAGTTACCATACAACCGCGAAAAATAACCGTGAAATTCGGATTCAGTGAGGCACATTCGCACTGGGCTTTATTGGCGTGACGTCATAAACCACCATCATGTGACCTCCCTGCTGTGTTTACGTGCTTCGTTTTTCGCATATCGTCTGATTCTTTCTATTTACTTCCAGCTTAAATATAAATATATTTTAAATACAATTTATATAAATATATAAACTGTTTAAATAAACAGTTTATATAAAAATATGTTTTTTTTTATATATACCGCTAACCAGGCCCCTACCTGCCCGGCATGAATGCCTAGCTTAACGGGTTAGTACCTGGGTGCGGGGCGGAAATCGCCTGATCACAGCCATGCTGTGATCCACCTGACTATTGATTTGTTTACATCGCTGCTGTGCTTGCTCTCTTGTGATTTGCTGCCGTTATCTTTGTTTGCCGGTTCAAGGTTTCTGTTTAACTTTGTTGAACAGAATATGTTAAAATATAACAGCACTCATAAAAAATAAAAATCGCATGCATACATTCAATTGGAAATCCCGATGGTAAAATACCACCAACACGTGATTTCCTGCAATCTCGAACCCAAATTCCCAATAAAGCCCCTTGTGAAGATTAGAGAAACGATATATAGATGTCGCTTTCCCGCACACATGTTAGTGTCGGACAAAACGCTCACATATACTCCCTTTATAAGTACGTAGCTAGCGCCTGCCATAACGATCCCAGGAATATGAAAAGAAAAAGATGCGCACAAAATGCATGCCCAAGATCTTTTTCTTTTAACCATCAATTTTGAGCCCAAAAACAGAACTAACACAAATAATGGGGCATAAGTTTAATTTTCGCTTTTTAAAACCAGTTTTACTTACATACAACACTGACCCACTGGGTCGGGTCATGGTTTACAGATTTCGGGTTCAGGATGAAGTGTATCGGGTTCGGTTTGATGAATTTTTTTGTAGGGTTCAGGTTAGATTTCAAGTTGACATTAAACAGTAAATTTGGGTTCCTGTCGGGTACAACCCGGCCCGCGCAGGACTCCACTCTGGTTACTGATCCATATTGCAACTGCGACACTCGCGAATACTACGTAGACTATAAAACATATTGCCAAAATACGTGACATAAAGAACAAATATGTAAATAACTTTCAATATAAATTATCAAAATTATACAGAAAAAGAAAGTAGTTAATCATGTTAAATATATGAATTGTGATATATTTCTTGTGGAGAACCTGATTTAAGCCACAAAAGAACAAAACAGAATTTATTCTGTGATAACAACATTCTCTAAAAATTCTTTCACAGAAATATTTGTAGCTAATATAATAAACTAGTTTTCTTAAAACGTTCAAAAGTAAACGGAATGTGAAGTAAAATCAGCTTTAGTTAAATGAGTATCAAACAATTTATTTCTAAAGCCTGAGAAAGAACAGAGAAACATGTCGGTTATATACCTTTTTTCAAATTTTTCCTGGATTTTCAATAAAAATTCGCATAACTTCGACTTATAATAGTTTATTAAATGCTTTAAAGACGCTGAATGACGTGGAAATAATTATGTCTGAAGTAAATGAAAGTAAAATTAAAAATGTTTGAAAATTTGTATAAATAACTGGAAGTTTAATTACTTTTTTTCTACATCAAATCTATTTTCACAGATTGGGTGCAGTATTTGTTTAATATTTAATTGCTTTTCTTAAAAGCAGTTTCTGAATTTATTGTTTGTATGTTTTTTTTTCTTTTTCATCACATTACTCATAGGTTGCTTTTTTAGATAGCCGATTTCAAAAATAACCTATAACACTGAGTTTATATAAAGTTATATGCATAATGACTATTGGATAATTACGGTTCGACAATTAAAGGATGAAGGAAGAATGAAAGAAACAAAGGGTCTAATATGCATGTGTATACAAGAAGAAAATCCACAAGCTTCTCTAAAGAGAATTTAGTTAAATAATTAGATTTCCATATTATTTGGATATTTAAAGTTTAATTATCATAGGATATGACAATTATAGAATCCGTAAAACTACTTTAGGACCTCCGACTGACATTCGTTGTTGCATGGAATGATATCAAAGTTATCCTCATCAAACAAAGACGGCATAGAAAATTTTACGAAAAATTTTTGAATCAACTTCGAGAGACTTGAATTTTTTAGTATGCTCCAGCAACGAAAAGGCCTAAACAGCTCAATAATTATGAAAGAAGGAAATATCAAGGTAAGAAAGAAAATGAAAAATGGGGTGAACACGATAATGGTAGAAAAGCGTTCAGATTTGACGTCTAAGATGTAAAAAAAAGTAAGGAACATTATAATACCAATGCGATAAAAATTCGTAAATAAGCGTTGACAGACTAAAAGGAGATATTTTTTTTTAAATTCGAACTGTCTTCAAATTATACATTTTCCGATTCGTTAGTATTTTTAAAAGATTTATTTTTGTAGGGGGGGGGGAGGGAGATTGGATGTCTGTCTCTACGACAAACATGTCTGATTATGACAAAATCAGGATGCACTTTTATTGTGAAGATTATTTTGCATGTTTTAAAAAACTTTAATATTTTTATATAGATATCACAATGTAAACTTTCTTTAAAAATTTGTAATTTTTCTTCACTGGTAGGAGAGCCGTTCAATAGAATGACATTAAGGCATCACGGTGGTGACAATTGGTTAAAGTCAATACTGTGACAAGGTCTAACGCTTTAATTCGAAAAAATTATCACTCTTAAGAGACCTTATTTTACGACTTCGCTGCAGTAATAAGTCATCACTGTGACGAAATTTTTATTCATGTGCATTTCGCCATAAAATAAGACATAAAGTCGTCGCAGTGACTTCACTTGGAAGGATTCATTCTCCCAGTCATATGAAGACAAGGGTTCTTGTCATGTAGATCTCTGCCAAGCAACGATCAGATAAAATAAGGTAAGTTCTTATAATTAATACAACTTTCCACCTACGCTGGAATTGACAACTAATTTCTTTTTTCTTATACAAGGTCCCCCCCATAAAGAATCTCTAAAAAACTCTCAAGAGGAAAAATAGCAACTTAGTTAGTACTAATAGGCACATTTAAATTTCAAAGATAATATATTTCGTTGTGGATCATTTTTATTCGAATTCAGAACATTATTCTGATGGCTCAAGGTATGTTCTTTAGCATTGCATGATTGATATTTGTAAACGAGCATCTATTGCATATTCACTCTCTTCACCACCTGTGAGGTTCATTGTTGAGTTAGGAGAGGCCAACATGTTTTTCTAACTTCTAGTCCTACATTAGACTCCCCCCACAGATTTCTAAATACGGTTGCCTCAAGTCCCACATTAAAATATTCAACTAAAAGTGACTAGCCCAAAAAATATCATGTAAAATCCTGCAATCCAACTTTTCACCTATGTTGAAACTGGCATGTAATTTATTTTTTCCTGTACAGAATCCCCCCACAAAGATAATCTAAAAACCTCTAAAGAGGAAAAACAGAAACTGGAAGAGCACAAAAAGACACATCTAAATTTCCTGAATTTTACCTGCTTCTTTTCCAATTGTTCCTCACTTCAAATAATGTGTGAATCAATGCCATTTCAAGAGAAAGCTGGGGGGGATGTATGGATACAACAATTGTTGAAAATAATTTTTCATTTTATATAATCGCAGAATTCGGCAATTAAATAAGTGTAATTTTTTTCATATATGTATATGTACAGCTTTCTCTATAAATGAATATTCATACCCATTTCCTCTAGATACATCACTGGTATGAACTATAACTTTAAGTGGGGGAATGAAAATATGAAATCTTCTTGCAAATTTATAAAATTGTGTTAAGTCCGTTTTTGCTCACTCAGAGGTAAGACCAAATAAATCTGCCCTGTTTCCATACTGGCTACAGTTGGAAAGTATCAGAGCTTCTTACATTGATTTTTGAACATTTTAAGTTCGATGTTAATTTTAAAATTTTTGAATTATTCTTTTAAGGATATTAGAACATTTTTCTTTAAAAAGAGTCGTATTTTGCCTACAATGCACATTTTAGTCATGGCGGACGTAGTTGGTAGTGTTTACTTCACCTTTGATTTATTTATTTTCATGATACACTCTATATTTTAAAAAAGTATTGTTTTAACAAGTTGAATTCTAGAAATTGACGAAAATTAGGGATTATCATCCATTAATGCATTCAGCCATATTTTAGAAAACTCAAAATTTTATATTGCGCAAATAATCAATAAAAGCAGCTACTTGGAAAAGCGAAGAATATAAACAAAAAAACAACAAATGTCAAACATTTCTGATGCTACAAAAGTCAGAAAGAATGAGAAAGGATATTATTTACAAAATTTAGAAAACAATGAAGAAACTATACTACGCACGTTTTGGAATTCATGGAATGAAATAAAAAAAAGTTCTCAGCTATCTAAAACAACTTCTTAAACAAAACTAAATAAAGCAGCAAAAGATAATAAAGTGGGAAAATGTGTATTTTCTGAGGAAAGTACTTTAAGTAACGAAAAGAGAAATAACCTTATGCATATTTGACTTTCTTAATATAACGGCATTCTACTCGAAAACTATCTTATGATATTGAGAAAAAGGAATTCTTTAAGTTTCTCAAACAAAAGCATTAAGTTCAAAATTTATCTTGAAGAACAAATTTTATTATTATTTGTTTTAGAGAGAAATAAGAGCTTGAGAGAGAATGTTTAATCGTGAGAAAGTTTCTACAAAGAAATACAATTTCTTTCACTCATTAAAAAAATTTAGAAGTATTTAAATATAAAGAGGGGTTTAAGAAAAAAATATTTATTTTTGTACATCTTGTATAACCAAACACACAATTTCTTTATTTTACTCAATTAAATAGTCATGTCGATATTAAAACACGTATTTCAGCGATTTAAAAAATTCACCCACTAAGGGGATTAAATGGGGGGTCGAACGGTTTAAGTCATTTCGCCATATCTCGGTAGCAGTTTTAGGTAGGAGCATGAAATTCGGGATAACAAATCTACTAAAAAAAGGTTAAGCGCACATATTTCAGTGATTTTAGAAATTCATCAATCGGGTTAAATATTGGATATGAACCCGATTATGGAAGATTCGACGAATAAGACAACTATTGCTGATTTTGATTAGATATTTTACGTAAGATATTTTTTAAAGGAAAATACATTGTATTCGACACAATGTCCACCCGCGCGAAGCCGAGACAGGCAGCTAGTTATTTAAATAAATGCGGGAAGAGTGTATGTATGAGCAAGTAGCTGACTGTTGTACCACAACTCAATGAAGCGAAATGTTGCTCGCGTTATCATAGATTCACGCTTGATGAGCTCGTTAACGAGAATTAGACAGAGTTTCTTAATATTTTAACTGAAGGCGTTTGTTTTTCGAAGTAGGGCTTAAGTAAATAACCATATTTAAGGAGAAGAAAGCATAAGTGCATCTTCGTTGTTTTACTAATGTTAAATAGGAAAATGAGTTAGTGGACTATACAAGTATTTCATAATAATTTCTATGTATTTCAAATCTTATTAAATGTATGTGTGTCTTTACATTTAACCCTCTCACTGACAAGCCCGTGTTAATATGTTCACTAAGCTCCAGGTTTCATTGCAATACAAGCATTTTTTAAACTAATATAATTCTACAAATATAATGCAATTTTAATACATTGAGTAATGATTGATACCCTGAAGGTTTACATTCATATATATAATTAAGTTTTTTATATAATTTTGGAATACTATCTTTTTTTTAGCATTTAAAGTAAAATACTGAGAAAACAACATTACAATTTTGTTCTTTTGCTGGAAAGTGCAGTAATCATTGTGGTTCAGATCGTATCATTTATCTAATTTGCACATATATATATATATAACTTTAATAATTCGTTGTCAACCGATTTTAGAGAAACAATTCAACAATGCAAGTATTTTTTTCAAATTCTGAATAAATTATCTAATTTTCATTATTATTTCTCCCTTAGAAAGGACGCGCTTTCATGGTAGTGGTGTGTAAATTTTATTATTCTCTAAATATGCTATGTATAGGTGTTTTCTCTTTCTCCCTTTTGGCTCAAAATTTCGTAAAACTAATCTATTTTTCACAGAGTTTGGATATTGTTAATGTGCACGTACTATTTTCCTGTTACCAATAAAATTCCTAAATAGCAAATTAAAACACGGCAAAATAACAGAAAATAATTATAAATAAACTTCAGTTAGTAAGAATTGCAAGAGTTCATCAAATGTATGGTGTGAAAAAACGGTGTGAAAAAAAAAAAATATGGAGACGCCTAACACGAAAGCTGGAATTAGAGTATTTTCAAAATATTTATCTAAAAGTACATGTATAAAGACAATATGAATAAACTTGTATAAAGACTAAAAACTAAACTTATATTCCTCTTAAAAACTTTTATGTTCTTTAATATTATTTCATGTCAGAATCCATAAAGAGTTAAACTCAAGATTAGTGGAATGCATTGTTCTTTGCGCATATGATTCAATTTGACTTCCGGATGATTCTGAACAATTTTGCTATGGAGAGATCACGTGACTCGCAATCTCTATCGAGAATCGTCATAGAAAATGACAAATATGCCCTACTATCAACTTAAAATTACAATGTGGCAAAGAAGTGCTGTACTGGATATTTTATCCCTAAAGGTGCGACCAGCTGCAATTTTTTTTTTTGCTTCAGTAGCATAGAAAATGACAAATATGCTTTACTATCAACTTAAAGTTATAATGTGGCAAAGAAGTGCTGTACTGGATATTTTATCCCTAAAGGTGGGACCAGCGGCAATTTTTTTTTTTTTGCTTCTGTAGCATAGAAAATGACAAATATGCTTTACTATCAACTTAAAATTATAATGTGGCAAAGAAGTGCTGTACTGGATATTTTATCCCTAAAGGTGCGACCAGCGGCAATTTTTTTTTTTTTTTTTGCTTCTGTATAGCATAGAAAATGACAAATATGCTTTACTATCAACTTAAAATTATAATATGGCAAAGAAGTGCTGTACTGGATATTTTATCCCTAAAGGTGCGACCAGCGGCAATTTTTTTTTGCTTCTGTAGCATAGAAAATGACAAATATACTTTACTATCAAATTAAAATTATAATGCACTCTCAAAAATAAAACACTCAATTTTGACGATTCCGCAATCCTCAGGCCTCATTTCCTTATTTTTGACAATCATTTCGTCACTGAGTCACGTGGTTTTTGACGAAACGCGAATCCTCAAATATCTTGACGAAACTGTTTCCTCGCTGTCAAAAATAAAACTCTCACTTTTGACGATTCCGCAATTCTTAAGCTATATTTCGTCATTTTTGACAATCATTTCCTCTCAAAATTAAATGATTTTTAATGCAATGGAAAATCTCAAATATTTTACAAAAATGTTTCCGCATTCCCGGCCAGATTATTTTTGTTACAAAATCGTTCAAAAAAAAAAAAAAAAAAAAAAAAAAAAATACGAAAGTATTAAATTTAAGATATAATTAAGGAAAACAGAAACAAAAATATTTCATCCTTGGGGGCCGCTATAACACGAATGTACCAAATTTCTACTTTATTTTTTATATCTGATAATTTGCGTCTATCCTTTTTGTAATGAATTTAAGCATTCCTATTGCCGATTCAAAGATAAATTTTTCTGAAGTTACAGAATTTCGTTAAAAACGCTTAGAAAAATCATCTAAAGTTACAAAATTTCGTTAAAAACGGTTAAAATAGTAAAATGCGAACATCATTTGGTCCATTTTCGACCGAAAGCTGTACATTTTCCCAATGGTAAAAAAAAAATAATAATAATAATAACTATAATAATAAATAATAATAATAATAATAATAAATAAAAAATCACAATATTAGGTGCTTTTTTTATTTAAGAAATATATTCATATAACAATCAAATTTAAAATACGTATAACTGACCTTTCCCCTCTATAAACAGTAATCTTATCCGCTGAAATTGATGAACTCGCCTCCAAAATATGCACTTCAAAATTAATTATTTCTGATCAACAAATTAACTAGAGCATATTCATTGAACAAAGGAAATTTCTCTAATAAATTATATTAATCCAGCCATTTTCTAATTATTTATTAACCATAATAATAATCTAGCCTTATTAATTAAAACATGCAGAAGTTATAACAACACCGATAAAAATACAATCTGCTTTCTAAAAATATAAACACACATCAACATCTCGTAAATACTTTTAAAATCAAGCAATTTCGAAGTCCCGCTAGCTGAGAGGTAAGACGCTGGTCTGTCAAGCTAAAAGTCGCGCGTTCGACCCTCACCGAAGGACGGTGTTATTTTGCCCCAAGTCAATTAAAAAAGCTTCTAAAAGCTCCGACAGATGGAGCCACCAAACATTTTTTTTTGGAACTTTCAAAGAATCAATTTGACGAAACCACTTTCTTCGTAATTTTGAGGATGCAAATTTACTCGATTTGACGAAACGTTTACTCGGAGCATATTTCAAGAAAGCGTTTCGTCAAAAACGAAGAAAATTTCTTGAAATTTGAGTATTCATTTTTGAGAGTGTGTGGCAAAGAAGTGCTGTACTAGATATTTTATCCCTAAAGGTGCGACCAGCGGCAATTTTTTTTTTTGCTTCTGTAGCCTAGAAAATGACAAATATGCTTTACTATCAACTTAAAATTATAATGTGGCAAAGAAGTGCTGTACTGGATATTTTATCCCTAAAGGTGCGACCAGCGGCAATTTTTTTTTTTTGCTTCTGTAGCATAGCGGTAGAGCAGCGTTCCACGCAAGAAACTCAATGACATTTTTATCACTCCCCTTTTCTTTTGTTGATGACCACTGAACCTTTGAAAAAGAAAGCCCCAAAAAGTAATTTCACTTTTTATAGCAAAATTTTGAAAGTGTGGCTTGAATGCAAACTAATGGTTCAATAACAGCTATCCAATATCACGACAAAATTCTACAATCTATTCTTCGTTCTTTTAAAGAACCACACCTGAATCTAAAACAGCATGTAAGGCATTTCGTGAGAAGACGAAATGAAAGTTGCAGTGTTTCACCAAAATACCTTAAGTATTATCATAACTAGTCGGATGTGTCAATCCGAAAACTTTCTTCTATCTCATACATGTTAATACTTCAAAATTTGCTATCACAGCGTCAATAAAATCAGTGTTTTTCGTCATATTGTACGTCAAGCTGCTTGCGAATCGTCGGGATACCTGGATGCGAACACACTCCGTTGCACTAGCATACGATGTACAACACAACTACGAAACGTCCTTCTGGCCTGTTCAGACAGTTATAGATAGCCTCTCTATTCCTATCGCTAATTTTATTGGAAAACACAAAGGTAAAATGAATTGAACCTGATTACAGAAGATTCATTCCCAGTTCTCGTTAATATTGAATTTGAATTAAAATGTCACCAAATTACTCAGTTATAGCCAAGTTGGCTTCATTTATAGCAACCTATTTTTTCGCTAAATTTAGCAATATTTCGTCAAATATTGCAAAATTTGGCGACATTTAGTGAAATATCTCCAAATTTGGCGAGAATTTGACGCTTTCCAATATGATAGAGTGCTGTGCTAAACATGGGAACGATGGATACAACAATGAAAGAAAATTTGCGAGAAAGTTGATAAAAACTTTTAAATTAAATCCTTTTCTCGAGGAATCCTGCTAACTTGTTTCAAAATGTCAGCCACCCTAAAATTTCAAACTGCTATATCTCATCCATTTTTTAAGATAAATCAAACTAAAAATTGTTCCGGAATTCTTGGATCAAGGCCGAACATTTAAAGGAAAAAAATTGAGGATTTCTAATTTTTTGTACATTTTTTTTACTTTTATCTATCTTTACAAGAAGAAAGTATTGGATTCATGAAAATTTTCGACTTCCGGTTTTCGACGGATTTATACGTTTTAGAAGGTCCTGAACACGATTTGACTGGTTTTAGATAATGTTTGTCTGTGAGTCTGTCTGTCTGTCTGTCTGTATGTGACACAAATTTTGTGGACGCTCTATCTCAAGAACTAATGCTCAGAATTTAATAAAACTTTAGATTCAGTTCGTTCCTAATATAAATGGGTTCTGATTAGCTTTTGGTAAAAATCGCCCGGCAGGTGGCGCTGCTATGCAGCATTCTTCTCGATTTCCGCAATAGCTCTATCTCAAGAACTAATGCTCGGAATTTAATAAAACTTTAGATTCAGTTAGATCCTGATATAAATTGGTGCTGATTAGTTTTTGGTAAAAATCGTCCAGCAGGTGGCGCTGCTATGCAGCATTTTTCGCGATTTCCCACAATAGCTCTATCTCAAGAACTAATGCTCGGAATTTAATAAAACTTTATATTCAGTTAGTCTCTGATATAAATTGGTGCTGATTAGTTTTTGGTAAAAATCGTCCAGCAGGTGCCGCTGCTATGCACCATTTTGCAGGATTTACACGATTTTAGCGATAGTCATATCTCAAGATATATTGCACGGAATTTAATAAAACTTGAGTTTCAGTTAGATCTTGATATAAATTGGTGCTGATTCTTTTTAGTGTATGTGAAACCTGTGTGAGATAGAAGAAAGTTTTGGGATTGACATATCCGACTAGTTTTAAATTTGAAATCTTTAAATGGCTATCACAGCGCCTACTTCGGCGGAATATCCCTAAATTCAACTGGGACCCGCAGTCAAAAACATATACAAAAAATTTGGTTCAATTTTCTGCATAACTTCGTGCACTTTTCGATGATACAATAATGAAAATGGAACAAAAATCGCTATCACAGTGCCCCCTTTTGTCGAATATCCCCAAATTCATGTGGAACCTGCTGGCCATAGCCAAAAGCCTATAACGGAAATTTTACAATATTTTCAATACTTGCAATATACATAGAAGAAAGTAAAAATGTACATTGCTGTCCACAACAAGCGTTTGACACTATTATTGAAAGAGTAACGCATAATTTTCGGGCATGCATTTCCAGTTTAGTTATCATACGTGCTATAGGATTCATGTTCCCTCTAAACATGCGTTATAACAAATTTGCTTATCTAAATGTGTACTTCTCTAATCATAATTTAGGGAATTTCTTCGCAGTTATTAATTTATTGTTTGAAATTGAGAACGTTTTAGATATAAAAGCTGTTTAGACAATAGCTGCAAATATTACATCAGTTCGTTTGAACAACGCAATTATTGCATTAGTTCGTTTGAACAACGCAAATATAACGTAAGTGCGTAACAAAAATTTATTCGAAAATTTTTTAAACTATTTATAAAGCCTAAAAAATCCAATAAATTGTTCTATTATCATTCATTTAAGAACATTATGATAAACTGTCTCAAACTAGTTACAAGAAATTTTTTAAAGACTAAAACCAATATAAATTTTAGAGGGTAAACAACTTTTAAAAATATATATAGGTATCTATCCGGAGAGCTCTTTCCTAAAATAACATACTTTTTAGTTCAAAGAATTCTCATTTAATTATTTAAATACTGTTTTTTTTTAAGTAAACATAAAGAGCAAGATAATTATTACAAAAAAAAAAAAAAAAGAAAAGCGTGATTGAGTGGCAAATGCTTTATCTTCCACTTTATTAATGAGAAAACACTTGAGGAAACGTTCGAAAAACCTTTTAATCAGTCATTGCAAAATAAAATAAATGTTGAACGGTTCACTAAGTAATACCCTCCAAAAAAGCTAAACATTATTTCTAGATAAGAGGTGCGAAAAATGCCAGAAAGAACACCCTACATAAGAAAGACATATTTACGCATCATTAAGCAAACTAGTAAAAATTTTACAAAAACTCTTTCACTGTTTTATATGTTAACAATAAAGGCAGGATAAAAATTAATTAAAGAAATTGCCACTCAAGATTTATGTTTCTCATAAGTGATTTTGCATTTATTTATTGTGTAAAGATTCAATTTGAGAGTTTCTAAAAGATTAATCATGCATTTTCTGCTATTTTTTGTAGTTTCTGATATATAGGACGATGTTTAAGATGGATAAAAATGAGTAGTTAAAACAAACTTTTTTTAATTATAATACATCCGATTGTTTAAGTCTCAATTTAAAAAATGAATCCCTGACGACTCGGCCTACAGGCACAGGTAGATTTCGAACACGCAGCCGTGGGGCGAATGTTTATTGGGAGTTGCAGAAGAAATGACCTTTTTGCCAAAATGCGGCAGTTAGGACTTTTCTGTTTTCACAAAAAGCTCGTTCACCCCCCCCCCCCCCGGTTCGATTTTGCCCATTAACTAACTTGACCGAGATTTTATGCCCCTTGATTTTATGTATCAGTTTGGAAGAGATTTGTGCAGATAAATTGAAGTTATAAAAAAGTGATATAGATAGATATATAGATAAATTTTTGAACTGTGAGTGGTTTTGGGTTCTTGGGGTCATGATCGGCGTAGATCTGTAAAACTTTTTCAGAAATTCCAACTTAGGCGAGAATGTAATAGGTAGTATTTCTTACAAAATCTACCTAAAAAGGACATGTGTGAGTAGAAATCGCAACCTGGGGGTTCCTTACGGTTATGTCATATTACCATAAAGCTTAATACGAACCTAGTTTCATGATAGGATGTCTTGAAATATTAATTATAAAAAGAACACATATTAAATAAATGCGGATGAGTGAAAGACATTTTACATATTTAATTACGCTCCATACACAATACGCGAGCGCGTACTATCACTACATCAAGACCATAACCACGCTACAGTCAGAAGCTATTTACAGTACAATGCAATAGTGAAATAGTTGGCGCTAGAGAAGAGACATATTTTCAATTTTTAGTGCTGCCATCTACAGTATTTTAAGTGAAGGAGAAGCACCATACTCTACAAATATACAAAAGTCTGAAAATCATTAATTTATAATTCTATGTCGATTTATTACATGAATTTTGCAAAATCAGAATTACCGATCCCGTAATAAATCGAATTATCAGTAGAATTATCAATTAATAAATTTCGAATTTTATACTTTACATGGGCTGTAGACCTTCTGTTGTGCCAAATTTCAATATTCTAGGTGAACGGGAAATATCCTATATGTTTTACTAGCAAAATGATTGAGCCAATGTTGACTAGTTATTGTGCCTCGTTGTTCTACAGTAATAAATGACATCCATTCCGTACCATAAGCCAAAATTAAAAGCCCAGCGGGGGTCCAACCACTGAGCTTCATAATAGAACAGAAGACTAACTCACCGGTCACATTCAGGGCTGTAGCTAGAAGTAAACAATAGGGAGAGGGGGGGGGCTCATATCATTTCTCTCTCTCTCTCTCTGACACATGCACGCACAAACACAGATATATATGATCAAAGTATTATATAGAATGCTAAATTAGTGCATATTCATATTGTAGACACTATGTTTCTTATTAAACTGTCTATAATAACTTTATTTGATGCTAAGAAAAGTAAAGGCTACAGATAGGGATGTAATAGAGGCTATACGGTGGATACGCCGTATACCTTTTGGATTATTTTAAGGAATACTGCATAACCTCTTCTCTAAAACGCGATAGCATATATACTCTTTTTAGGGTATAGCCTCTGCCTACAGCGTATGCCCTCTGGTTTTTTTATGACTGCCTCACTGGCTTCAGAATAAAAATTCTCAGTGTATACTAGTGAAATAATAAGTGACGATGTCAATAAGCAAATAAAAAGTTAACAGTTCACCTGTTTCAAAAGAGTTGCAACCTTTAATTTTTTTCTGAATATTCCCTGCCCTTAAGGATTCTAAAGTTATGCTTTTAAATGATATAAAACATTAGAAAAATCAAGGCTGTATTTTCCTTTTTAAATTATTTTTGTCTAGTCAAATGCTAAAACCACTTGTATTTGTAACCACTTGTATCTTAAACTACTTGGCTATTAGCTTTTCTCATTAGTATCATTTATAAATCAAGGATTTTATATATATATATATATATATCTATATATACGTGTGTATATAAACTAGGATGACTAAAATACGAAACATAATGTTTATAATAAGCATCATATTTACAATCAAATTCATTAGAAAAACTTTATTTTATGCTAATTATGGAAAACGCTGCAAAATGAAAATTTCAGTATATAACTAATGAAAAGTCAATGTTTGCATAAGCAAAAAGTTGATAATTTTTAGTATGTGCAGATAGGATGTGTGCATATTGAAGCACTTATTTGCAGTTTTTAAACAAATATTACAATTTAGTATTTATGCAAAACTGTAAAATGCCCCACAAAACTATGTTCAATATTTGAACAGAGTTTCATTTGGATTTTTGAAACAGAATTTCATTTGGTGACCTTGGCAATATTCCTAGGGGGGTGTCTCCCCCCCCCTCCTGACACCTCTCTAGCTACGGCCCTGGCCCTATTTCTACCACAACCGCATCATACTTTCATACTTTCAATACTCTCAATCCTGCATTTTTGTTTACAATTACAGAAATTTTTTCAAACTTTTTCGCATACTTTCTATCATTTTTTCATATTTCTACACATTTTTCATATTTTTATGAGTAATACTTCTTTTATTTATTTTTTTTTTTAACTTACATAAAATTTCATTTTTTAATTAATATCAAATTAAATATTCGAGATGAATTTAAATGAAATCAGTAGTTTTTCCACTAAAAAAATATACATCAGTGAAAGTTGTAGAAACTTCTTCATAATTTTAAAAGGTAATCTAATTTGAAAATATCTACCCCATTCTTCTCTGTGGGAGGAAATCTGTGTTTTGCCAAAAATTGTCCTCGGAAATTCTTTGGCATTGTATTCATGGGCGGACCACTGGATTCAATGTATCAGAATAGAAAGATAGCCCTTCGTATTATTGCGGAGCTTACTGGGTCCAACCGTTAGCTGCTCAGAATCCTTCTCACATACGCTCCTAATTAAAGGGGTCTCTGAAAACCTACCATTTTTCAAAAGTTTCCACAAGCTTCTAACTATGGGCCAATAATCTGTGGTAATTTTATTTTGTATTTTTGCTTTTCATTCGTGTATACCAAAGTTTGTGTACATCTTTTGATTAAAACTACCATCAGAAGAAGCCTCTATGCATCGCCAATTTCAAGAATCTTAGGACTTTTTGCACTTTTCCAGTTTTACTTTAAAGGTAAGTAATGTTTCATTGAGTAATTTCGTAGAATAATTCTGTTGCGTACATGTATCTCATCAATGCCATATCTAAAGAGTAATTTTAATATTTAAAATTTTATCATTATTATTCCGTTAGTCGCGACCGATCTTGTCCGTTTCTAAGCCACTTTTTTATGATTATTTTTTCTTTCCCTCTAGTGTACTGTTGTTCTCAAATCCAAACTGGCTATTTTCGAACATATTTTTTAATTTATTTTTGTTTACAAACGTCATAAATTGGCATTTGCTCTTTTTAAAAAACTATTTAAGCGAAATGTATTTCCATTTTACGGTAAAGGCAGGAGATTTTCCATAAAATGTTGTCAAAGTTGGCGTTTTGTACCGAACTTGTGGACGCGACAACCCAAAAATGAGAAAAAACTGCCACACTGAGGCAACAATCGCTTATGACTCAAGATATATTTCATTTTTTATTTATTACAAATCACTACTATAATCATGATTCCTTTTATGTTTAAAAATGAGTCAGAAAATGTTTCAGAAAGTTTTTCGTTTTGTGCGGGGAAAAATGTTTTTTTGAGAACCGCTTTAATAACTTCCTACAACTAACTGATCAGTGTATATACGACCTTGAACTATACGACCTAGAACCGGCTTGAAATTTAGAGCTTGCATCTCTTAGATGCAGAGCGACTAGTTGAGGAAGGGATCAACTAATAGAAGGTTAGTTTATTTTACACTTCTTTTTGACTTATTTCCACTTGTTACATTATTAATAAGTTTTAATAATAACTAAAAAAATTTCTTCTGCTACAACGTAAAAAAAAAAAAAAAAAAAAAAAAACTTGGGGAAGTATTATTTAATTACATTTTATTGTTCACAAAAACTCTTATCATATTTATAATATGATTAAAAAGTTAATATAGAAGTTTCTGAAATCCTAATACAATCAGAAAAAATATTCAAACACCTTGCTATTAAGGGTGTTTTTTTTTAATTCCCAATATTTTTTTATTAAGTATAACAAAGTTGGATGTGGATATGTAAACATTCATTCTGTTTCATATTTGATTAAGATTTTGAAATTGAGTTACAAATGCTAATTTTAGTTATTTTATTACATAATCTAATAATAATAATAAAGAATTGTGTTAATGAAACACTTTTTATAGTGGTAAAATTCATTGAAGCATCAATTAAATTCATTCAAAAGGATGGAAAAAGTGCTTTTGTAAAAATAACAAAAATGCTTAAAATCCAATTAAAACGTATGTTAATTTTAAAAACAATGCAGATAATAGTATTCAGCGATTTTTTTTCTCTTAAATTTTTTTTTCATTGGATGTTTTCTTTTTTCTCCCCATCTTTGTACTACTGTCGTAAACACAAAACCAGTTCACAAAGCATAGAACATTGAGGTATTTTAATTTATTGCCCAATTTCTATGACGTTTTTTTTCTGGAATACGAGAAGATAATTAATATTCATAAAGCAAGATTTTAACAAACTAATTATTTCAGAATTTCAGAAATAATGTATGTTTGTTTATTTATTCTGAAATTGAAAATGGAAAATCTGCATTGTAATTATCTTTTTTATTTCACTCGTACAATATTACCAGGCACTTTTTTTTTTCTATCGATAAAAATCAGGATAAAAAACTGTAAAACAATAGTGGGGGCCTGTATTTGTGAATCTTCAGATAATATAAAAACAATTGAAATACATTTTTTCTTTGTGGAAATATTTGCTTTTATGTATTAAATAAATTTATTTGCATATCTTAAATTTACTCGGAGAAGAAAAGGATCTATTATGTTATGTTTTTTTATGACTTATTTAGAAAATCCCTACATGCTTCTTACATTAACACCAAATGGAAAATATTTCTTTTTTTTATATATGAAACTAGGTTTCTTTTTTTTTTTTTTGTTGTTGTTGTTGTTTAAGATTTTACTAATTTGTCTCTGAAGAAAGCGTTTGGAGATCAAATTTGAAGACGCTATTTTTTTTTAATTATTATAATTTTTATATGTTTGAATGTAAAAAGTTACTCATACAGGCATGCACTCTACACAAAGTAATCAGAATGTTTCTGCTTCTTATATCGACTTTTTACTTTTTTCACATTTTTCAATAATATATTTTATTTTACTATATTATTATTATTATATAATATAATTTATTTTACAAATATATTTTTCTTTGTGGAAATATTTGCTTTTACGTATTAAATTAATTTATTTGCATATTTTAAATTTACTCGGAGAAGAAAACGATCAGTTATGCTATGTTTTTTATGATTTACTAGCAAGCTACGCCCGCTACGCTGGTCAATTTCACTTAACGAACCTTTAATCAAACAAAATATTGACATTTCATACTGCACTTTTATATTTTAAGAGAATAATAAGGGTACTATAATTTGTGATACGCTATAGACAATATGCACGTCAGGACACGTCGCCCTTATAATTATCTTTTTACACGTGAAGTTATGGTACTCCATTGTGAAATTTGGCAATTTTTGAAATTCAATATTTTAAAAACGGCATAATCATTAGATTTGAAAATTATATCAAGAAGAATACAGTTTTTTACCTTTCTAATGCAGTTTGTCTAACAATTTTCTGACAAATACTTTTTGAGCTATTATTTTTTTCAGTAACTCCAAACGTTTCATTTTCCGAGATTAATGTGTGGCAACGATTAGCGAAAAACCCAGTCGTCAGCTACGCATAGCTTTTTATTAAAAAGGTTGTTGAAGCAGGGATTGTCACCATCAATTTGCCACCATCACTTTTGAAATCGGTTCTGTAGTTCCAGAGATTCAATAGAAATTGTAATTTAGAATGTTTATAGAACGCTTTTCCCTCATCTCACCCTTTTAAATTTCGAATGTTTTTAGAATTTTTCTTAGAAAGCATTTACATCTTATAAGTAACTACCACACCAAATTTGATGTTTCTATCTCCTTCAGTATACAAAAAATCGAAATTTTAGAACGTTTTTCGCTCTTGTACTCCCCTGGAGGTAGTGGCACCGACATAAAATATGGCCTATGTTGGAGCACGGACTGTCAGCATCAATTTACCTGCATCACTTTTGAAAAAAGTTCTGTCGTTCCAGAGATTCCATAGAAATTGTAATTTAGAATGTTTTTAGAACGCTTTTCCCTCATCTCACCCTAAATTTCGAATGTTTTTAGAATTTGTTCTTAGAGAGCATTTACATCTTATAAGTAACTACCATATCAAATTTGATGTTTCTATCTCATTCAGTATACAAAAAATTGAAATTTTAGAACGTTTTTCGCTCCTGCATCCGCCTGGGGGTAGTGGCACCGACATAAAATATAGCCTATGTTGGAGCAGAGACTGTCACCATCAATCTGCCACCATCACTTTTGAAATCGGTTCTGTAGTTCCAGAGATTCCATAGAAATTGTAATTTAGAAAGTTTTCAGAACGCTTTTCGCTCATCTCACCCTTTTAAATTTCGAATGTTTTTAGAATTTGGTCTTAGAGAGCATTTACATCTTATAAGTAACTAACATACCAAATTTGATGTTTCTATCTTCTTCAGTATACAAAAAATCGAAATTTTAGAAAGTTTTTCGCTAAAGCACCCCCCTGGGGGTAGTAGCACCGACATAAAATATAGCCTATGTTGGAGCAGGGATTGTCACCATCAATTTGCCGCCATCACTTTTGAAATCGCTTCAGTAGTTCCAGAGATTACCCCCTACAAACAAACAAACAATCTTTACTACTTTATAATATCAGTATAGATTTAGAAAATCCCTACATGCTTCTTATATTAACACCAAATGGAAAATATTTCTTTTTTTTATATATGAAACTGGGTTTCTTTTTTGTTGTTGTTGTTTAAGATTTGATTAATTTGTCTCTGAAGAAAGCGTTTGGAGATCAAATTTGAGGACGTTATTTTTTTTTTTTATTATTATAATTTTTTATATGACTGAATGTAAAAAATTACTTATACAGGCATGCACTCTACACAAAATATTCAGAATATTTCTGCTTCGTATATCGACTTTCTACTTTTTCACATTTTTCCGTTTCAAATTCATAATTTCTTACGTTTTCATTCGAATACCTAGAAATCAATCGTTTTTTCAATTTTCCCACAAAACCAAAATATTGTTTCAGAAAATCCTCTTTAAAGGCGTTAAAATAATGTTTAAAGTTAATTTTTGAGACGCAACAATCTGGGAATATTCGTTATTAGAGATTAACTTATTATCAATCAAGATGAAAATGAACAGGAACGAAAAATCATGCGTCAAGCATAGATTATGTAACACTTTCCAACGTTTCGAAAATAATTTTACAAATCATAACCGTTTAATAAGCTGAAAGCTAACATCTAAGTAAACAATTTGGAAAGCGCCTAACATATTTAAAAACGTAATTTCAGGAATTTCCAACATATACAATATTCGGAAAAATATCCGAATATTTTATTCAGCCCTGTATATGATCTATAGATTTGTATTTCTACTACATAGGATGCTAAATTTTAGTTCAGTTAGGAAACACGTAGCACAGTTTAAAATTCTCCTTCTGGAGTTTTTGTCAATAAACGGAAATGTGTTCGCGGACTTTTGTGCTGCCCTGTATATGATCTACAGACTTTATACACGCCAAGTAATAGACAAAGAGTGAGTTAAATTTAAAATCGCATTCAGCAATTTAAAACGCACTTCCAGGAATTATTGTTAACAGACAGTAGAGAATTATTTTGTGTGTCCCTGTAAATGAACGATGACTGCTATACACACGATATTCTGTAGTAAACCTCTTGTTATGCACCTTAGTGATATATATCAATTTCAATGTGTTTAAAATAGTGAAACTTATTTAATTAAACCGCAAACGATTTTTCTCCATAGACGTAATGTAACGGAATTCTTTTGACTGTCCCTGTAAAGTAACTATGAGTGCTATGCACACCAGATTCCATATTAAGCTTCTTATAATGCACCTTAGTGATATATATCAATTGCAATGTGTTTGAAATTGTGTAACATCATTAAAATTAGCCGCAAATGATTTTCCCCCATAGACCGTAATGTAACGGAATTCTTTTGAGTGTCCCTGTAAAAAAACTATAAGTGCTACACACTTCAGTTGAAATAGGGAACATTCTATAGATAACGACAATAACATATAAAAATTGCAGGGTAATCCGAGCATATTTACGGGAGTCAGAGCACGGACAGACGGACAGACGGCAGACGGCAGACGACCAGACAAACCGAAGTCATAAACACTTTTCAACTAGGTTGGAAAGTGTTAAAAATGGATTTCGATTCTTAACCTATAGAAGTTTTACAGTTGAACTCATTTACGCGATAAAATGAGTTTGGAATGTGCCAGAAAGGATTGTTGAGCGGGGAAAAATATAAAAACGATAAGTGTAAATAATTTTTATCTGAGGGATTTAATTCATTTCATTAAATATATATATATATATATATATAAAACACTATTACTAAAAAGTATTTTTAAAGATTTGAGGTGATTTTACTTTCTTACATTTTCAGTAAGTTTCTTATTAAACTTTGAAATAAATTAATAACATTTGCACACTCAAATCTAACTGAAAGTTATTCTAGTGTCAATGATCGCCACAACATTAAAATATATATCGTACAAGCTTAATTTTTTTATTACTTTCAAACAGGCTTATAAACAGTACTGTCTATAAATTTTGATGCATTTTCATCAAAATATGAGTTCGTGAATGTTCCAGAAAGAGTTGTTGAGTAAAGAAAAATTTAATTTTTTGTATTATTACTTACCCATCATACGTAGTATATGGTAAGTCTTGTAATCGTTTTGAAAATCGAAATTTTTTTTGACGGATTTACACGTTTCAGACACTGGAGATTTCGAAAAACATTTTTAGAAAAAAAAATTTGCCGTCCGTCTGTGTGTCTGTCTGTGTGTCTGTGTGTCTGTAAACGCTCTATCTCCCGAAAAAATCGAGATAGAGACTTGCAATTTGGTATGTACTTAGTATGTAATAATGGGAAGAAGCCTATTTCATTTCAATAACCTCGATTAACCGGGACAATTTTTTTCGGACTCTCGAAATATTCGTTCTGATGAAAGCTATATAAAAATTTTCGAAATTGTTTATTTTAAGAAATGACTATAAAAGACAAAAAAAAAATCATAAATTTTGCATAAAGCATGAAGTCGATCGGATAATGAGTTGCCGAGATATTTGGAATCCTATTTTACACACTCTTCGATTTTTCATGACCCTGTATTTCAACCAAATTTCAATTCAAAGATATAATTTAATTGGAAATTTGACGCTTAATCAGATGCAATAAACCGCTAGTTAATAGGATTATTATTTTTGGAGTTATAAGGATAATTATTTCAAGCAATTCAGTAATCGAGCCTTTAAAGTTTGTGACGTCATCAAGCCACGATTTTATTTGAATTGCAATGCACTTTATAAGTAGTTTACACATTTTTATTGTAATATTTTACATTATGCATATCCATGATGGGTAAGTATTACGGTGGCCCCCAACGACTAGTCTTAATTATAAATGATTTTTAGCTACGTAATTTGATTGGGTAATTCCATTGAGTAAATATATAAAACGAACTATGACTCATAAGTACATTTAAAGACTCTATGTAATTTTCTTCTTACATTTTCAGTAAATTTCTCATTAAATTGCAAAATAAATTTATAAGATTACCACATTCCAATCTATCTGAAAGTTATTCAAGTGCCAATGAGCGCCATGACATTAAAAATATATCGTGCTAGCGTAATTCCTTTATTACTTCCAGAAAGTTTTCATATATATATATATATATATATATATATATATATATAGCACAGATAAAAACTTAATAAGGAGTTCCTGAAATCAAAATATATTCAATTATCTTATTATAAAGTTATTATAAGTCCCTATTTTTTCTAATTACATAGCACAAGGTTCAACATGAATATGTAAGTATTCATTCGATTTAAGATTTTGAAATTGAATTAGAAACTTTAATTTTAGGTATTTCATCACACATAATCTAAAAATAATGAAGCAGTATGTTAATAACACGTCTTTTATGATAGTAGAACTTATAAAAGCGTTAATGTACATTCCTGTAAAAAATTACATCTTTTGAAATGAATTTCAATTAAATTTCAATTAAAATTTATATCAATTAAATAAAAGACACTGTAAATTATTGCAATATCCCTCTTTTTTTTTTTTTTTTTTTTTTTTTTTACAAAATTTTCTTATATTTTTTCATTTTTTTATAAGTAGAAAGAAAAGCTCCCCATACTAGGTACTAAGCTCCCCATTTCTGTACTAATCTCATAAACACAAAGCATAGAGTTTAAAAGTATTTTAATTCATATTTCAATTTTCATTAACGCTTTCTAAAATAAGAAAAGATAATTTATATTACTAAATTAGATTTTTTAAATACTATATATTTCAGAATTTCTGAAATAATGAATGCATGTACATTTATTCTGAAATAAAAATGCAAAAAATACGTTGTAATTATTACTTTCGTCTATCTATAATAGAAGAAAGTATTGCAATCGAAAATTTTCGATAAATACATATAAAAAAAATCGAATATACTTCGTAATTAAAATTTAAAAAAAATTACATTTTATAAATAACATGAAAAATGTGCATGAAAATATAGAAAAGAATACATGCACAAGCTATATCAGTTCTTTAAAATATCTAAAACTTGATATAAATATAAAACATATAAGCATAACTTTTCTATACACAGTGCTTTTCAATGCCGAGGTTCTGAATGTCATTCCAAAGCAGACGAATTTTCGTAGCCTCAAATGCAAAGAAAGAATATTGTCCATAGCGTTGCTATGATAATTCAAGAGGCAGCGACATTTTTTTTACTTAACTATTTTATACAAGCTGATTTTCAAATGTGTAATTGATCTTACTTATCAATGCCAAAAACAACATTCTGCTGTCACAACAACGGTGGATAAGGACATGGGAAAAGAAAAGTGCTTCGGTCAAACGGAAAAGAAAGGAAACCCGATTACAGAAGATTGTCGCTGTTCGTGGTAATATCATGCAATCTTCCGTAACCGGTAATATTTTAAAACAGAGCATATTAGTATGATTTTAGAGGTTGCGCGGGTTGGCTAGAATAGCTCGCAAAAGGAAGAGCTCTCCAGTAAACGAAATGAAACATTGTTTTCTAGAACGCGCATTCCAATCTTACTAAAAACTTTGGTGCACAGGAAATATTTAATATTTATTTACAGTACATAGGTTCTGAAACTATTTTACAAACATTAAGGCTTTTTACACAAAAATTTACATAAAAATATGTTTTTAAAGTTCACGAACATTATTTTAAGAGTATTTTTTCATTCATATTGCCATAAAGTAGTTTCAATTTATCACAGTTAAATTTATTTTTATAACGAAACATTCTGGAAAAACAATATACATTCTCGATGAGAAATATTAGTTAATTTGATTGTGGATCTTTGAGATAGACAATGATGAAATAAATTACATTTTAAATAAAATAAATCGTATCCTAAACAAAATTCAATTTAGAAGGTTAAAATTAATGGTATATGTCTATTAGGGTGGGGCGAAAAAAATTATTTTTTCATAATCAATTTTTAATAGTGCGGAAAACTTGCGCAATGGCATCCTAATAACGGGAAAAATAATAAAAAAATATATAAGTTGGTTTTGAAATCGCGCAAGAGCCCTAAAGTTTAGAAAATATGAAAAATTATGCAATTTTTAAAAACGTATATATATTTTTAAAAATAGCTTACTTTATTTTTATTAGTGTAAAAACTACTCTTTGTAGTTACCTTAATGCGTGAAAATTACTTTTGGACACATTGCCGTTCATTTGAGTTCGCGCAGAAAACCTTAAAATGCCATTTATGTCTGTAAAAACCTCATATTGCAGCTCTTCACCCATTTCAGCATTTTTTCCTTTATGCTTAAATGACCCAGGACTCACCACGTGGAGGTGGCTGCATGTCGAGTCCCACCCACACCCTACCCAACCAACCAACCAATTTGGGTGTGGTTACTTACACTGAAGTCCTTTTAAATTCTGACTTCGTATCAAATTTTGGCATCAAAAACCTTGATTTTAAAGTTGTTCTAATAAAACCGCCTCGGTTTTCATGCCCACAAACTTTTCCAGCGGCTTCTGTAACAAGTTTCACAGTTCTCTCTACCGACTGAGTGTGACATGGAAATTTCAAACACTCAAATTCTGGCAGGGCTTTGTCTTTCAATAAAGTTGAAATGTGTTCCGTTGCCATATTTGACAACATTGGAGGTGGTGTCAGCTTACATTTTGTCCAATCAATAAGTTCAGTATAATCTGTGGCTTGAAAATTAATTAAAGGAAGCTTGAAGGCTCTAACGTGGCCTACTACTGGAGGCACATTTCTGGCTTTCAGTATCCTCCTGTATCCTAATTCTCGAATATGTTGTCTCTCGTCCAATAACATCGCCAACATCATATTCTCTGGATGACAGAAGAACGAGTTTCTCTGAATGACAGGATCGATGATTCTTTTAATGTTGTCCGGGAAGTGTCTTGTTGTTTGTATGACCTTCAGTATGTCCTTCGGACTGTCTTTCACAGTGTAATGCATTTTAATATCAAACCAAACAGGAGCGTACGTCTTTACAATGTAATTTACAAGTGTCTTCATTTCGGTTGTTGGTCTAATTTGGGAAACATAAAGTCTTAATACCCGGTTAGCACAGGTTAACCATCGGGACTGGCTGAGGGGTCCGGGATCTTTAACAGCTAATTCTGGATCACAGAGTCCAGCGATGACTGCACGAACAATGTCTAGAAGATACTGCTGATCTTTACTGAGGTCAGTTTTATTTATTGTGATGACAAATTCAGATTGAATCGGGACAAAATCAACAACAGGATTTTTCTCACAGCTAGACAGTTGCTTGCCAATAGAACCACTGAAGGACGCTGGCCCAGTTGTTGTTCCGTCTAGGTGCTGAAACAAATGTTTATAAGGCAGTTCATTAAAATGTAGCAAACAAATAAACCACTGCAATGGTCGATGACACATAACTACAATGTTATGCACAACACCACTCTTCCAACCGGTGTTTGTGACTGTCCCATCACATCCGATGGCTACCACTGCACTCATGTCAAAATCTTTCTTTATCATGAAGTCGAAAATACTTTCAGCAATATCATTAGCGGTTCCTGTTTTTGGTGTAACATGGCCAATGTATTGGCCACCAGGCTCACTAATAACGCTAATATGTTCTTTTCTTACTCTGCGGTACATTTTAGCTGCTATTTTTTCTTGTATTAATGTACTATCTTTTCTGTCGTCGAAGTAGATTCCTTTTACTTCTTTCAGCTGGTGCTCTTTCTCCTTTATTGCTTTTCGAATCTTCACTTTTTCCCTTCGAATCTTACTTTTATCAATCACTCGTGACATATCTGAATCAGAGATCATTCCAAGATCATGCAGGACACCAGAAGATATCGCTGCTGTTGCCCTGTCAGAAACACCATACCTATCGCTTAATAAGGAAGTGTATGACAATTTTGAACGCATTTGCGATGTCGAAGGCAATACGAAACTCATGTCACTGCCTGTTCTTATGGAAGTGTTTTGATTCACTTTACTCTTACTTATGCCAGGACTGACGGGGTCAGATGTAATAGATTGTTGCATCGAAAGCTGCTCTCCTCTTTCTTCTCTTAACCAGTTTAGTTGTCTCCTTTCTATCTAAATTACCAATAAACAGCATCCTGGTTATTCTCTGATCGTGCAGAAACCTCAATTCAATGTCAGGATTTTTTTTTTGCTTTCACACAATTGCATTTTACAGCCACTGGACAGGGACACGGACAGTTATTGTCAATTGGATTATTCCCACACGTACAAGAAAATGTCATAGTACATTTACAAGCTGCAATATCGAAAAGTTTCGTCTTAGCGTTGGTTATAAACACATCTAACCTTTTCTTATAAAAATCTTTTTCATGGTCTCTGTTGTATGATTTTTTTTAACCCAATATAAGCATTAAAGTAGGAGGTGATCATTTGCACAACACGAGTGTGTGTGACCGTTGGAATTGAGGCTCTTCTATAAATATTAACTAATTGAGTTGCAACTAACTCTGCAACAGGTGAAAAACTTAACTCCTTCTTATTATTAGGATTAAGTAACAATGCACGTTTATACTTCTCTTCTAAACAACAAAGTAGCATATCCTCGTATGTCGGCAGTGATGTTCCACTCAATTCTTTGGGTGAGCCAAATAAAGGACACACGACACACTGCCTTGTAACAAGCACATTTTTTGGACTCGCCATGTCAAAATACTATGAAAATCACTTTCATACAATCAAAATATAAAGTATCGCACGAACACACTAGCAAAGCAGTAATGTTTTGCAATCTGCTTAGTCATCCCCCGCCTTTACAATATCACCTGACTATTAGTCAGGTGACATTGAAAGAGGCGCCTGAAAAGTGCCCCCATGAAAAGTTCCCCCATACGTCATTTTTACGTCACAGCAGATGGGGGTAGATTTCCAGTCATAGAGAATTTTACTTTCGTCGAAAATTGGAAAACTTCTCCCTGAAAAGTTCCCCCAAATCAGAAGGGGGAAGTTTTCCAGTGAAATTGGATTTTCTTTTCACTGAGATCTTGAAAACTTCCCCCATGAAAAGTATCCCCGTACGCCATTTTGACGTCACCACAGATGGGGGCAGATTTCCAGTCCTAGAGAGTTTTACTTTCGTCGAAAATTGGAAAACTTCCCCCATGAAAAGTTCCCCCAAACTAAAAGGGGGAAGTTTTCCAGTGCCAGGAAATTTCTTTTTCACTGAGATCTTGAAAAGTCGAAAATTGGAAAACTTCCCCCATGAAAAGTATCCCCATACTTCATTCTGACGTCATAGCAGATGGGGATACATATCAAGGGGGAACATTTCCAGTGCTAGAGAATTTTCCTTTTACTGAGAACTTGAAATCCATCCCCATGAAAAGTGTCCCCATATCTCATTTTGACGTCACAATATAGGGTCACATATCCAATGCTATAACATTTTACTTGTTTCGAGAGCTGAATATCTGGCACTCGAAATGTGTTTCTCTTTTATGTCTAGTAGTCTAGTTATTATTGTTACTGTGAATTATTATTATACGGACTTGAAGAAATGCGCAGAAGAGATTTAGTGCGTAATGTAAAAGTATCTTGCTTACTTTTCATATTCGGTTATCAAACACATACTAGGCGGTCAAAAAGGATTTAAGTATTAATGTTATATAATGTTGCTCAAAGCATAATCTGTTAGAAGGCTCATGGAAACTCATCGAAAACAAAGATTTTTGTATTAGCGGAAAGTGTGTGCATATGATATTTGTTGTTGAGTAGAGCATCAAATGTGAATATTTAATGAAAAATTCCCATTAGTTATTATTATTATTATTATTATTATTATTATTATTTTGAAAATTAGAATTTGCTTTTTTTTTTTTATTTTTTGTTAATATTCCCAATCAAATATCCAATATTAATAATTTGACACAGTAATGATCACTTTAACTTTTCTACTATTATATAAAAAAAACCAAGTCATTAAATATCCATCATCAATCTATAACATTAATAACTAGAAATTAAAAATTAATTTTTGGATGGTATTTCATGTTTTTGGCAAACATTTCCGTAATAATTTGACATCGAATTCCACTATAAAAAATATACAGATTTTTTACGCTTGGTAGAAATCACAAACAAGCGAATTTTTTCAAAAATACATAGTTTTTTTTTAAAATCTTTTTTAAGATAATGCAACTAAAAAGAAAAAAATAAACATTATTTAATTTCTTATTTTAGAATTTAAAATTTGATTTCTCAACGCATAATCGTAAATTAATTAAAATTAAATTACTATTTCATAAAAAGCTTTTTTTTTTTTTTTTTAGAATATAAGTAACTTTTATGGATAGTACCAGATTTACAGGTATATTAATAAGAAAGAAAGGGGGTGCTTCAACTAACTCATTAACCACATGGTTTCCAAAAATAATAAACAGATTAAGAACTCTTAACTTTTATGCAAATTTTGTGCCAGTGATAATCCTTTTACAACCAAAAGGTGTTGATATTAATTACCACATGTTTTCTTTGCTTTAGCAATTAAAAATAATTATTTTAACTTCCGTAAAGGTGCGCCTGTTGTCTTTCTATTTAAGTTGCTATATTTCTTTTTTATAGAATTTCTTCTAAACACGAGCATTTAAATAAAAACAAAGTCTAAATTAATCTACTTTAAAGCATTATATTTACATTATTTTTTATACATTATTATTAAGAGTGAATGAAATTGGGCTTCAGTACCAAGCGTGAATACTGCCTTTAAGATTTCACACAGTTTTCATGTATCCAATTATTTATCTCATGTTTAGTATTTTCTTACGTTTTTGTGGCTATAATTTGAGAATATGTAATGTGCTAAGTAGAATAATTTAATTAAAAGTAAATTATTTCTGTGAAATACTTCATTTGGAAATAGCATATTTTGCCGTAATAATTCAGAGGAAAACAAACATCGCGAATATAACAGTTTAGAAATTGTTACATAATGTATGCTTAGTTTTATTATTATTATTATTATTATTATTATTATTATTATATTATTATGCTTTCATTTTATTTTATCTGTCTCGTGCTTTTAATGTGCATATAGTATGTATAGCACTTATACAGCAGGTATGTCAAACTCGTTTACCGCCGCGGACCAAATTAAGCGTTATATACAAAGCCAAAAAAAAAAAAAAAAAAAAAAAAAAAAAAATAAAAAAGATAATATTATTACCATTGCACAGAATAAAATTTGTTCGTATAAAACACATCCATGTTAAAGAAATGTGCATGTAAAGTTCAAAAGTAAATAAAATTCATAGCTTGTTTTATCTTATTTTTCGAAAAAATACTCGAAATTGCTTTCTATCAACCGAATCAACTGAATTTAATTTTTTTTTTCTAATTTGTATTTATTTTGCAATTTGGTTGTGCACGATGACCTGTTAATCTTTTACCTAGCAAAGAAATAGCTGCCAATCTTCCGTATTTTTTTCCAGTGAAAAAGAAAACATATTTCGAATCAGAAAATTTCTTTAAAAATTTGTGTTTTGTATCTATGCTCTACTTATTCTTTTTTATTTTCATTTATTAAATACATTTTCTGGTTTAACGTATGTTGACTTGAAAAATAACAAAAGGTTGGCCGCTATACGCAAAGAAGCCGTACAAAAGCGCGCTTGTTCAAAAAATGTCCACTCCGATGTTTTTCTAATAATGTTTGGCAACATATAAAATAAAATACATTTTCTTTTTGAAAGTTGTTTTGTCAAAATAATAAATTCTATTTGAAAATGCTAATCATGGCCGGATTAAGGGGGGGGGGGCTACGGGGCTGCAGCCCCGGGCCCCAATCCGTCAGGAGCCCTCGTCAACAGCTTAAGTTTTATCAAAATTTTGTTTTAAAAATTACTTAAATTTCTAAAAGAAAGAAAAAAAAAAGAAAATTTTTGCTTCTAAAATGAAAAAACTTTTTCTGAAATAACGAGATAAAATCGGGTTTCAAGCGTCATCACTTTTTCCTTTTGCAATTCCAAAACTTCGAAGTATGATTTAAGGGTAGTCGTCACTCCCTTGAAAATACCCGATAGTTATTGTTAAACCTATGGCCAGGTTGCTTTCAAGTTTCTCGTTTAAATTTAAATACTTTTAAAAGATTTTTTTTTTTTTGCATAAGATAGCTGAGGTCGATCCGTAATATGACGATTTTTTATTTTTTCGATTTCAGTTGCAGATCTGTTTAGTAAAGGTATTTTCACTTTCGGAACCGGTTTTGAAAGTGAAAGTACCTTTATTAAAAAAAATCTGCAACTAAAATATAAACCTCAGTTATCTTATGCAAAAAAAAAAACTTTTCAAAATATTCAAATTTAAATGAGAAATTCCAAAACAACATGGCCTCACGTTTAACATTAGCGAGCGGGTGTTTTCATATTCTTTTACTATTTTTACCCTACTTTTGCCCGATACCAAAAGAAGAAAACATCTTTACTATTTTCCGCTTCTACCACCTAATCTCAAAAAACATGTGCACGCTCAGGGGAAGAATCTTGAATTGTAAGGTCCATGTGTGCACGGCATACGATTTCTTAGAAATTAGTACAAGGTCAGGACCCCCCCCCCCCCAAAGCCTAACATCCGACACTTCCCAAGGGCAACCCCCTCCCCAATGACATGACCAGTATCTTTCAACAGTATTTTGCGTAAGAACTGAGAACCATTGGCCAGTGCATTGAGAATCATCTCTGTCTGCCTCTCCTGCATAAAAGTCTATGGGAAAAAAAAAAAAAAAAAAAAAAACAGACAGATAATCAAAAAGAATGTTTTGTTCGTAAACTTTTATTTTAGTATGATAAGAAGTAGATTTTAGGAAGTGTGTTTGCTTCCCTTTTCCTTTATCTTTAATGTTTTTATTTAATACTAAGTAAAGAAAAGCGTTTATTTAATTGAGAAAAATGCTTATCCTTGAGTATGAGTACATTTAACTTGTAGAAAACCATTGTTTTTACTGCATGTGTTTAGGTGGCTTAAAAAAAAGAAAGAGAAAAAAAAGGTTAAATAATATTACACCTCTTATGGGTTCGATTGTTTGTGAAATATTTTTTATCGCCATCTTTTATCTTATCAATTTAAGTTAAGTTGCTTAATTATGAATTTCATTATTTAAATGGCTTTACACACATCCTTATTTTATTAAAATTCCCATATTCATATATAAATTGTTTCTTTTGTGCAATTTTTACTAAAATCAATACGTATGGGTTAAATTCTTTAATATACTCAGATTAATTTGTTTAAGGCGGTTCTCAAATTCCCTGCTCAACAACGCGAAACTACCTGACGTGTTTTCTAACTCATTTTTAAATGTAAAGGCATACAATTGGAAAATCTGACTATTGGAGGGATTTAGGATCGAAAAGCGTTTTAAATTTTTTGATAAATATATTAAGTTATAAGAGATTCTTGTCAAGTGACGACAAGTTTTAATTTTTTCTCGTGCTGCTGCGTCCGGAAATTTGATTTAAAATGCCATCTTTGACAGTATTTTCTAAATGAGCTTCTGCCTTTTCCAAAATATGTAAATCGCCATTCGGTTACATAGTTTCTGAATAAGAACACTTGCCAATTTCATGCGTTTCCGAACAAAAATGAATCAGAAATGTGTCACAAAGTAACTCCTTTGGATTTGAGAACAGCCTTAATAAAATTAATCATATTTTGCACATAAATTGACATATTTCAGTCAAACTGGAAAATTTTAGCATATATACATATATTTAGATATTTTAATTCATTCTCAAGATATAGATTCCACTAGAAAAGTAAATTTTTTAAAAAGTTTGAGGTGTTGCATTTTTTTTAATCAGAAAAAAATTGCTTTTTGTAATAAAAGTTTTATCTCACATTTATATTTTCTAACAAAACTAGTGGGCTCTGCTCCCTTCGAGCTACGCTCGCCAACTCCCGTGCATACCCCGCAGAATCGAAAAACACGTTAATCTGTCTAAAAACACGCTAATTTTTTCTATTTTAAAAAGATTATCCGATTACGGAAGACTGATTGCAATGAATTTATTTAATAAAATTTCATATATTTTGCACAAAAATTGACTTGTTTTAGTCAAACTGAAAAATTTTAGCATGCATATTTATAACATTTTGCTCATTGTCAAGATATAAATTTAACTTAAAAAGTAAATTTCCTAAAAAGTTTAAAGTGGTGCCATTTTTTAAAATCAGATTTTTTTTTTTTTTTTTTTTTTTTTTTTTGTAATAAAAGTTTAACTCACAGTTACATTTTCTAACAAAACTAGGAATTTCCGCCCCCAACGAGCTACACTTCCCAAGACTTCACAGGCTCTACAAACACAATGATATAATCTGTTTTAAAAAGATTACTTGATTACGAAAGATTGGATGATATTAACACGACCAGTAGTGATCTTTTATAATCGGGTATCTATTCATTTCCCTTTGACTTGAACATTCCCAGTGCCGCATCCACCGCTGTCGCAACTGCTGACGGTCTAACTGCTGGAAGATTTTTTTCTTTTAGACGCTATAAGAAAATAGTTTTAAATATATATATATAATATATATATATATATATATATATATATATATATATATATATATATATATATATATATATATATATATATATATATATTGTAAATATTTTTTCGAATTGAAAAATATTTGGAAATATTATTATTTGGAGTTTTTAAATACAATGCAAATTTCTTCATTAAATGCTTTACACACATAATAACTTAATTGTTTTAAATTTTCCTGTTATTTTTAATATTCGCGTGTAAGTATATTTTGCAAATGGAAAATGTTTAGAAATATTACTTGGGCTTTATAAACATCTAGCACCAGAGGTAAAAAACGGCTTTTTGGAAAAAAGAAATAAATACCCATTCAAGTAATAAAATTTTGGATTAAAGGAAAAAAAAAACATAAACATAAAATTAGACACTATATATATATATATATAACCATAAATGAAACATTATCATAACACCAACTTAAACATTTATTTAATTAAGTATGAAATAATTAGTTGACAATAAAAGATTCCCCAACACACTGAATATGGAATCAAAAACATTGAAAGAATAAGAAATTAAATAAAAATTTGAATATATGGAATTAAATGAATTAAATGAAATGAAATTTGTGGAATTTAGACAGAATTATCAAGTCCCAATTGCCTAAATACCACAAATAAAATGAAATGAGATGTGTCGTCATCATATTAGCCATATATTGCTAAAAAATATGATATTGGGACTACATCTCAAATACAATGATTCAAATCACTGATAAAATAAAAAATAAAATACAATATAAAAAAGGAAAGAAGCCATACTTATAAATTACAGAGAGAACATTTAATAGAGACATTAAGTATAAAATCCATAAAGATGAAAAGAGATAAAAATAAGATACCTTGCAGTTCATGAACCATCATGAAAACTCCAACATGACTGGGGAATGAATTGCATAAAAAATCATAACATGTTGCCAATTTTAGAAACATAAATTGCTTAGAAATATAAATTGCTTTGCAGTGATGCCAGAAATAATGTTAAAATATAATGGATTATAAAATAAACAGGAACATTAGTGCTGCCATCTATTAGTAAAAGTGAATATAATCTGAATCGAAGGAATTGTATGGAAATAAATGTTTCATAAATCAACCAAATTACTATCTTAATTGATACCAATTAGTTAAATAATAAATTAATGAAATTAATTAATAAATAGAAAATTGAATTACATTAAAGGATGTATTAATGAATAATTCTATGTTATAAATAAGTATTAAGATGGAAAAATTAATAATAAAAAACAACTTAAAATAGTGCTGCCCTCTAGTGGTAAAAGTAAATATAAAGTAATGGATGAAAATTAGTGTTTAATAATTAAACCAAATTACTATCTTAATGATAGCCATAAGTTAAATAATAAATAAATGAAATTAATTAATAAATAGAATGTTGAATAATATCTAAGTAATGGATGTATCAATTAATAATACTATGTTATAAATAAGTAGTAATATGGAAAAATTAATAATTAATGCAACATTAAAAATGTACCATTAAATGACAACAACGATTAAATAACTGTACTAAAATTGCAACATCAATTAAAATAATTTAAATTAAAATACTAAAGATTTGAATTAAGAATCAAAGAATTTAAAATTAATATTGATTAAATATTGAAATGAATTAGTCACAAATAATGTGGCTTCAAACAAAGTTAAATTAAATAAAAATACTTAATAAAATTAAAACATATTATATTAACACTGTATAAAAGTAAACATTATCTTAGAAGTAAATATGATATTGTCCACCAAAGGTAATATATATATATATATATATATATATATATAACCATTAATGAAACATTACCGTAACACCATATATATATATATATATATTCGACACAGCATTTCATAATCTAATCACGTAATATATATATATATATATATATATAACACAATTGTTTGATCATACACATTTTATAATGAACTGCGATGTGTTATTTTTATATGTATATTAACTTAGTTAGATTTAGTTATTCATTATTTAATTATTTTAAATGAATTTATATTCATTATTATTAAGAATGTATTTGATCTAATGATTTGGATTAATACCTTTGGTGGACAATATCATATATACTTCTAAGATAATGTTTACTTTTATACAGTGTTAATATAATATGTTTTAATTTTATTAAGTATTTTTATTTAATTTAACTTTGTTTGAAGCCACATTATTTGTGACTAATTCATTTCACTATTTAATCAATATTAATTTTAAATTCTTTGATTCTTAATTCAAATCTTTAGTATTTTAATTTAAATTATTTTAATTGATGTTGCAATTTTAGTACAGTTATTTAATCGTTGTTGTCATTTAATGGTACATTTTTAATGTTGCATTAATTATTAATTTTTCCATATTACTACTTATTTATAACATAGTATTATTAATTGATACATCCATTACTTAGATATTATTCAACATTCTATTTATTAATTAATTTCATTTATTTATTATTTAACTTATGGCTATCATTAAGATAGTAATTTGGTTTAATTATTAAACACTAATTTTCATCCATTACTTTATATTTACTTTTACCACTAGAGGGCAGCACTATTTTAAGTTGTTTTTTATTATTAATTTTTCCATCTTAATACTTATTTATAACATAGAATTATTCATTAATACATCCTTTAATGTAATTCAATTTTCTATTTATTAATTAATTTCATTAATTTATTATTTAACTAATTGGTATCAATTAAGATAGTAATTTGGTTGATTTATGAAACATTTATTTCCATACAATTCCTTCGATTCAGATTATATTCACTTTTACTAATAGATGGCAGCACTAATGTTCCTGTTTATTTTATAATCCATTATATTTTAACATTATTTCTGGCATCACTGCAAAGCAATTTATATTTCTAAGCAATTTATATTTCTAAGCAATTTATATTTCTAAAATTGGCAACATGTTATGATTTTTTATGCAATTCATTCCCCAGTCATGTTGGAGTTTTCATGATGGTTCATGAACTGCAAGGTATCTTATTTTTACCTCTTTTCATCTTTATGGATTTTATACTTAATGTCTCTATTAAATGTTCTCTCTGTAATTTATAAGTATGGCTTCTTTCCTTTTTTATATTGTATTTTATTTTTTATTTTATCACTGATTTGAGTCATTGTATTTGAGATGTAGTCCCAATATCATATTTTTTAGCAATATATGGCTAATATGATGATGAAACATCTCATTTCATTTTATTTGTGGTATTTAGGCAATTGGGACTTGATAATTCTGTCTAAATTCCACAAATTTCATTTCATTTAATTCATTTAATTCCATATATTCAAATTTTTATTTAATTTCTTATTCTTTCAATGTTTTTGATTCCATATTCAGTGTGTTGGGGAATCTTTTATTGTCAACTAATTATTTCATACTTAATTAAATAAATGTTTAAGTTGGTGTTATGATAATGTTTCATTTATGGTTATATATATATATATATATATATATATGCCTTCAAAAGAAGGTTAAATTGCTGTGCATAGTTTTTAATCCTATAAAATTTATGTAACTGAATTATATTCACCGATTTCAACATTAAACAGAGGCACTTAAAATAATTATTCGATTTTAAAACTCTATGTTTCACCATGTTTATCATACATTTCTCTATAAAACTATCATTTTTCATGTTTTTCTGTCAATTACAATACTCAAACATTATAGATAAAGATTCTCTAGACGCTTAACATTTTATTACGAGGATCTTGGCGATATTTTAAAAATAGAAATGAAATATTTCTCGGAATGTATTAGAAATGTAGATATCCAATGCTGTCAAGATGCTGTTAATCAATGATAAACAATTAATATCTGTTTTCCCAAATGTACTGCATATTGCAATTATAGTATATAGTAGTACCGCTTACAAACTTTGAAGCAGAATGATCATTTTCCAAACTAAAGTTAATAAAGAACAGACTATGATCGTTTATGCTGGAGCCCAAACTTAGCGGTTTAACACTAATGTCACTAGATAATGACATAACAGAACTGTTTGCATTTCATGATGCCCTGCAATCACTTGGAAATTTAAATACAAGGACTTTTTTTTTAAATTAACTTAATTTTTAGTAATGAAAATCTAATAATAATAAAAAAAAGCTTAAACATGTAATTAAATTTATTTATATCAATAAACAGATGTATTGAAATTATTTTTAATGTATTCAGTTTTTATACGCCTGGAATATTTCTATTTTTTTTAATGTTTATAAAGTATTTGTTAATTGTATATGTTTAAACAAACTAATTAAGAGAACTATTGAAGATAACAAACAAACAAACAAAAAAACGCTCTTGATTAACAATATAAATATTTTCATTTTTAAAATTTGTATTTCAGGATTAAAAAAAATAATAATAAAAGGTGTGTGGGGGGGGGAGGGGGGATAAATATTCAGTATCGTGGGAAGGGGCACAAAATTTCCAGTAGCAGGGGAAGAGGGGGGGGGGGCAAAATGTCTAAAATAGCCCCGGGCCAAAGAAATGCTTAATCCGGCTCTGATGCTAATACTATCAAATGACATGATGAAATTATGAAATTTGCCCTGAGGTTGAAGTTTACTCAGGTCCTTTTATTAAAAATGAAAACTCCAAGTACTTTGTCTATTGGTGGTCTTTTAATAATTCACATTCATAATTTGTCAATTTAAAATGAAAATGCTTACCTTGTTTAACATTTCGTAATTAACAGTTAAACTTTTATGATGGAAAGCCGTCAAATTTTTGTATAAGAAGGTAGATCTGGTTATATTCGTTACCAATATTATCAAGATATTTTCTAAATTGACGATGATTAAGCATGTGCATACGAATATGATATAAGTTTATAAACATGTATCCGGCTTTTATAAATCGATCCGGCTATACAAAATACTTTTAACAATGGTACTTTTGCTTATAGTATTTTCAAACTTCTTTAACTGTTCTGCGCATCCTTTCTTCCATTTCCTAGTAAATGATTTTGAATCACGGGATATTTAATGCAATAATTATTTTATAAAGTAAATGTATTTTCTCCAATAGGCTTGGTGAAAGCACTCTCTTTTAAGAAGTGTCAATTTCAATTCTGACAGTTTTTCTTTCTGATGTTTGGCCAGATTTTTAATGCTTTGTCCTGTAGCATCTCTTAATGTTCCATTCTTTCGAAACTCCAACAATGTTTGGATATCAACATATAATTTCAGTTTTTCTTTTAATATAATGGTATTGTGAATCAACTTAATTTTTTTTAATGTTTATTTTCCGTCAATCATATATATTCATACTAGTAGAGTTTAAACTTAAAAAAAAATTCCTAGGTTGTTTATCAGTATGTTATTAAAATATGTGTAAATCGGTAAAAAAAAAAAAAAAGAAAATAAAAGAAAGAAAGAAAGAAAGATCAAGCAGGTTTCATTAACAATGACACATTTACTAACCTAAGTAATGAAAATAATTAAAGAACTTAAATCCAAAATATTTTTGTAAAACAAGAGTGGAGAAACTAGATGACATGACGTATTCGGGGGTTTTGCTTCAAGCACAAAAGTGGTAATTTATGTCATTTCGAAAGCAAATCATTTAAAAGTCACTTAATTTTATACTTTGATTTTAAAAAAAGTTGTAACTGTTCTTAATTAGCCCGAATTTTATTAATTTTACTATACATTTCTTATTATTTAATAAATATAGCACGTGTAAAATTGAAGAGAGTAGTAAAACAAGTTGGAAATTGTACGTCAAACGTTACAAACGAGGTGCGTTCGTACTATAAAAAAAGTTATAGTTCTATAAAAGTTATAGTTCTATAAATATTCAGATCTTGATGATTTTTAATTCTGTGAAATGAATTATATCGTCTGGAGATTAATTTCTGTAATAAAATAAGTTTCTCGGTCGCTTGGCGATCAAACTTCGAAAGCTCCTATAAAAAGAAAGCACCGATTTAAAAAAAAAAAATCAAATTTATTAATAAATGTTTTTATTAATATTTTCTAAAGTTTTGATTCAATTTTTTAAAAAATTGAAATGTCGCGATAAAATTCTGCAAAGATAATATATCTTAAATTTCAAACCATTCGGTTGGGTAGTTTTTGCGTTGCTATATGCAGACGGACGGACCAGACGACGACAATAGGTGCTACGTATTTATATAATTACGAACGCACCTAATAAAGCAATAGTTTCGTCATAAAACACATAAATATTATAAGAAAAATACTGTAAAAAAGTTACGAATCTTTAAATTTTTAGACTCGAGATTTCGCACTTTGTTACATTCCGATTAGTTAACTGTGTATCTGCAATTTCTTGGAGCTAAAATTTAAAACTTTAAAACTGAGCTACATCTGTCTATATACATCAGTTATGCCAAATGAGCGGATTTTTTTTTTTTACTACCACATTTTGAAGAAAAATATTTCCCTTAATTAATGACGAAATAAATAAGACAAAAATTACTATTAAAAAAAGTGGTAGCAATTGTGAATAAAAAAAGCAACTGGCAATACTTACATGCATATGTTTGCCATCTCTAAGACTATTTGGTGTAAGTGAATTCCTGAAAAGTGTATTTTCAGCATGCGTGTTCGAGCAACTGAATAAATGCCAAAATAAATGCACATGTAAAATGCCAAAGGCTTGGCGGGCCACAGAGAAGTTGTCAGCGGGCCAGTTGTGGCCCGTGGGCCACGTGTTTGACATACCTGCTTTACAGGGACACTCAAAAGAATTCCATTACAAAACGGTCTATGGGGAGAAATCGTTTGCGGTTTATTTTATAATGTTTCAATATTTGAAACATACTGAAACAGATATATATCACTGAGGTGCATTACAAGAGGCTTACTATAGAATATTGTGTGTATAGCATTCCTCCTTCATTTACAGGGTCACATAAAATTATTTTGTTAAAGTACTGTCTGTTAATAATAATGGTTGGAAATGCGTTTTCAGTTGCGTTTTTAAATGGAACTTTTTTTCCCCCTATTATACTTGATGTGTATAAATCCTATAGGTTATATACAGGGCAGCACAAAACATCTCGAATGCATTTGCGTTTATTGACGGAAATTGCCGATGGGCTATTTTCAACTGTGCTATGCGTATCCTAACTGAACTAAATTTTTGCATTCTATGTAGTATATTTAAAAATCAGTAGATCATACACCGGGCTGCGCAAATATAGTTAGGATCGTTTTCCGAATATTGTTGGTAATTTCTAAAATTGGATTTTTAAATGTGTTATGTGTTTTCCAAATTGTTAACTTTAGCATCAGACTTAGACATTCTTAAACGGTAAAGATTTCTATAAAAGCATTTTGGAAGTGTTGAAAAGTTTTACATATTCCATACTTAACGCATGATTTTTTGTTCTTTTTTTTTTTTTTTTTTTTAACTAGGAGACAGCAATTTAAAACCTCTGTCTCCCCACCAAAACAGGAAAAATCTTACGAGCTTCATCTGGTGACAACTTATTAGAAATATTTCCAAATTTTTAAAATGTTTTTAATTAGTTGTTTGTTGAGACACAAAAACGAATCTAACCATTCGTTCTATTAATTTTTGGGTTTAATTTAACAATTTAGATTTCTTTATTATTAGTTTTTTAGAGTTTAACGTGTCTGAAAAAAGTAATAGAAATAGAATCTTATTTTAAACTCAAAAGGTCACTAATTCAAGAGATAGAAAAATGGTTTTCTAGTTTAAAAAATTGAAAAATTGTTTGAAAAATTCTTTTTTAGTTTCTAAACTAAAACTTTTATAGATTGTCAGAAATCATATGGTTAAAATAGACGTATCAGATAAAAAATAAGAAGTTGAAATTTATTTTCTATTTTTCTATTGAATAAGTTTCCATAAAATGTTATTATTAAAAAAAAAAAAAAAAAAAAAAAAAAAAAACATGTACTAAGTTTCACATATGCTTTTTTTTTTTTCTACAGATAATATTTGAGTTATTTTAAGATACATTATGGTTGATGTAGCTACATTGCTAAGCTAAACAAATCTTTATTTTTGTTATTTTTTAGTAAGTTTTATATTAATTTCTGTACAAAATATTTTAGAATTATTCTTTATTCGGGACTCAAACTCTTCCATGAATATCTTACTTCTTTCTTTCTGTATCACCCTTTTTTTACTGTATAAATTTGACATAAAGAAAAACGAAATATAAAAAGTGCTTAATGTGTATTTATAATTCAGGAGAAAGGAAAAAGAAGCACATAGAAAGGACTAGCAATTTGAAGCCAAAACGAAGGGTTGACTTGATAATGTGTTAAAAAAATAAGACTATATCGTTAACTTTATAGTTCCAGATTTTTCGGAAAACGCAAATTAATAAATATAAAATAATGAATCAAGAGTATGAAGTATTGTTTTATTTTCCTAATTTTTTTATTTCCTTAATTTTAATTATTTTACGAGCATCCTGATTTGATTACTTTTATAATTTAAAAGAAAACTAAAATAACCCCATATTTATTTATTTATTTATTTATTTATTTAATTGCCTTTCTTGATTAAAGTGGTTATCAAATTCCCGGCTCAATAACGCCAAACTTTCTTACTTCTTTCAAAACGTCATGGCATAAAATTGGCAGGCCTGACTGCTGAATGAACTGCGATTTGGAATCGAATGGCGTTTTCATTTTTTGATAAATAAATTACTTATTGAGTTAAAAGCAATTGCTGTCACGTGATGATAGATTTTTTATCCTTTCGTGCGCCCGGAAATTATGTACAAAACATCAACTTTGACAGTATTTTCTGAAAGATCACCTGCCTTTACTAAAACATTGAAAACACCACTCGATTACATAATTTCTGAATAAAGAACACCTGCCCATTTCATGCGTTTCCGAACAAAAATTAATTCAGAAATTTGTCAGAATGTAGCTCCTTTGGATTTGAAAACAGCTATAATGCTATGCAATAAAGGGCTAATTTGTAAAACAAGTAACTAAAAAAATGCCATTACGAGATATTCAAGATTAAAGTTTTTTAATAAAGTAAAGAAAAATATAAACTATACTATTGTGATTGCTTCCTCTAAAATAGCTTATTTGTTAAAGACTGTATCCTCAGTTAACGTATGTGCAGCATATTTTGAATAATATATTTTATTTTATTGAATTTACGGAGTCTTCGTTTATAAAATTCACATCCCTGAATATCATGGCATATAGTGATTAAAAAATAAAACTTGCACATTTTAAAGGTTGTCAGGCCAGGATGCAGTTTACATGAAAATGAGAAAAACATTTAAAAGTACAGTTACCATCGCCGCGGTGGACAGCCCTGCTCAAAGGCACCCACTCTGTCTGTATTAGATTACACATTTCAAAAATCTTAAAGATAATATTCTTTACTGAAAGCTGAATAAAATATTTCGATAAACTCTGCCAATTAATTCATAATATAGCCGATCTGGTTCGTTGCTCACATAAATAACAAATAGAAAATGAATTAATGTTTTTCATGCTTTCATGTGTATGTTCCGTTCAGATAATCTTTTATATTTCTCAACTCTTTTACTGCAAATACGGTATTTTTAAAATATTTTCTTCCTTTTATTTTCTTTCGAAGAAAATTATATGACCGTTTAATTTTATAATTAAAAATATCTTATTACTTTATAGTGATGTTTCACTTTATTTATATCATATAGTATTTAAAAATGCATTTAATAATTGATGCATCTTTAGGTTTTAGAAGTTTGAGATACTAGCGAAAATAAGATAAGAAAGACAGAAAACAAGGGGAAAAAATCGTTTCATATAATTCATAGGATTCACAGTTAATTATTCACATTAAATATTCATATCTTACATAAGAATATATATAAAAAGTTTGCATTATTTTGATAATATCGAAAAATCCATATTAAATAGAGTTTGAGTTTCAACCCCAAAAAAATTCATGGTTAAGCTGTTTCGCTAAGTACTGACTTGCAAATAGACTGTTTTCTACCCCGCCCGAGGCGAGGCATCTGTTTGCTTCACACAGCCCGTTCAGCGTCTTTTGTTAATGACTTATTGAGTGACCAGGCTATATTTCCGCTAACAATTCAAACGTATACAGAAGATGAATTGTGGAAAACGGGTTTAGTACTCTGTACATTCTTCCTTTTATAGTGATTTTTCTCGGAACTAGAGCTCCTATTATAGGAGTCTTACTCGGAATGGTATTTCTACCAAAATTTTCACTTTTCATTCAGAAGAATAAATGAAAAAAAATTTATTCATTCAATTTTAAACAAGAACGAAAAATCATGCGTCAAGCATAGATTCTGTAACACTTTACAACACTTCTAAAATATTTTTACAAATCTTTACCATTTAACAACATTAAAAGAAAAATAAATACATTAATTAAAAAAATTATTTCATTCCCGATAATTAAAAACGTTAATAACTAACTATTTATCTTATTTCATAGGAGACAATACGGTATTTTTTATTATAGGGACCTTGACATAACTCAGTCTTAAAAAAGTGAAATTTTTTGCCAAATAATCGCGAAAATAAAATTGCAACCAATGCAATAAGGAGGGCCAAATAAAATCGTGGAAATAGACGAATTGGGTAAAAACAAATATCAATTTTACCTGATAAAAAATTTTACTTTTAAATCTTTGTGAAACGTTTTAACATCCTTCAAAAAAAACCTTAATTGGAAATAGTATATGCTTTTTCTTTAAATTCAATTCTGCCTCCTTGGTTTAATGTATAGTTGAAACAAATCTTGTTTTCTAAATGACAGTATGTTGACATGCACTTTTTGTTCTCCAGAATAAATTGATTCATGAAGTTTGTATATGTGAAAATATGTTTTTGTTTTTCGGAAAATTTACTGAAATCATTTCAGTTTTAATGAGAAAATGGTGTAAAAAATATACTAATATGTTTTATTTCTCCTTTTTTATACACAAATATGGAGTAATTTCCTTTCCGTTTTTGGATAAACTTCGTTAAAATTTACAAAAAAAAAAAAAAAAAAAAAAAAAAAAAAAAAAAAAAAGAAAAGAAAGAAAAAGAAAAAAAATCTTGGAATATAATTTAATTTTTTAAATTCTGAGAGTTTGTGCGACATCCTCGGATCAAGTAAATCGAGTTGCGTTCAATAATCTAAGAGTAGTTGCGAAATACAAAAACACGGTCAGATTTTAATATAATAGATTCGTGTTCATTTTCCTTTTCTTAAAATTATGATGTGATTTTTAGCAGAAAACTCTCATCTGTATATAACGGATACTCATGCTTAATAATCAGTATAGATAACAAAAGATTTAAATTTTTCGTTATAAATATGGCGTGAAACTCATCTACTTTCTATACTTACTGATCCTTGTATTATTAATGTAAGGAATTAATTCACACTCATTTTAAAACATATTGGAAAATTCCCGTTTTATTTCAAATATGAAGTCTCTTTTTCAGCAGAGAAATCCCTTTTTAATGACATAATTCTTGTTAATTTTCTTTTCCAGGCAATTAATTTCAATACTGGCATAGGAGAAATTAAGTCATTTTAACGAAATAATATTAAATCTTTAGGTTTTATCAACAAAAATGGAACTGTTAACATTCGTCATTTTTTTTAGGTAATCGAGTTATTTCTTAATAGTTTTAAGAAATAGTTTTAAGAATGAAATAACTATTTCTCGCTATCCATGACATCATTTTCGACATGGATAATTTTGCGGAGCATATTAATGACATTTGCTAACCATTTTCTTTTGAAACTTCTTTTTACTTTTTAAAAATTTAAATAAAAAATACGGTTTAGTTATATTAGCCGTGCGCAGACGGTAAAACGTCAAGTATTGTTACCATACAAAAGAAAAAAAAGAAAAAAAGTGAAGAAAAAACCCAAGATCATTTTATTTCCCCACTTTATTTTAGATGAATATCCGCTTTATTTTAGATGAATGACGTCATATTCGCCTGTTTCATATGTTTACGCATATTGAGACATTGTATTATTATCAAAAACTAAAAAAAGTACGTTTTATTTCTAATAATATTATTTTATCTTATTTTTAATCCTTTAATTTTTTTATTTCATTTTCATTTTTCATTGAAAAATTTTCAGTTGAAACTAAATTGTTGAGTAAAAATTATTATTCCGGGTTTTGAATTAGTTTTCGCAACGATAAAGTACTAGCAACGGTAAAGTAAATTTAACCATTTTAAAATATTATACGAAAAATTTTCCATTTATTCTCTATGAAAATAATGAAATTTTGAATTATTAAGAAAAATATTTGAATAAAATAAACAAAAAACAGCCTATGTTCATTTGAGGGTTATTATCAACCTATACGCAAAGATACAGGATCATTAAATGTTCCATTTTGACGCTGGCTTCAGCCTAACATTTGAACACAATCAGATTTATAATATTATTAGGATGAAAATAATGAAATTTTGAATTATTAAGAAAAATATTTGAATAAAATAAACAAAAACCAGCCTATGTTCATTTGAGGGTTATTATCAACCTATACGCAAAGATACAAGATCATTAAATGTTCCATTTTGACGCTGGCTTCAGCCTAACATTTGAACGCAATCAGATTTATAATATTATTAGGATAGGATGTAAAGAAAACATATTTTTAATTTCCAGTTATAGATGTTATAAATTTATGATGGATATTTAATGACTTGGTTTTATGTAATAGTAGAAAAGTTAAAGTTCAGTTTACTATTTAAATTCGTTTCAATAGGTTATTAGTAGTTCGAAATAATTTATCCTTTTAAAATAAAAATTCAAAACCGTGAAAATGCATTATGATACAGACAACTGTGAGAGGTTGAGATCTTAGACCAAGACTCCGATTGTTAACATGTTAACGCGGCACTGCATCCAATGTCTGCTTTGCTAATAAATTGTAGTATTTATGAGGATTTCATTTTAATGTGTCTCGATTTTTTTTTTCAAGAATTACAGCTATTGAGAATAGGCTCTTCGTTTTCGTAAAATGTTAAAAATGAAAAAAAAAATTTATAATAATAACGATTTGTTCCTAGTCGCTTTAAATTGAAAAAAAAAAAAAAAAAGCAAAGCCCTGAAAAAAATTGCTTTTGCCTCAACAATCGTAGAACAATTTGGTAAAAATAGTTTTTCTTAAACTATAAATAGGCTTAAAATTACACAATGTGCTAAATACTTAAAAGATGACACAAATATTGAAAGAAAATTTTTAAAATTATTTTAATTCACAGTACTTTCAGGCATAAACATAGCCGCCGTCAGAGAATACAATAAACCAATTAAATTGTTTTATTGGTTCTATAATTCTATAATTTTAAGTCTAACTTTTAAAGATGAATTTAGCATTCTATTTATTTATCTATTTGCTCATATAAATGGGGTATCACAGATTAATCAATTAAAAAAAATAGTAATTTTGTTACAAATTCTGTTCAAAAATCAGATTTCTTATGTATTTTATGGTCTACTAAAAGTTAAAATTCCATTTATATTTTTGAAGCTAATGTTCGTTTACAACAATATAATTATCTATTTGTAAGTTTATTGTACACTAATGACATAGTATCTTTTTTAGTTTGTTCTTAAGATTTGTTTACCTTTCAATTAATATGGTTATTTTTTTTAAAAACACAATTTTAAAGATAATAATAAAGAAGTTGATAGTTGATTTCAATTCTAAATTCTGATCTGCTGATTCAAGAATTATTTGTTTTTGTGTCAAATTATTGATGTTGGATATTTGATTTGGAATATTAACAAAAAAAAAAAAAAGCAAATTCTTATTTTTCCAAAAAAAAAAAAAAAAAAAAAAAAAAAAAGCAAATTCTTATTTTTCCAAAAAATTTAAAAAAAATTTAAAAAAAAAGTAAATAACTTATGTGAATTTTTCATTAAAGATTCACATTTGATGCTCTACTCAACAACAAATATCACATGCACACACTTTCCGCTAACATAACAAAAATCTTTGTTTTCGTCGAGTTTCCATGAACCTTCTAACAGATTATGCTTTGAGCAATATTATATCACATTAATGCTTAAATCCTTTTTGTCCGCCTAGTATGTGTTTGATAACCGAACATGAAAAGTAAGCAAGATACTTGTACATTACGCACTAAATCTCTTGTGCGCATTTCTTCAAGTCCGTATAATAATAATTCACAATAACAATAGTAACTAGACATAAAAGAGAAACACATTTCGAGTGCCAGATATTCAGCTCTCGAAACAAGTAAAATATTCTAGCATTGGATATGTGACCCTATATTGTGACGTCAAAATGTGGTATGGGGACACTTTTCATGGGGATGGATTTCAAGTTCTCAGTAAAAAGAAAATTCTCTAGCACTGGAAAAGTTCCCCCATGATATGTATCCCCATCTGCTATGACATCAGAATGACGTATGGGGACACTTTTCATGGGGGAAGTTTTCAAGATTTCAGTGAAAAAGAAAATTACCTGGTACTGGAAAACTTCCCCCTTCTGGTTTAGGGGAACTTTTCATGGGGGAACTTTTCCAATTTTCGACGAAAGTAAAACTCTCTAGGACTGGAAATCTTCCCCCATCTGTAGTGACGTCAAATTGACGTATGGGGACATCTTTTCATGGGGGAAGTTTTCAAGAACTCAGTGAAGAAGAAAATTACCTGGCACTGGAAAACTTCTTCCTTCTGGTTTGGGGGAACTTTTCAGGGGGAAGTTTTCCAATTTTCGACGAAAGTAAAATTCTCTATGACTGGAAATCTACCCCCATCTGCTGTGACGCAAAAATGACGTATGGGGGAACTTTTCATGGGGGTAGTTTTCAGCGCTCCCCATTGAAAAGGTGGGCAGCGCACGCGCTCGAGGGTTAGTCCACCCGACGCTAGCCGGAGGGGAGTAATGTTCAAGGAGAGAAAGGTAAAAGAGTCTATCTCAAGGTCACTTTCAATTTATCGCGGAACATACAGTAGGTTCCTAAAACCTTAAAACGGATGTTTAATGGTGTATTTTTTTAGCTTTATGTCCGAATGCGAATTTTTGAAATAATGCAACTTTTGCTAAAAAAAATACTATTTTAAAGCTTTTTGCGCGAATTCAAATGAACGGCAATGTACCCAAAACTATTTTTCACACATTTAGGTAACTACAAAGAGTAGTTTTTACACTATTAGAAACAAAATAAAGTATTAAAAAAAATTTATATGTTTTTCAAAATTGCAGAGTTTTTTCTTTTGTTTTCCTAAACTTTGAGGTTCTTGCGCGATTTCAAAACCAATTTATATATTTTTTTATTATTTTTCCCATTATTAGGATGCCAATGCGCAAGTTTTCCGCACTATTAAAAATTGATTATAAAAAAATAATTTTTTTCGCCCCACCCTAATATGTATTCTTACCTGCGTTATTTTTTATGATCCTACAAATGAAGAATTTTTATTGCTTACTAAAAGGAAAAAAGTACAAAAACAGAGACTTTTTCTTTCATAATATAAGTAGATGGATTTCAGCAATCATTCTTGAGATGTTCCAGCATTCCCTTATGAATGTTTTTATGTGGTCTCTGTGAATAAGAATCGTAAGTAGAATACGAAGATAAATTTTGATAAAAATAAGATAGATGTTTATTATTAAAGACTCACCTTGGGTCTGGCTAGTGTATGATGAGATGAAGCTAAACTTTAGATGGATTTTTTCAAGGATATCTTAAAATTAAACATTTGTCAAGTATGTTTGGTTAAATGAAATTTATTTTAGAAGAAACAATGTCGTGCTACCCTTCTCATGGCTGAAACTGCAACCTAAGAAATAATTTATTTGAAGCTTAGAAATATGGATGTATAAAATAAAATAAAATTTAATAATAAAAGAAATAATAATATTTTTACTAAAATAATTCCTTAAAATTAAATATATTTAAATAACTCACAGTGACACGAATGAAACTTTGGTTTCGAAAAACGATGAAGAAGAATGACGCAAAAAGATCCAAGGAATTGGAATAAGATAAAGGAAGTGTAAAATATTTTATTTAATAGCACTTATTGTTGTTGTTTTTGGAATTTAATATGTTAATCTAAATATTAATCGATAGTTTATTATATTAACGGTAATTAATGAGAAACAATCGATTCCACTTTTAGAGATATTTTAATGAAAAACTCATAAAGATTTTTTTTTTTACAACTTTTAATAGTTTGTTAAAATGATTGGTGTAAACGAAGTCTACGGCAACATCATATAGAAATGTTTTTTATGTGTAAAATAGCAAGACCATAATAATTTAAATGCATTCAATTTAGAGGAAAATAATTGTGACTAATTTATTAAATAAATAAATAACAGATCTGTACACAGTATGTCCATACGAAATATAAATAACTACGAATTATAATGCCTCCCAACAGTGTGTTTGCGTGCCAACATTCAATTCTGTTTTTGATTTAAATTTCAAATTTTACCTTCATTTTAAAAAAATATATTAATTTTTATACTAGCTCTATTTTTTTAAACATTGAACAAGGTTACAGAACATTTTTAAACTTCAATGTATTATTAAAATAAAATTATTACATTTAAACTGAAAAGAAACTTCCTTTTATAAAATTAGCGAGCATAAGCAGTCTTCTGAGCACTTCTCTGAAGACTTCAATAATCGGCTATCGTATGAGCATCTCATACTCGTATTCACCATCTAGCCCAACCTAGAAAAACTGGGTCGAACGCTCAAATGGTATTCATCATTAATCCGATTGGACTTCTACAGCCATCAGGTCCAATCATATTAATCAGGAATTTCATTTGAGTGTTCAATCCAGGTTTTCTCGGTTGGGGTAGATCGTGAATACGAGCATAAGCAGTCTTCTGAGCACTCCTCTGAAGACTTCAACAATAATCGGCCATCATATGAGCATCTCATGCTGGTATTTACCATCTACCTCAACCTAGAAAACCTGGGTCGAACGCTCAAATGGTACTAATCATTAATTGGATTGGACTTCTACCGCCATCAGGTCCAATCATATTAATCGAGAATTTCATTTGAGTGTTTAACCCAGATTTTCTAGGTTGGGATAGATCGTGAATACGAGCATGAGCGTCTTTGATAGCGTTCTTCCGTAATGAGAATATTTTTATAATACATTTCTCCCTATTCCTCGCTGAAATCATAATTTTTTTTAGGAAGGCAGTCTAGATGACTATGGAGAACTTGAATCTCTATGCTTTGATATTTTTACTTCATGATGGTGGAATTTGAAATAAGCCAACAGCCAAGCTTATTATTCTTATGTAAGAGAACAAATTTAAGACTGCATTTTGAGTAATCTGTAGATAGTTGCAACTTGTGAGAATCATAATCTTCAAATGTCATTACGTACATTAGACACTGAATATAGTTTCAAAACACAAAAGTATCTTCTTCGAAAAAAGAAAGGAAAGTAATTATTTTTCTTGCGTTCAATAATATGAAATTTTAGTCTCACATATCCGTAACTTTTTCTGTTTTATCTGAGAAACTATCAATTTAGATGCAGTTTTTGATAGATCGAGGTCTCTTACTAAGTTATTTAGATCATTTTATTCGAATAGCGAAACTGATTTGAGGTAATTTTCTGGAATGAAACGCGTTCTTCGGTACCAGCTTGTTCTGTTATCTGGCTGCTAAATAGCTGCACGTTGTTAGTACGTGTACGACATCTTTGTGATAATTTAGAACTGGCCTTTTCACTAATGTTAAATTAGAATAGACTCACTGAGAATGATTTTTATGGTTGATTGCAGTGCTATGTGTAACACACACACAAAAAAATCGTCATGTTGATTTGATGGTTCGCACCATATCATTAGTATACTGTATTTGAAAAAGCCTATTTTTTTTAGTTTTTCATAAACGTAAATACTGAACACAAATTTTATATATAAAATAAGGATACCAAATCTTCTTTTTCTGTCTGTAATGAATATTTAAAATAATCAAAATAAGCCCTTTTACAAATTCCAGTATCTTAAGGATGTTTTCTTTAAATATGTATTCATCACAAATGTAACAAAAACACTTCGGGTTATTTACACACTTCATCCGCGACGAACTCATTTTCGGTAGAGTAACCAAAACTCACTAATTGCAAAGCAATTGACAATAATATCCAAATACCGTCAAAAATGGTTATAAGACTGCTGAAGCGAAGAATCTTGTTCAAGGAAATTAATAGCATCCAACATTTTATTACATATTTTTAGGAATTAAATATTATACGGTCCTGTCATGTTATTATATATTTATAAATTGTTTTATTTAGAGAAATGTTAATTGACAAGGATTTGTATCTAAGTATTTTTAAAAGGGATTGGTCTATTATTCTAGGTTTTCTATTTTCTCATGTTCAGCTGTACTGGATGCGTGTGGTATTTCCGAGGGTTATAAAAACTGTTCCACATATCTAGCTAGTGCTCTCGTCTCCAGAATGTCAAGGACTTCAAAATTGCTTTGATAGCTTCTGTCAAGTATATTTTACGAGAAACTTTCGATTTATTTATTGCCAGATCGTAATTTAGGCCTCACGCATCGGGTCCGGAGAGGGGACGAGTTCACCTGCTTTCCCTCGGAAAAATGATTTTGTTTGTCCTTTCTCTTCCAATGGGGTCCTGATGCCCTCATGTCAAAAGAAGATACGCCTTTTTTTTAAGGGACGGGGGCTTAGCCTTAGCAACTCTGTAAAACAAGCGTTCTAAAAAAGTTTTTCATTAGAGACAATTGTCTTATTATGAATGTGTACGAGTTTTGTTATGTGAGAGACAGATAAATCTCTAAGCCATAGAGTTATAAGCCAATTTACCGGATAATTTTTTTTTAAGTAGAAATAAAAGTGATGTCATTTATTGCGTAATTAGGAGTAAATACTCTGAATGTACCCAAGATACGCTTGCTGTAAGTAACCGGATAATTATCGTCCGAACAATTTTGGTTTTGTATGACGTGCTCAAATTTCGAAGTGGTGTAACGGGCAGTGCCTTTGATTAAACAATATTTACATTTTTACAAGTTAATTCTGCAGCCCTAGAAGTAGGACGTCTAAGGTACAACTGTCTATTATTTTATTGTTTCATTTTCTTGTATTATGTGTGTACCGAAGTTTATAATCGGGAGGAATGTATTACGCGCAGTTGAAAATTAAAGCTCTTAGCTAATTTCCTTAAGGAAATCTGAATAAAGTAAAAAATAGTGATACATTAGAATTATATTCATGAAATGGTAACAATTCAACAACTTAATTTTCACTGATATCTTCAATGTTAATTTATTTTAAGAATAGTTTATGATACAATGAAAATAAGTGCACAAGAGCATACTTAAAGAATCAAACATCCATTTAAATAATCTTAAAAATGTAATTTAAATACAGCGTTAAATCTTAATTATTTTTAGTTTAAACAACTATACAGCATTAAAATAAATTATTTACTTACCATACAGTATTTTTTTAAGAACTAAAAGCATTTCATCAAAGTAAAATAGCAACGCCGTGAAGGAATACGCGTAACCATATGGAAATCACAGAACTAGTTGTGGCGAGAGACATTTGCAAATGATTAAGTTTGCGTAAGCATTGGCTCACATGGTACGGAGTTTATGAGTATAAAAGCTCGCAGATGCATCTTTCTGTATATTCTATCAGCAATCAAGCGCAGCAGAGGAATTATTGAAAAAGCGTAGGAAATGCCTCTGAGACGCCAGAGAGCTGAATACCAAAAATTAACAGATAGAGAACGAGTCTACATACTGGAAATGTCCGTTCTATTTGTCGATGCGCGCAATTACCACGCCTGTTGGAAGCGAAAGTAGTACCGAGCAGAGATGTATGGCACAATGGACGCACGACCATCTTTGTGATCACGGCTATCCTGCCTCCCTTAGGAAATCAATGACCATCTGCGATTACGTTGAAGAGGGAGTAGATCGCACAGGTGCACAACAAAGCGCACTGACTAGCAAATTCACCGAAAGGATTTTCGAAACCCGTTCGCCAAGTCACGTGACATCCAAAGCCACCTTTCACCATCGAAGGGTTCGTCTATACCACCCAAACCATCCGCAACACGTTTCAAGAGGTAATGATATGCACACAGCAACAAACTACAGGGGCTTCACTCGAAATAGGACTATTCGCCTGGCTTGGTGTCGCCGCTATCGCAACTGAACTAACGAATGGCATCCGGTATTGTTCACAGACGAATATCGCTTTTATTTATGGACGAATGAATATCGTGGACGGCTATGGTGGCTTTTAGAGCGACGTCACTTGGCATCCCATATCATCGAGCGTCATACCGTGCCACACACCAGTAAAATGGTTTGGAGAAGCATCATGTCCGAACAGCAGACAGCCTTTGTGTACATTGCCGGTGCTTTTATAGCGAACCGGTACGTCATTCAAGTTGTTTTGTCTATAGTTAGGCCACTGATGCAGGCTGCTCCTGGCATGTTGTTCCAGTAGAATAATATAAGCCACACGTTGCCCGGCGAACTGTCAAGAATGTGGGCGTAGCCCACATACTTCCCAGCCTGGCAGTCTCTCCTAATCTCTCTCCCATGGAACAGGTGTGGAACCTCATCAGACGGGAGTTGTACCGAATACCACGGTACGACATAAACCAACACACACCATAGAAAAGTTTCATGCAGCTGGTAAGCCGTATCTCATGACAATTAATGCCATTATCGACAGTATGCCTTATCGTTTAGCAGCGTGTATAGCTGTCTACGGAGGCCACATTAATTACTGAATAAATATTTTTCTTTGGCGTATCTTTCTTTGTCTTTTTATTCACTTTTTATCAGTAGTCCTCGTTTGAAAGAATTGTTCAGCCATGTAAAGTCATTGTAAGTCATGTTTCAGCACAATGTAAATAAACGTTAATTTAGATAATAAAACAAGCATTCTAAAAATGGAGGGGGGGGGAAACAAGAATACGATATCATCTGTTTTTGTTAACGAGAAATCATTAGAATAAATGGTGTAAAAAAGTTAGCGGTATGTGTAAAATAAAATTTATGTTAAAGGTTTGACTGAATTTATGTTACAAAAAAAAAAAAAAAGTAAAGCATTATTTTTAGATAATAAATACTAAATGTCTCTAATATCACAAATAATAAAAGAAAAAGACATTTCTAATTAATTATAAAGTCAATGTGCTTAAATGTGATTCCCCATTAGTGCGACAAAGTTCTTACACTTAAAATAATCTCCTGTATAAATATGACATAATCAAACTTTCGTTTTTCCTGAACCAAACACGAAACATTTTACTGTATTTAAAGCGTTTTTTCTAGGAGAATTTCAAATTACTGTATGCATAGGTAATTGTCAAATTCAGAAAACACATTTAAATCCAGAGAATGATCCATAAATCGAGATTATAATTTCGTGTTTTAACTTCGAAGTCAATGTTTCTAATTAAGTTAAGATGTTGAAAATCACTTCATTTTTATTGTAATTGAAATAATTTTAAAATAAAATGTAACTAAAGACATTAATTGGTTATTGATAATTTTGCCAATGGTGATCATTTTTCAAATATTGTTGGATAAATAGGGTGGAGGATTCGAAGTTAAAACCTTCTTCAGGGTACAAAAATCTTTCTTTTATAAGCTGCTATTTATTTTTCAGTAGTGTTCTCTCAGTAGTTCTCGATACGTTCTAGAATTTAAATTTTATATTTCTTGCATTATAACGCCTTATCAAAAGATAAAACCCCACAAGAACATACAAAAAAAAACTACCTTATCGTCAGATTTTTTTACTTTATTATCTTCTGAACCTATTCTTTTCACTATGACGTTCATAAATGTATGACTATAAAATGTCATTGCCACACTCTAGTGTTTCACATTTCACCAGCTTTTTTCTCTCTATGTCTTATCCTTTACTGATAGTGCAGATCACTGACGAGAGGCATAGCAATACCTAACAATTCCTTGTTACGAAGTGGAAAAATTTGAACATACTGCTTTTGAAATATACTTTAATATAGAAATGAATTCAAATTCTCACTGAGACCATTTCGTCTGTTTATGCAGTTATTTTTCTACCCAAAATATCCGGGCTCCACGAAAAATGAGTCGAGATATTTTTTAGGTGTTTTGTATTTTGAAACTTTATCTTTCTGTTAAAAGATTAGAGACCATCTATGAAGAAAAGTATGTGATAGAATGCAGTTTTTGAGGTTATTTATAGGCATATCTAAGTAAATGCAGGAATATTACTTTTTTTAAAGTGGCGGGATGTGTATAATCTTATTTAAAATTTTAAAACCTTAATTTTTTCGAAAGAAATTTAGTTTAGCGATAGCTTACTCATTTTTACAAAATCTATATTTTGAACCCATAATAGATAAAAGTTACAATGAAAGCTTATAAAAAATTTATATTTATATCAATACTAAAACATGCTCTTGTTTAGCAGTTCAGTATTTTTATTTATATAGATTATTTTTTTTCTTTTGTAATAATGAGAAGCATACATTTGACATTTTGATTTTCTTAGCAACTTATATTAAAAATGAATACTATTTTTAGGTATGTGTTTAGTCATAATCAGTTATAAATGTAAAGTTAATAAAAATATTATTTATTTGTTTGTGTTTAGTATTTTGTTATCTGTATATGTTATTTACTGTTATGTACATCCCAGAGAAACTAATGTTATACTGTATTTCGAAACATTATTTAAAGTTTCAGATAAGCTACTAAAATCTTGTACGTGCTTTTCATCGAACTTTATAAATTGAATCTCTTAGTGGCAAAACATACTGATTCAGAAAATCTCCATTTTTTAAATTATTTCTATTTAAATCGGCAATGTTACCATATTAATTCAGACTTATTGTATTATGTCTGATGGAGTTTAGTGTAAAAAAAGGTCTGTGATTTAGATTGTGTTTGAAGCCAATATTCATTATTATAGATATATTGATATTTTTTATCAGTTTTAATCATTACTCTTCTTTAACAGTTCTTGATAAAAAAAAAAAAAAAAAATAGAAAGGCAAGAATCATATATCTTATTTCTGTTGTCAACATCCCCTTTTCTATGCATTTACAAATCGCACAACAATGAATGAGGTACTATTCGAAAGGTTTTTGAACCGGCTTCTGTCATAGTGCACTCACATTTCATTAAAACATGCTTTTTGATTAATAAATGAAGTTAATTAAAAAATATATCAGCACTGTTTTCATAAATAAACTGAAATTTTTCTCTAAAATCAATGTTGCCTCAAAAATTAAATACCGCATTATATCGTGCTCAACAATGATTATAAAAAAAATAAATAGTACAAAAAAGAAAAAGTATAATTTCGCCACACAGGTTATCGATCGAAGCAGTGATGTTTCACGTGTAGAACGGAAGATATGCTTTGTTATAGTAGATTAAATTGTATTTTAAATGCATTCACTTTATTTTGCTTTGTTCAATGTTTTTTTAAGAAGCGGGTGACGTCATCTTCTAATGCAGTTAAAATACGATTGTTAATCTTTCTCTCGCGCGTGACTTTTGCTATATTCGATCATTTTAGTGTAACTTTGATGGAATAAATGAGATGATAATCTGGCTTGACTAATACTGTTGGCAGATATTTTATCCTTAATTTTTCTTTAGAAGTGTAAACTTGCATCTAAAAAATATTAGACATTCCTAAAAATTATTAGACTGCAGTGCAAAATCCTCGCTTGGGTCCACTGGTTGCGATATAATCAGTAAAACTCCATTTTACTATTTTTTTTTCCAATTTTACATTCATGTTATATAATAACGTTTTGTTTCTCTACTTCCAAGATCTGATTAAAGCATGAGCCAACTAAGACGTGCCCTAAGGCCTAAGGGATTTTGGAGGGTCCTGAATTTGGTAGATAATTTTTGTAAAACTGATTTTTTAATTCTATCTTGACCTTATATCGAATATAATTAATAATATAATATTATAATATTATAATAAAGGAATAGAATATAATAATATTGGAATAGAATAATATTAGAATATAATAATATTAGAATATAATAATATTAGAATTCTACTTGTCTCTAGCAAAGTTATTGATAAAAAATTATTTTGAAAGACAAGAATTAAAATATAATCGGTAAAACTCCATTTTACTATCGTTTTTTAATTTTATATTCATTTATGTCATATAGTAACGTTTTATTTCTCTATTACCAAGGTCTGATTAAAGCATGAGACGTGGCCTGGGGTGGAGGCTGTAAATTTTGTTTACAATTTTTGTAAAGCTGATAATCTATTTTTGCCTTATATCGAATATATTTATTATTTTGTAATTTTATAGAAGGATAAGATTAGAAACATAACACACGTTTATCTTAATATGTACATATATTTATATATGTATTCTAAAGTATAGAAATTTTTTTGTGTGTGTGACAGTATAAGAGAGGGGCCCCGAATGAATACCCAGGCTCCTGGGCACTTTTTATCGTGTTCGGGGTCTGTCTATTTCAAAGAATATAATAAAACACTTAGAGGTCATATATGTATTAGTAAATATGTTTCTTTATAGTGATAGTAATGTGATACGGTAGATGTGTACCAAACATGTTGTTCAAGTTTTTAACTTTAGTTTTTCCTGTATCCGGTGATGTGTAGAATAATTTCTGCCCCTACCAGTTTGTATGAAATAAATTCCTCTATTGATCTTTTTCTTTTTAAACACCTTGTATGTCATTTATTTAAAATTTCCTTAATTGGAATAACTTCTACACATATATAATTTTCATGTTCATTAAATAAAACTTATAATTAAAAAATATATATATTTAGTTTTTAGATACTAAATATCAATGTCCAAATAATTGTCGAATGTAATTACTCTTTTTCAACAGCCAGTACGCGACAAATTTCTTGAATAAAAACTTATACATTTGTAATGATTACTAACTACTTACTTATACTAGATTTCAAATATTCTCTACTTAATGTAATAACTTTCAAATATTTAATTAAAGTTAGTCTCTCTTGCGAAAAAATATTGAGGATTATTTAGGAAATATTGAGGATTATTTTTAAAACACTCTTTCCAATAAACATTCATTTCAAAGGAATAATATATTTAATTCAACAACAATATGAAGAAAGTGCCGCTCACGGCTACGTATGGTTATAAATCCACATTACACTTACAACTGCGAAAATGCTGAATAAAACGCAGACGATAAAACATATTGCCAAAACACATGACATAAAGATGACCTAAAAAATATATAAATATATTTCAATATTATTTTAATATAAATTATAAAAAATATATAGAAAATGAAAGTAAAAGAATTGGTTCTTAAATATATGAATCGAGATACTATTTCTTACGGTGAATCTGACTTAAGCCACTAACATACAAAATAGAATTTATTCTGTGAAAACAACATTCTCTAATAAATCTTTCACAGAAATATTTGAAGCTAATATAATAAACAATTTTTCTTAAAACGATCAAAATAAATGGAATGTGAAGTAAAATCAGCTTTAGTTAAATGAGCAACAAACAATTTATTTCGAAAGTCTGAGCAGAAACAGAGAAACGCACCGGTTATATGTGTTTGTGTTTTTTTTAATAGGCTGGTTTTTCAATATAAGTTCGCTTAACTGAGTAAGTATTATATTTACTCAAATATTTTAAAGACGCTGAATGACGTGGAAGTAATTATGTCTGAAGTGAATCGAAGTGAAATTAAATAATATTCTTGAAAAATTGCACAAATAACTCAAAGTTTAGATATGTTTTCTTCTAAGTGAAATCTATTTTCAAAGATCGGATGCAGAATATCGTTTAATTTTTTATTGCTTTTGTTAAAAGCAGTTTCTGAATTTATTGTTATGCGTTTCATTTTGTTGTCCTATTTTTTTCTTTTTATTAGATTAGTCTATGTTATTTTTTTTTTAGATTAACGATTAAATTTTATTCAGTTTTCATTTTCTTTTATATTTACACATTTCATTATATTTTTGTGTATTAAATATAATTAAATTTCTAATATTTAAGAAATTGTATACATACATTAAATAAGCAAATAATATCATTAGATGTAACTTTTTATGCGGATTTATTACCATACTATATAAGGACTTATTGCCAGACAATATTGCCAATTTTTGCTTATTAGTTTCGTAGTATTTAGCGTACCTCAACAATGCAAAAAATAATGGAATTTTGAATGGGAACAATCCCTCCATTGACAGATAGTTGGTAGTTTTGCATGAAATCTTCCTTTTTTTAATTACTACTTACGTTTTTCGTATTACCAGTTTCATTCGCTATGTATATTCTTATTGGCTGTCTCCTCAAATGCCCTGCATTTATATTGGTCAATAAACCTGTCACTTCAATCCAATTTCCCGCTATATAAATGAGTAAAATGTTATTATTTTTTGCCCTTAGTATAACGGTACGGTGTATGCTGCTGAAGAATTGATGCAATGCTTGTTAAATCTTTTGCTGCTCTAAACGCTGTTATATTTTCTTATATTACAGTAGTTATTATACTAGTGTTTGTATCGCAGTTTCTTCTTCATCAGATAATCTCAATTTTAAACGAGTCGGAAATTGTACGTCAAACGTGACAAATGATGTGCGTTTTTACTATAACTAGTTTTATAAATATTCAGATCTTTGGTGCAATAGCTGTTGTACTCTTATGCATAAATGCATGATTACAAAATTTATTTTATGTGCAGATTTTCATATTATAGATATTAATTTTATTTTATGAAATAAAGCTTCAATACACTTTTACAAACTATTAATTAATATTCTGTTGCATTAAAATTATACTATTCGCAAATATCCAATACAAGACAATGTAAAAAAATCTTAGTTATTATTTCAGTGAAATGAGTTATATTGGTTGTTATTATGATATAATTAATTTCCGTAATAAAATAAATACATTTTAAGTTGACAACATTCGATCTTTTGTTAACATTTACTGAAAATTCCTATGGGAAACTTAAGCCTAGCTTTGAAAATTTCAGAACTTGAAATCCATATTTAGACTCATTTTAATTTAATATCTATTTCTCCGGAAATATCTATCCAAAAAACTGGTGGTAGATTACATGATTGCTATAATTAAACAATTTTAGTACACGAGTTTTTTTTAATTCAGTAATACGGAAATATTATGTCTACATCTTAAATGTGAGGTAATCACCATGGCAACCTAATCATTACCTATCATGGTATATCATTGAATTAATTACGAATAATAGGATTTAAGAATATGAAGAAAACTTTTATTAATTTCTTTTTTAAGTTTTGATTCGAATTTCATAAATTTTGAAATGACTCCACAAAATTCTGCCACAATTATATATAATAAATTTCAAACCATTCGGTTGGGTTGTTTTTGTGTTGTTATATGCCGACAAGTGGACAGACGACGACTACAGGTGCTACGTATTTATATAATACGAACGCACCAAAAAGGCTACTATTTTAATAGCCTTTATTTCAGCAGTTGAGGTAAATAAGGATTATTATCCATTAGTGCATACAATAATATTTAATAAAAAGTGAAATTCCATATTGCACAACTTATAACAATAAAAGCGGCTAATGAGAACAGCCAAGAATATCAAACAAGAAGGGAAAATCATGCATCCGTCATAGATTATGAAACACTTTCCAACACTAACTGAATATTATTAAGATTTTTTTTTTTTTTCATTCGATGAAATGAGATATTTATATAAGCAATTTAAAAAATACATAACTCAGTAAAAATCCATTTTCAACAATTTTTCCTATATTCGAAGTCTTTTGTTCAGCCCTGTATATTATCTACGGAATTTGTAAGCCACACGTAATACACTAAAAATGACATAAAATTGTATATCAAAGCAGAAAGAGCACTTCTAGCTATTACCTATCATAGTCAGTCCTTTAACCGAATTATTTTGTGCGTTTCTGTACAAGAACGGTAAATCCTACGCACTCCATAATCTATAGAAAATAAGTTGTGTTGAAACTTAGAGATCCTTTTAAATCTCAATATGTTTCAAGTATCATAACATGTTCAAAATGCACCGCAAAAGAGTTTTCCCCATACATCATAATGCAAAGGAATTAATTATTTTGTACGTCCCTGTAATTAAACCATAAACGCTACTAATTGTATACTCCGGTAAAAGCATGCTGTAGTCTATATCAGTAATGCATATTATTTTCATTATGTTTGAAACATCCTAACATCAATAAAATGCGCCGTAAAGGATTTTGATCCATAGAATATAATAGAATGGAATTATTTTGTGTGGCCCTGTAAATGAACTATTAATGCTACACACTTACTTCTCAATACCGAACATTCCATAGTAAAATTAAATATTGTATAAAAATTTCATGACAATCCGAGTATATTTACGAGAGTTAGAGAACGGACAGACGGACAGACAGAAAAACCGAATTCATAAACACTTTTCATCTATATTGGAAAGTGTTAATAAAAGCAGCTAATGAGAACAGCCAAGAATATTCAATAAAATACAATAATTCTTAAAAATTTCTGATGTTATACAAAAGTCAAGAAGAATGAGAAAAAGTTTTATTTACAAAATTCAAAAACAATAAAGAGACTATGCATCGCACGTTTTGGAATTCATGGAATGAAATAAAGAAAAATGTTACACGCTATCTAAAACAAATTATTTAAAAAGAAAAAAACAGCAAAAGATAACAAAGTGGGAAAATGTATATTTTTCCAGAAAAGTACTTTAAGTAACTAAAAGAGAAATAACATTATGCAATGTTGACTTTCTTAATTTGATGACGTTCTACTCGAAAACTATCTTAGGATATTGAGAAAAAAGGCAGTTTTAAGATACTAAGTTTAAAATTTATCTTGCAGAACAAGTCTTATTAATATTTATTTGCAGAGAAAAATGGTTCGAGAGAAAATAAAGAGACTATGCATCGCACATTTTGGAACTCATGGAATAAAATAAACAAAAAAGTCACGAGCTATCTAAAACAAATTCTTTAAAAAGAAAAGAACAGCAAGAGATAATAAAGTGGGAAAATATACATAAATATTTCTAGAAAAGTACTTTAAGTAACTAAAAGAGAAATAACATTGTGCAATGTTGACTTTCTTAATTTGATGACGTTCTACTCGAAAACTATCTTAGGATATTGAGAAAAAAAAGCAGTTTTAAGATACTAAGTTTAAAATTTATCTTGCGGAACAAGTTTTATTAATATTTATTTGCAGAGAAAAATTGTTCGAGAAGGAGTAAAGAGACTATGCATTGCACGTTTTGTAATTCATGGAATGAAATTAACAAAATAGTCACGAGCTATCTAAAACAAATTCCTTAAAAAGAAAAGAACAGCACTAGATAACAAAGTGAGAAAATGTATATTTTTCCAGAAAAGTGCTTTAAGTAACTAAAAGATAAATAACATTATGCAAAGTTGACTTTCTTAATTTGATGACGTTCTACTCGAAAACTATCTTAGGATATTGAGAAAAAAAGGCATTTTTAAGATAAATCTGTAATTGTTTAAAAATTTATATATAATTACTCTTAAAAACTTCTTGTCAATCAATTTTGAAGAAACAATTCTACAATGCATATAATTATTACTAGATGAAACCCGTCAAAATTTGACGGTAAACTACTCGATGATACCATTAAAAAAAGTTCATAGCCACTTTAAAATGTTTGAAATTTTTGCAGAATAATTCAAATAAATAAAAACTTACTTTGATTTAAATCTAGGCTGGGGATGTGGGAACCGACAAAATGTTAGCTTTACACGTGCACTCACAGAATTTCTTTCATCTGATGCTATTCCATTTACTGGTAAAACACTGATAAATCATACACTACACACTTCTCCACCTACTGATTTGATGGCTTTTTTGTTATTATAATGTATCTAAATGCATTTTGTGAACAATAAATGTCTTAAAATCACAATCGTATATTATTAATCTGTGTTCTGTCAGTAAATGGAAACCTCTCTTAAAGTGTTTGCATTGACATGCATACATACATGTATAGGGTTAATAAATATCGTGGTATTTTTTTTAAATATTTGATATTATATATATATATATATTTCAAAATAGTCAAATTACTGCTGATTAGAATTATTTTCAACATAACATATATAAGAAACTAAAATATTGTATCTAACATGAAAACTTAATAAAACATTATTTTAAATGTCTTCTTCTTTCTTTTTTCACTTACGTGACAAAACACAAAACTGGAGATCAACTAATTAAAAACAGAAACAATTTAAATAAAATAAAATATATTATATAAAATTATATTTGCCTGTTTTTATATATTTTGGTTATTTAATTCTTAATTTTCATCTGTTTCCATCTTTTTAATATATTTGTGTGTTTTATTATTATTATTATTATCATTATTATTATTATTATTATTATTATTTTCAATAATTTTTATTTATTTATTTATTTATTTATTTATTTATTTATTTATTATTTATTCATTTTATTTTATTTATTTTTATTTTATTTTATTTTTATTTTATTTATTTTTTATTTATTTATTTATTTATTTATTTATTTATTTCCCCTTCCTTATTCCCCTTCTATTTTGTATTCTATTGTTTTGATTTTACTCTCCTGTGATTGACTGTTGTCCTCTGTTTCCCTATTGGCTGTTAATTTCTACTTTCCTATTGGCTGTTTCTTCAGCTTGTTTCCTCTCCCTTATCTCTCATATTTCAGTCTTGCTGCTGCTTTCATAGTAGAAGCACGTCTTTTTGCGCCTGACGAAGAAAGACTCAGATCTTTCGAAAGGACTAGTGCATTTTAAAGTGTTTGATGGTGTTTTAAGAAGATATTTTAGTTCTTAGAAACAATTTGCTTTTTACATTCATCAAAACACAAAAGATTTTAGTATCAAGTATCGAGAAATATTTATGTTTTATACAACAAAATTTTAAAATTCAAATTACCTTTTTTTAAAAAAAAAATTAACATAAATGTAAGCTTTTCTACCTTTTCATTCCCTAAACTGTTGTATAGTTTAAACAGAACTACGACCAGATCAGAAAAGATTATTTTTAATAAAATTTTAAATAACTGAATATCTAAATTAGATAGTTTATCTTGCAACGGCTTTTTTAATTTAATTTTGTCGCACGATTATTCCTTCTGCATTTTAAAATCCTGGTTTAAACATAAAGCGTGTTTTGGGAGGGATGGAGGGGGAGAGTGTATAAAAAAGTCACTGCCAGAGACGAAAGAATTTGATCTATTGAATGATGCAGTCAATATATCGGTCAATAATAACTTTTTTACTCACTGACCAGTATGGTCAGTACATGGATTTTTTCCATTGGGCTGTTTTTTAAGCACTGGCCAGTAAAAAAATTACAAATACTTGATAAAAAAATCGCGAAATTCATCAAATGGTCTCAGTAAAAAAAATCGAGAAATTCGTCAACTGATTGTGGAATAAATAGAGAAATTCGTCAACTAATTGTGAAATAAATAGAGAAATTCGTCAAATGGTGTCGGGAAAAAAAAATCGCAAATTTGTCAAATTATTTCGAGAAATAAATTGCGAAATTCGTCAATCAATCGAGGGAAAAATCACGAAAATCGTCAAACGACCGAAAAAAGAGCGCTAATTTTGTCAGAGAATCGCGGAATAAAAAGCAGATTTTGTGAATCAATCGCAAAAAATATAGCGAATTTCGCAAAATTATTGCAACAAAAACAATTAATTTCGGCAAACTATCATGAAAAAATTCGAGAAATTCGTCAAATAGTCTCGGGGAAAAAAATCGCGAAATAGGTCAAATAATCTCGGGGAAATATCGCGAAATTCATTAAATGATCTCGGAGAAAATCGCAAAATTGTCTAACAATCGTGGTACGGAATTGCATAATTCATCGAACGACAGCCGAAAAAGGGCAGAATTTGTTGAACAATCACGGAAAAAATCATTAAATTCCTTAATCGATAGCGGAAAAATACGAAATTTGTCAACCGATAGCAGAAAAATCGCGAAATTCGCCAAATGATCTCAGGTAAAAAAAAGACGAATATCGTCAAATGGTTTCGAAAAGAAAAATCACGAAATTCGTCAAACGACCGAAAAAAGAGCGCTAATTTTGTCAGAGAATCGCGGAATAAATAGCAGATTTTGTCAATCAATCGCAAAAAATAAAGCGAATTTCGCAAAATTATTGCAACAAAAACAATTAATTTCGGCAAACTATCATGAAAAAATTTGAGAAATTCGTCAAATAGTCTCGGGAAAAAAATCGCGAAATCCGTCAAATAATTACGGGGAAATATCGCGAAATTCATTAAATGATCTCAGAGAAAATCGCAAAATTGTCTAACAATCGTGGTACGGAATTGCATAATTCTTCGAACGACAGCGGAAAAAGGGCAGAATTTGTTGAGCAATCACGGAAAAAATCGTTAAATTCTTTAATCGATAGCGGAAAAATACGAAATTTGTCAACCGATAGCAGAAAAATCGCGAAATTTGTCAAATGATCTCAGGTAAAAAAAAATGCGAATATTGTCAAATGGTTTCGAAAAGAAAATCGCAAAATTCGTCAAATGATTTTGGGAGAAAATCGCCATTGGAGCTATCTCTAAATAGAGTTATAATACAAAACTAGAATTAACCCGAGATTCGGGAATAACATTTACCGGATTAAATAATTCAAAAAACATACATATTAAAATGTTCTTATGAAAAAACAATTAGAAATAAGTTATACTAACTTTCACTCATTCAATAACGTGACTGAGAGTATCGCCGAAAGAAAAAAAATCTAAATCTCGCGGTTTCGCGAATTTAATCTTTTGTTTTCTCGCCAAATGAAGCATCTTGTCGCGATTTGTTGCAATGGTGATAGGCAGCGAGAACCCTGACCACAGCACAATTTGTTATGTGGCACAGTGTACATGTAAAAATCTACTTCAGAAATTTCACTCATATCCATTAAATAGAATTGGTTTCATTTGGTTTTATTTCTTTGTTATTCACTTTTTTTTCACATGAGAGGATTTTACATATAAGCAAATTAAGTCATAACTGCAAATATTTACACCTGTGCACTTGAATAAACAACCACTTATTCAAACATTCAAGTATATATAAAGCGCAAAAACAGTAAATTGTCTTCATTATTATTAATTTAAGAATGCTATAATCTCAAAATATTTACGCCCAATTTTTTAATAGCTGAAAACAAGCTCTTAAATTTTAGAGGCTAATCAAACTTATAACTAATATAGATATTTTATCAAGATAGTTCTGTTATTAAATCGCAGCGTTTTACATGAGAGACTTTTAATTTTTGAATAAAAAAATAAACTTAAAACGGGGGATAACTACTACAAAAGGAAAAATGCGATTGAGTGGCAAATACCTTATCTACAATTTCATTAATGAAAAAGCACTTGAGAAAATGTTTAAAAAAATATTTTTATCAGTCATTTCAAAATAAAATAAATGTTGAATGCTTCACTAAGTAATACCCTACACAAAAAGCTAAACATTATTTCTAGATAAGAGGTTAGAAAATTTTCAAATAAATCTTCATATGTAAGAAAGACATATTCGCACTTCATTAAGCAAATTAACGGAAAATTTTAAAACCTTTCACTGTTTAATAAATTAACAGTAAGGGTACATTAAAAATTAATTAAATAAAGTGTCACTCAAGATTTGCATTTCTCTTCAGTGACTCTGCATTTAATTATTAGATAATGATTCAATTTAAGAATTTCTAAAAGGGAACTCATGCATATTGCTGTAACTTATAATATGTCATTTGATTATTTAAAGAAATGAATAAAAAATTATTCATTATCAGATATTAAAAAAACACATTCACACACAACTAAATATATCATATTAAGATATTTTCACCTCCTTTTTTTAGAGGCAGGTTCAGTAAATAAAAGACATCGGTTGAAAACAATCATCGCTATTTTCACTTGATATTCATTTTTTTTTTTTTTTTTTTTTTTTTTTTTTTGGGAAGGTAATGTTTTTTAGTGTGGATATTTGAATGCAACATAATTATCTCTACTGCTCGCGTATTAAAGCGTAGTTGATATTTATTTAATTGCTCCATCTGTTGCATATTTAATACATTTTTAAAAAGGCCTAAGAGAAAAGATAACTACATTTTCTGACACTTATCAAACACTTCGTAATAATATAATACATCGGAATCGTGCGCAACAATTAACCATTAAATTAACCTTCAAATGTTGTGAGAGGTCTATGAGACCGCTTGATATTTTTTAATGATCCCTTTAACAACGTGAAATGAATGTTGGTCAATTCCACAATTTTCTACCTTCCGATTATTTGTACTCAAATTAAGATCCCACATGTGTTACCTGCCATTTACCTGATTTTTAGGTGCGTTCGTAATTATATAAATACGTAGCACCTATAGTCGTCGTCTGATCCGCCCGTTTGTCTGTCTGTCTGTCTGTACGTCCGTCCATCTGTCTGTCAGTCCGTCCGTCTGTCCTCATATAACAGCTCAAAAACTATCCAACCAAATGGTTTGGAATTTAAGATATATTATCTTTGCAGAATTTCGTTGAGACATTTCAAATTATATGAAAATCGAATCAAAACTTTAGAAGATATTAATAAAAATATTTATTAAGAAATTCGAATTTAAAAAAAAATCGGTGTTTTCTTGTTATAGGAGCTTCCGAGGTTTAATCGTCAAGCGACCTAGAAACTTATTTTATTACAGAAATTAATCTGCAGACGGTATAATTCATTTCACAGAATTAAAAATCATCAAGATCTGAATATTTATATAAGTACTATAGTACTATATAACTATACGTTCGTACTATAGTACGAACGCACCGCGTTTGTCACGTTCGACGTACAATTTCTAACTTGTTTTCATTTATTTTGTACATTTTTTTAAGCCGTCTCACAGTGGGGCGTTTTAATGATCTAGGTGGACAAAATTCATTTTTCCGATTATCTCGGAATTTAACAAGACCGCGTATACTGGTAGCTGAATGTCTCTTTTGTCGAGATCCGTACGAGTTTTGTCGAAAAATCCCGATGTGTCGATTAACTACGACCGTAAAGAAGTCAGTTGATTTGAGAGACTTTCAACACTTGCATTATTTTTCTGTATATTCGGAAGCAAGTCGTGACTTTTCTGTTTTATTTGAAAGCAGCAGTTTACTGGACATATGTCACATGTTTGTCACACGATTTAACCTATTGTTGTTTGAAAATAAGCGCCATCTTGTTTTCAAACTTCATCTTGACTTTTAATACAGTATTAAGCATTATTAAACAATAAGCATTTTATTAAATCAAAGTGCCATTCCTAAAGTATTGAAAAATTAAGACAGCTCCTGCGAAAGTTTGCGAATCATTAAGTTATATTAACTTGAAGTGTGCGTCTGAGTGTTTAATTCAAATCTTGCAAGTCAATTTTCACTACTTTTAATTATCCGATTGAGCTGAAACTTTGAATACATGTGTAGTTTCAATGACAATACAATATTATAATTTAAAAAATAATAATAATATAAGTAATAATATAATAATAATAATAATAATAATATAAATAATTAAATAAGTCAAATATTTATTACTGTTTGGTTATTTTATTACTGATACATTCGAAAACCCAGCAAAACCTAATTAAACTTCAACGCAATAATTTTGTCCACCTAGATCCTCAAAACGCCCCACTGTGCGTCTGTCCAAACAACAGCAGTTAAGGGTTAAATATCCATTTCTTCCCTCATCTTCTGTATGCATTTCATGTATTAAATATAAAATTGTAATTATTAATATTTAGACACAATAAAAGCATTTTTTACAGCTTTAAAATGTAGTACTACTAAATCCTGTAAAATATCCACCATTATGTGAAGTATTCATAACATAGTAACAGTTTATTTAGAGAGAATTTGGAGTAAATATAATAAAATTATTTTGACTGAAAGCATTTCGAAATTCTTTGGTCTGTATAAACATTTGTTTCTATTTAAATAATCTTTAAATCCTTTCTTCTGTTAACCACGTTTTAAAAGAAAAATGCAGTCTCTGTGTTTTCTTAAACGCACTTATTTCTGTAAGAAAAATATATTTACAGGAAATTTATTCTTCTATTTATTCAGTTGTGGAAATCTCATAAAATAAGTAATTGTGTTGGAATACGATAAAGTTCAATTATGTTTTAAAATGTACACAAATACTATTAAATTTCAGTCTAGATGTCTTTTTTTTCTTTCTTTTTAATATCTAAAATAGCTTTACTGCTAATTATATAACTGCAAACTGATGTGAAATCTTTAATTTTATCTGCACATCTGTCTTAATATTTTATGGCAAAATTTTAAATTTTGTGGTTTTATTTGATAATGGTATTTTTTTTTATTATTAGGCTTAGGAAAGACGTATATAAATAAAGCAAAATCTGAAGTTATGAATTAATAATATTATTATGATGAATAACTATGTTTTATGGCTAATAGATCGTCTACAATGTAACATGTCAAAAATATAAAATTAATTTTTAAAAAAAGGTCACTAGGTAGGAGAGAACCCTCGCCTTCGGTCTCGCGAACGCGCATGCTACTTCGGTGACACGAAGAACACGTACAAAAGTTCGAATTAATGCTATGTTAAACATATACTGAACGTTAATTCCAAATTTCTCAAAATGTAAGGCCTATTTCAAGAAAACCTTTCACCAGAATAGTTAAGGCTATGATCCCTAGAACATACTTTAAAATCATCAAAATCGGTGTGCACAATGTTTGCTGGTACCCTTGTTAGTTTATTACGTATTGCGTCCCGGTAAACCAATAGACGTACAATCGGGGGAGAGATACTCCACCACAGTCTATTTTATCACCAAAACTATCCCAGAGAAGTGCGAGAGAAAACCGTTCGACTAAGAATCGTGTCTACTTTCCGAATTCGAATGCAATGTTCGATATAAGGGCCATTTACATGTTAAAGAGAGTACCAACTTTCATTTTTCAAATGACAACAGTGATTTTTAGCAATCACATATATTATTTCTGTTGTCAACATCCCATGTATTTACAACATACACAACAATGAATGAGGTATCATTCGAGAAATTTTTGAACCGACTTCTGACATACCACACTCACATTTTGTTAAAACGGGTTTTTTGATTAAAAATTGCAATCAATTAAAATTAAATCAGCAATGTTTTCATAAAGGAAACGACAGATTTTTTCTCTAATTTTTGTCATAAAAAAAATACCGTATTATATCGTGTTCAACAATGATTATAAAAAAAAACAAATAGTACAAAAAAGATAACATAAAACAATGTTGATGCACGGGTTTATTATATATATATGATTAAAAAGCAAAATCTAAATTCAAATGCAAAGAAGAAAAAGACGCCATCGATCGATCGAAGCAGTGGTATTTAACGTGTAACGTAAAATAATGTATGCTTTGTTATATTAAATTAAATTCTATTTTTTATATATTCGATTTATTTTTCTTTGTTTAATTTTTTTTTTTTTTTTTTTTTTTTTTTTTTTTTTTTTTTTTTTTTTTTAAGAAGCGGATGACGTCATCTTCTAATGCAGTTGAAATACGATTGTTAATTTTTTTTCTCTCGAATGACTTTTGCTATCTTCAATCGATTTTTAATGTAACTTTGATGGAATAAATGAGATGATATTCTGGCGTGACTATTTGTAGATATTTTTAACCTTAACTTTTCTTTAGAAGTTTAAGCCTGCATCTAAAAAATATTAGACAGCAGTGCGAGATTTATTATTTGAATTTTTGCATCAAAGCAGCCTGGAAAAAAGGAATAACTCATGTTCTTTTTCTTAAATCTTCATAAAGCTATAAAATAAAACGTGTTAAGATGCTTATCCATAAATTTCGAAAATTAACATTAAGATCTTCAAGAAAAAGTACAGAGGATATTCTGAAAGTTAGCAGAAAAAATTATATTGAAATTCTAAATGTAACATAAACTGATACTTTCTCATCATCTTTGCACTTATTTCTACTCAAAATTATTCTACATTCCGCTCAACCTACTACTTTTTCTCATCTTCTTTCGATCTTAAATCACAAGTTAATTCTGATTGGCTGCTTTAGGCAAGCTAATCTTTACAGGCTAGCTTACTAAATTCGGATTGGCTGGTGAAGTTGATGGTGAAATCCTCAGCTTCTTTCTTTTTACTGTGCATTTTTGCTATTTTATACTCTTTTTTACATGGATCCTTTAGGATGTAATGCACAATTACTCATATACAGGGAGTGGAGTTGCTTGCAATCCACTCGAAACGATAAACTATTTGCTGTTTACTATTTTAAAAATATGTATATAATTTTTTTTCCTCTTACATTTAAAAATTTCCTTTTCTGTAGATACCAACGATAACAAGATATGGTCCTTTTAGATTGTCGAAAACTAAAATTACTCAATATCTCCGAAACTAATGACAGAAGTGAGTTGCAAAAGCACATAACTATATTTTGAACGACTCTGATTCTTTTAAAGTCAAAGTTATTATAGGTCATAATTCATAACTCTTTTAATATAAATTTATTGATTATTTTCATAATGAAAAGTATGATTTTGAATCAAAAAATGCCTGGAATATGTTTGAATCCATTTACTATATCGAATTTAAAATAAAACATTTTGTTTTTCCTGTGATTTTTTGGGAAAATTATAAATTAAAGTTTGTCACGCAAATTTAACATTAGCATCCTCAAACTTTAACGTCTTCTAATTCTATAATAATTTTTAAAAAATTGTATATGAATTTTATCCTCTTCTGGGCTATTTTGATACAAAAAATTCAAATAAAATGTAACAAGAAAGGAAAATCATGCGTCAAGCCTAAATTATGAAATACTTTCCAATACGTCCAGAATACTTTAACGCAACTTGGCCGTTTAATAAGGTGAAGGAAGATAAACCAAGATGGAATTAGCAAAGTAAGAAGAATCTGCGAAAATGCGACAGAAGCAACAAGGCTGAAGGAAACACTAAAAGAAAATGAAGAAGCAAACATCAACCTGAACATAAAAACAGCAAACATAAAGAAGAGGAGAATAATGATATTCCATGTCCCAGCCACAGTGAGCCCAGACACAGTAGAAGGCAAATTAGAAAAGATACTAGGCGTAGATGGATCGAGAGACCCTGAGGAAATAGTAGGATTACTAAAACCAATACGGGTAAACCAGGATCGCATTCACATACCGGTCACACTCCCGGAGTCCCTGGCCGACCATCTCCTCAAGAGGAGAACGATATGCTTGGGGCTCAAGGAGTGCCCAATTAAAAACTATGTCACGATCCTGCGGTGCTATCGTTGACAGGGCTTCGATCACATCGCACGCAGCTGTGACCAACGTCAAGTATGTTCCGAATGTGCTGGGGAACACAAGTATGAGGATTGCCCAAAGAGAAGGAAAAGCTGCATAGTGTGCCTCACATACAATGACATTAACAGAGGACATCTACGCTCGCCGTTGCCAACAGACCATACGGCCCACGATGGGGGATGCGCGGTGTACCGGCGGTTTCTCATAATAAGGCAGATAGAAATGGAGGAAGGAAAGAGAAGGTTAACAAGGGGTATAGATGTTCTGCGTGGCTATGCCACAACAGTCTCATTCCGTGAGATCACACGAGCCCAGTACAGAACACGAACAGAATTAGCTGAAATGCAACACAGGGAAGCACAAAGAAGACGAATTCGCGGATGTTAACACAAGTCAGCGCCAGAGTGACGCAACACAAATACAAAATAGCCATTCGAATACACCCATCACAATAAGCCATAACACAATACTCACAAATAATGACAAAGACACTATAAAATTGATACAGATAAACTTACATGGCAGTGCAATTGCCACAAAATCACTTGCAGGGTACATGGGGGCGAATGAAATTAATATCGCGCTAATCCAAGATTTCTATCAAAACAGACAAACAGGTAAAATACACGGCTTTAACCAAAACATATGGAAAATAACAAAAACAAAAATTAATCCATCAGCGATAATAACAAACACAGGAACTAATCCCATAACGCTTAAAGAAACAGAACATAAAACCGCAATAACATTAGAAAATAAAAAAGAGACAATAACAGTAATAAATGTACATGCCCCCCCCCCCCCCCATCATCAGACTTCGACAATGTGCTTCAAGAAGTCGAAGACACTTTGAAAATAGCCAAAGGCGAGGTTCTTTTGGCGGGGGACTTCAATGCACACTCCCAGGTCTGGGGCTATAATCATATAGAAACAAGGGGAGAAAAACTAACAGGCTTTCTACTTGCCAATAATCTATACGTACAAACCCCACCAGGCGCGCCAGCCACATTCACAGTAATGAGAAGGGAAAAACTTCAAAAAGGTTGGCCAGATTTAACAACAGCGACTATAAACCTTGGAGACAAAATAACGGAATGGGAAGTAAGCGACGACGAATCACACAGTGATCACAATTACATAAAATTCAAACTAGAATTCGAAAACATAAGCTATTACAGACACAGACTAGTAACAAAACATGAAAAACACGCAAAGTTCGAGAAAAAAATTAAACAAATAAAGAACAAGTACATAAATGAACTCACAATAATAAATAGCAAAAAAAAACTAGATGAAATAACAATGAAAATACAAAATGAAATCACGACAATTGCATTACAATGCTACAAACAACGAACATCACCAAACATAAAAGCCCCAACATGGTGGACACCGGAAATAAAAACAGCCCGAAACAGAGTTAGAGCGTTTAGAAGAAGATTTCAGAAACACCAAGACAAAGAACTAAGAAACAAACAACACATAGAATATAAAAAAGAAAGGGCAAAACTCAAAAAGCTAATCAACAAAACAAAAAGGGAAACATGGAAAAAATTTTGTAACGAAGCCACAGACATATACGGACCACAATATAAAATCGCCTCAGGCAAAAGAGCAAAACCAGCACGCCTAGTAAACATACTAACAGCTAGCCAAACAATCACAATAAAAGACACACTTAATTTTTTTCTAGACAACCTATACTTAACAAACCCAAACACAGAACATAAACTCACACCGGCGCCACCGAAATTCAGAGACATTAACCCACCAGACATAACAAAGCAAGAACTCAGCAGAATAATAAAAAACATAAAGCAAAACAAAGCTCCAGGATTCGATTACATAGACTAGAATTTAGTTAAAAAAATACACAAAGCGACGCCACAATTAATGCTCTCGTTATTCAACGCATGCCTAAAGCTAAAACACGTCCCAAAAACATTCAAAATAGGTACAGTAGTCCTGTTCCAGAAACCGGGCAAAACCCCCCAAGACCCCAAAAACTATAGACCAATATGCCTGCTACCGGCCTTCAGTAAAATTTTAGAAAGAATAATATACGGTTGAATAATGCACCATCTGACATTAAACAAATATTGGAGCAAAAATCAATATGGATTTAAACAAGGCACCTCAACAGAACACGCACTAAACAACCTAATAAAAACGATAAAACAAGATAAAAAAGATAAATTCCAAACACTACTAGTAGCAATGGACATTAAAGGAGCCTTTGACAATATCAGATGGCCAATAATAGCAAATATACTAAAAAACTCTCCGAACCCAACTTATTTAACAAACTGGATAATTAGTTTCCTAGAAAACAGATTTGTCACACTTGAGGAAAACGGAATAAAACAATCAAGACAAACCTTTGGCGGCTGTACGCAAGGAAGTTGTCTTGGCCCGCTACTTTGGCTGCTAATAGCAGACGTAGCCTTAAAAAAGAACTGGGGTAAAAAGGTTAGAATCCAAGCATTTGCCGACGATTTCATCCTAATACTCAAAGCTAAAACCAAAGAACAACTGGTAATCTTAGCAAATAAAATAATAGAAGAATTCAACAACTGGTTAAAAAGTAACAATCTTACGCTAAACAAGGAAAAAACAGAACTACTGTATCTAAACAGACCTCGCTTACACAACCTCCCAGATCAAAGAAGATAGAGGGAAAGATAGAGGGAATCAAATTAGAGGACACGGATCTAGAAGGTAAAGACCAAATCAAATATCTAGGAGTCATAATACACCGAAACCTAAACTGGCTGCCACATTACCAGCACCAAACAACCAAAGTACACAAATCATTCAGTATGCTGGGACAAATGGCAAAAAGAGGTTGGGGAATAAAAGCAGACATCATAAAAATTTGGTATCGAACAGTAGTGGAAAAAGTGTTAACATATGCAGCCCCAATCTGGGGACACAAATTAAATGTCAGAAGCAAACAGGTCCTAACCACTTGCCAAAGACATTTTCTGCTGACCAAGTCAAGGCATACAAAACTGCCCCAACAGCGGCCCTTCAGGTACTGGCGGGCCTGATTCCAATACACCTACAGGTCAAATATGAAGCAACATATGGAACAATAATAAGATTAAGAGAAACATGTAAATTATACGGTAATACAATTCAACCAACAGACTACGATAGCAAAATAAACATATGGGAAACGCATCCAGCGGACACAACGGAACCAAATATAGGCTACAATGAAACAGATATAACAATTTATACAGACGGCTCAAAATTGGAATCAGGCGCTACGGGATCGGCTTTCGTAGCATACAAAAATGACAAAAAAATTAAACTATGGTCAACACCACTGCGGAAACATAACAGCGTCTTCCAAGCCGAACTACTGTCGATACTAAAGGCAACAGAATGGGGCAACGAAACAGGGGTGGATTATAGCATTCGCTCGGACTGCTTATCAGCAATACTAGCACTCAGCAAACCATTCAACAGAGTAAAACTAATTGCAGACATACAAAACAAAATAAGAAAATCAAACAACAAATTTAAAATTAATTGGGTTAAGGCACACATTGGCATCCAAGGAAACGAGGATGCCGACGAATTAGCAAAGGAAGCGGCTAAAAATAATAAAAATGATAGACCCTACCACATAGAAAGACCAATATCAAACCTTAAACGTATATTAAAAGAGCTAACAATGAAACAATGGCAGTTCGAGTGGGACTACGGGGACACGGGTAGGACAACCCATGGATACTTCCCAAAGGTAGACACAAAAAGACTAATAAGCTGTAAATTACTGAGCCAAATCTACACAGAACATGGAGTATACCCACAATACCTACATAGATTTACCAAATTTAGCTCTCCAGAATGCATATGCGGGGATTTAGGGTCCCCAAAACACTACCTCACGTTCTGCCCGCTCACACAACCACACCATCTGGTCAACATCACAGTTAATAACGAAAAACTATGGCACAGACAACTTGCAAACAACAAACATTTACAAAACAAAGGTAGAGCAGTGATCAAATGGCTAATGAACAATGTAGACGACATGAAACAGACAAACATAGATTAATACAACAAAAACAAGCAAAAACATAAAAGTCCCAGCAGCCACCATATTTCTATATTCAAGGTGTATATAACCTTTGCCTAATTTACCTTCTCTTTCAGGGAAAAAAAATTATGTATGTATATATTGTGTATGTGTATATATAACAAAAATAGCAGTGTAAAGGACACCTCTTTCCTGTGACAAAAAAATCGATCTTTCAGCGTCTAAGAGGGTGGAAGTTAATGTAATTAACGGACTAATGGCCAAGGAACATGCCCCACCCCACAGCGCACAAAGTCTTCAAATAGCTTCATCGAGTTCATGGTAACAGCCATAAGGTATCTATGGACTGATCGCCATTAGAGCGCAATCATGAAAACAAATTCAACGGTTACCAGTGATGCAACAGAGTATAAAATCAACAGCGAAAAATGAGAAACCCAAATCACAATGAGAAACCTGTAATAAATGAGAAACCAAAATAAAAGCAACAAATGAGAAACCAGAAACAACTGCAGCAAATGAGAAACCAAAAAGCAATGAGAGAAACCTAAACACGAAACAAAATGCAACAAAAATCAAGCAACAAAACAAAAACAACAGGAAACCTTTAAGTACAGTCGGAAAAAGGGAAAAGGAAAGGGGGGAAAAATCCAACACAGGTAAAAGTAATCAATTTTTGATTTTTTTTTTATTTAAAGTTAAATAAACATGTATTAACCCCTTCCCTTACAAGTTTTTCTTTTTTTTCTCATCATGTACACTAATGGCACCCGGTGCATGTAAAATCTGTCGTGGGAGCAAAGTCCTCTAAGTTACCTGTGAATAATACCTCTGGAGGTGCTTAGTCAGGTGAAGGTCTTGTCACCGGATCAAGGTTCTAAATTACGAGACCAACTTGCATAGCGATGGCATGACGTATAGGTGTGATGCCAAGCCCAGGTCCATACAAAAAGAATCAGATCAATTAGCAGCAAAACAAAAACGGGAACAAAACTCAGACCTCCACATAGCCGTCCTGCCAGAAATGACCAGCCGTTATACGGCATCTCTTCAGTGGCGCTACGCGCCCCGGTGCCAGGCGCTAAACCCGTTTAAGCTAGGGAAACCTGGCAGGTAGGGGCCTGGTCGTCGGTCTCAAAAAAAAAAAGGTGAAGGAAGATATCTTAAATAAACAATTTAGAAAACGCATAACGACTAAAAACGTACTTTCAAAAATGACAATCCATACATAATAAGGTATCCAGTTCCTTGTGTAGCCCTGTATAGGAATTTATATACATTCTACAAAAATCTCTTCGTATATTTAGTTAAACTTGAAAATGCATGACTCAATTAGAAAATCTCCTTAAGCAATTTATGCTTATTCACAGTAATGCTTGCAGTCTCTTTTATGCAGGCCTATATATGATCTACAGAATTTATATACACCGCATAATATGCAAACAATTATTTAACCCCTTCGCGAAGAGCGTCTTTTACAGAACTTTTAATCTTTTACCACCGGTTTTTCAAAACAGAAATTTTCGTTTAATGGAATCGCAGAAATGCTATCATTAAATAAGGCAAAGATTGCAATAAAAAATAACTGGTGGGAATAATTGAGGATTCTGAGCATCTTATGCGCCACGTATACGTGTCGCTCGTCCCCAAGGGGTTAAACATAAAAACGCATGCCAAACTGAAAACTCACTTCCACATTTATTGCTCGTAGACAGAACTGTAACCGAATCCTTTTATGATACTCTGTAAATGAACGATAACTGTTTTGCACTCCTTATTCTACAGAAAGCGTGTTTTAGTATACCTCAGAAATGTATATCAGTCTTATTATGCTTGCAATAGTATCTAAACTATTAAAATCCGTGCGCGTATCTACCTATGTAACCTCAAAAACTTGGAAACCACAGGGCGCAGGGCTACAAAATTTGGCACACTGGTTGACCTCGCATGCAAATAATTAGAGATTATTTAACTGTGCTTAATTATATCCTTTTTTGAAAAATAAAGAAAAGCAATTTATCACAAACATCAACAAAACTTTTTATTCTATTTATTCTCTTACTCCGAAGATATCGTTTTATCGTCTACTGCCATAGCAACATGATAAATTTAATTTAATTAAAAGAAGCGCACAGTTGTAGAAAAATATTTTTCTAAATCAAATAGTTATTAAACAATTCAACACTTTAACAGGGAAATTCTTATTTCTTATTTAGATATTTTAAAACTGTTTGTTTGGTTGTACTGCTTTTTATTTTTAATTTTAGGTTTAGAATTAAACTCATGAATTCCTGTGCGTACAACGGATTAAACAGCAAATAATAATAATAAAAACAGCACTTGGTAATGCGTTCTTTTTCTTCCCATGATTGTACATAATCAGAACATTAAAAACTTTCATTAAACAATCAATAAAATCATTTTAGTATAATATGAGGAAATTTTAGGCAAGATCTAATAGAGTATTCAATATGCATATAAAGTCTGTAGATTTTAAAAAACTATTATTATAAATATACCTCAAACTTTATTATTTTATATCTGTGCCGACATCGACACATTACATACACTAGTGGCAACATTGTCCTTCTGTTTCCTGCATGCTTAATATTTATCAGCTAATATCAGATAGCTACTAACATCTGTTGTAAATGTAAGTAATATATCAAATACATATCAAATACATATCAAATACATATCCAATATATATCAAATACAAACCAAATCATTATATGAAAACAATTGGTAAAGTATAACATATCGTATTCGATAAAAATGCAAAGTGGTTACATTTGACATCACTCTAAGATTACTGGATACGACTCTGCTCAGCTGCCGCGGGGGAAATTTTATATAATGTTATTCAGATAATGGGAAAATTGATTTTTTTATACCGTTGACCAGACCCCCCAGCTTGACGAGTTAGTACCTGGCCACGGGACGATATTCGCTTGATCACCGCATGGTTGTGATCCACCTGGCAAGAAGCTTGTTTACATAACTGCGCTGCAGTACTCTTTAGTAGTTTGCTACAGTTTTCTTTGTTTGCAGGTTCATGGTTTCTATTTAACTTTGTTGAATAGGTAGATTAAAAGAAAAAAAAAACACTCTAAATAAAAGAAATTGGGGGGGGGGTGTACTCACTCTTGCACAGCAGTCGCATAGTCATTTATATGGTTTTCGTCACATTTATTTGAATATCTTGACATTTTGGGGTGGAGCCTTGATGGGGAAATTAGTTCGTCATTTTTTACTTTCACCTCCAAAATGCAGAGTGGGATTTCTTGAATTTTGTTTCTGAATAACTTGATTACTTGGTGCGCGATAGGGTGTAGCCTGTTGGGTGGCCAGTAGTCCGTCTTTCTATTAAAGATGGCTGTTTTCACTATAATGATGCTTTTATTACGCTGATTATTTCTTTGTGACTTGGCACGATTGACATCAGTTCATTTTATTATTTAGGATAACTGCTATTACTTTGTTGATATTCATCATATTTTTTATGACTGATCTCAAGAGCTATCAGTTGGGCAAATGATTTGTGGTATAACAGATTAGATGACGTGAAAAGAAAGAAGTGAATATGCCGGTGATATTTATTATGACATGTAAAGTGGTCATAATTGGTACCAAGCTGCAAAATCATGTTTACAATGTTATGTGTTCCTAGTGAAAGCCAGGTCTTGACTAGTACCTAGGCCTACTAGGGACGGACGCACTGGTCACTGATTTTATGGAAACAAATATCAACTTGTATATCTGTTTCAAAAGTCTCTCAAACATATTATTTTAATATATTATAGCATCCAGCATTTTAAACGACAAAAAATGAATTTTTGTGATTTATATTTATGGATAATTTAAAATATTTCACTGGTTAGAGCCGTAACCAGATTGGGGCGGGTTGGACTGAGCCCTCCCTAGCAGCTTCTGGAGCCTCCTCTAAACTTCAAAGTCTTTCAATAATATCGTTTGAATTGTATTTAAATTTCTTAAAACTTTGTAAGCAAAAGTGTTATGAAAGGAGAGGGGAAGAGGATTCTCTCTCTACTTCTTTCTATATTTATGTACAGTAGAACTCCAATTATCCGAATCAATTGGGACCGGACCCTATTGGGATAATCAAAAATTCGGATAATTGGATTTTTTTTAAAAAAGGGGTATATTTTAATTAATTACTTTATGTATGTTAAAAATGGAAAAAAAATATTTTTAAAGAAAAAGAGCTTTTAATTAATTAAATGAAAAGGCAACACTATTACATGTTAAGCGTATTTACAAGTGCTGTACATTTAGTACAGTATGTACGTACCGTACTGTAAATGAAAGTCATTACTTGCTAAACATCTCGGTCAAAGTAAGCTGTTTGACAGTCTTCATCCGTTTTCGGGGAGCCAAGTCGCGCATCTGCTTGACAGTCAGAAGTTGCATGTGGTCACACTCGGGCTGACGCTCCATCCACTTCAACGCAGTTTCAAGGACGGCAAATTCTTCACTAGCTGAATGTCCCGTGTATGCTTCAATTTCGACATTAAGGTCATCTTTCTTCCTCGACACTTTCTTCTTTCACACTTTCAATGAGTTCATCATCATTTATAATTTGAAATCCAGGGTCTTCGCGGCGGGAGAGACAGTAGCGCACGTAGACAGAATCATTATTTTGGGAATCGCAGTGCGTTTCCGTCTTCAATTGTTTTTTCCGAAATTCTGAAAGCGATTCGGATAATCAGCGATTCGGATAGTTGGAGTTCGGATAATTGGAGTTCTACTGTACCATCAAAGTAGAGGAGAAACGGAAAGCTATGAAATGGTCCCACCAAAAAATTTTAATGCCCTCTCTGACTTTCCTGAATGGTTACGTGCCTGGCACTGGTTCATCCATGAGATAAATTTAGATAACTAGTAAATTATTCTTTATACTACGATCTAAATAAAAACCTATATCAAAGCCATTTAAAATTTTGTTAGTTTATAGTTCATCACAACGTTGTTTTTAATCCGTAACAAGACATGAAAAAATAAAATATAACAGGAGACGTGTGGACACAGAGTGCATTTATTTGTGAATCCAATACCGCTTTCATATTTACATGTTAGTATGAAAATGTACAGATGTGTACTTTGAACAGTCAACTTACAGAGAAAACAAACAAAAAAATCAGTTTTCAAAGAAATTTTTCCACAGAAGGTGCAAGTCGCTTTGTATCACAGCGTTGCATATCTGCAATGTACCAAAAGTCAATTAACAGTGTTTTAAAAGAAAGGCTTTATTGCTGTTATCTCCCAACACAGCTGTTAAGATAAACTGTTAATAAAATACTCAACAGACAGCGAGACTGAGTTAATTTTTCATGCCAAAATTTTATTTATCATTTGAGCAGTTTTGCGTCATTATTGCTAAAATAAACTTCGTAAAATTTATAAAATTTAAATGGCTGGAGACGTCCAAAAATAGATTTTTCACAAAGATAAATTCGGATACTTTACAATTTTGTATTAGAAAATTGACAATATTTATGAAAAGTTTCTGTTTATTGCAGATGGGAAAAAAGTACCTTTTAGATAACATTTTTTAATTTTTATGTTCTAATTTTTTTATTATTTTTTACATGCTTAAAATGATGTATTCTAGCATCTGACGAAATATTTTTTAAATTGGGGTTGTTGAGTCACAAAGGGTTAAAATAGGTCCACTTCATTATAAAATTCCATTATCTTCAGTCAACATAGTGCGGTCTAAGAGACCACATCTCCCTTATTACGAATTAAATACCTGCGTTAAATATTCGTAAAATATTTTTGAAAAGAATAAGATATTTCTATTTTCGCATGCCAAAGTTAAAAAATATGTATAGGAGAGAAACATATGACGTGTCTGTTCTGTGTAGGATTGCCAGATTTATATCTTAGAAAAGCGAAAGATTTTTATTGACACTAGCTTGTTTCTGTTTTATCAAACTACCAACATTTTCCCTATCCTACTAAACTATGATGAATGTCTCAATACACTGTAAAAAAATTCCTGAGGTTACTAATATTTTTTTAGTAAATTTATTTTCCACAGAATTTTATAGTAACCGGTATTATAAACCGTAATCGTTGCTAGCTGCACTGTTAAAAATTTGCACCAAACTGTTCAGTCATTTGACCGTTTTTGTAGAAAATTGTGATATAAGCGTAATTTAACTATATTCTGACCGTATTATTGCTCATTTTATGGTAAGAATATAGTTAAATTACGGTTCTGTAACCGTTTTCTAGAAAAACGGTCAAATGACTGGACAGTTTGCTGCAAATTTTTAACAGTGTGTTTTCTAGTAATTCTTACAGATTTTCTTGTAACTGAATAAGAATACAAAAAATTTTTTAGTAATTGCATGGATCAATGAGAAAAACTAAATTTTTTTTAGTAGATCGACCTTTTTTTTTTTTTTTTTTGCAGTGTTTTTCCTTAAATAATTTTTTTAAAACAAATTATTAATTAGTTGTAATAATTGTTATTTTCAAACTATATCTGTATTACATTATTCTAAAAACAGTGTTTAATTCATTTTGGAAATACATTTTTGTGGTAAAATTGCATCAGAGGTGAAAATTTTGAAGCAAATTAAGAAAGGTAAACTGATAAAAATTCTTGAAATTATAAATCTGCTATCTTTAAAAAAAAAAAAAAAAAAAAAAAAAAAAAAAAAAAAAAAAAAACATTTTACGGGAAAGATTTAAGCGTACAACGTAAAAAAAGCCGGAAAAACGTGCAACTTACAAAGAAAGCGTACAACTTGCAAAAAGCCTGATAACCGTACAACTTACAAAGAAAGCGTACAATCTGGCAACACTAATGCTTTGTCTCTGGCGAAAACTCCGTTTCTGTCGACGATACAGTGAAATTACAATGTTTAATACTGTAAAACGCCACCTGGTGGCGAAAATGTGATATATATATTTTTTTTTCTTTTTCAAATTTGTCAAACTATCGACATTTTCCCTATCCTACTAAACTATGTTGAATGTGTCAATAATGTCCTCTTTAAATAATTTTCCTTAAAAACAAATCATTAATTATATTTTATAATTTTCATTTTCCAACTATATCTGTATTACATTATTCTAAAACACTGTTTAATTAATATTTCAATTACATTTTTATGAGGAAAAGTGCATGAAAAGAGAAAAATGTGAAGCAAATTGAAGAAGGTAAACTGGTAAAAATATTTGTAAATATAAGTGTGCGATGTTTTTTTAAATAACTGGAAAAAATCACCGAAGGGAAAAGATTTAAGCGTACAACGTACAGTAAGCCTGAAACACGTACAACCTGGCAATCCTAATGCTTGGTATTTGGCGGAGTCCCGTTTCTAAAGACAATACAATGTACAATGTTGAATACTGTAAAACGCCACCTGGTGACGAAAATGTCATGTTTTTTTTTCTTTCCCTCTTTTTCATCATATAAATAGCAAGAATGCAAAATTTTATATTCTAGTTATACTACGAAATAAACTAATTCGAATAGTTTAAACTAATTAAATATTAGTCTAAGTTTCAATAATCTCTATAGCATCAGAAAGAAAAAAAAACTTGCGAAAGTTTAAATATTTTTATCATTCCCAAAAAATCTACAGCGAGAATAAAAATTTAGAATCTGAAATTGTAAAAAAAAAATTCAATCAAAAATACAAGCTTCTGAAATTACAACATAATCTGAAAAAAATATATATTCAATTATCTTGCTATAATTTTTTTTTCTATTCCCAATATTTCTAATTAAATATAACGAAGTTCGATGTGGATATGTAAAAATTATTTCTGTTTCATATTTATTCAAGATTTTGAAATTGAATTAGAAAAGTTATTTTTAGTTATTACATTACACAATCTAATAATAATGAAGCACTGTGTTAACAAAACAGTTTTGATAATGGTAAAATTTATTGAAGCATTAATTTAATTTCTCCAAGGAAATTAGAAAAAAAAATGTTTTCGAAGAGCCAAAAAAATGTTTAAAATTCAATTAAAACGTATATTAATTTAAATAATAATAATAATAATAACAGTGCAGATTCTTGTAATAATAATTTTAAAACATAGGTGTAGGAGAGAGAAATCTTTAAGATATGACGTGTCTATGCACGGTAGGGTTGCCAGATTTATATGTTAGAAAAGCGAAAGATTTTTATTAACACCGACATTTTACCTATCCTACTAAACTATGTTGAATGTGTCAATTATGTCCTCTTTAAATAATTTTCTCTAAAAACAAATGATTAATTAGTTCTTATAAATGTTATTTTTCAACTATAATATCGTATTATATTATTCTAAAAACCTTTTAATTAATTTTGCAATTACATTTTATACATACATTATAATAAATTAGATTATACCCCTCATACATGGCTCAAATACGAAGGCGATATTTTCATCATTTGGCAACACACGGATACCTCACTTAATAGCTTTCTTGATCAGATCAATAGCCTTGATTCTAGGATTAAATTCACTTTAGAAATTGAACAAAATAACACACTCCCTTATTTGGAGGTGTTGGATGTGCTGTTAATCAAAATCCACCATGGCATAGAACGTACTGAATATAGAAAACCAAAAACTAATCAATACACTATTTCTAATAATGCACAAGCACCTTTTTCCTATGAAGTTTCTGCCTTTAGACATTTTATTAGAAGATCCTTTACTGTCTGTACCCCTAATCAATTAAATAATGAAATAAATAAAATACATTGCAAGAAATAACTGATACAAAGACAATAAATTAATTACGAGCATGGTTAATAAAAAGAAGAAAATTTTTAATGAACGAAACTCAAAAGTATCAACTTTACAATATTTTCCTGGATTCTTTGAAAGATTAAAATATAAACATAGAAAATTTAATATATGCCTTATTGCAAAACCTTCCACAAAACTAAAAAACATAGTATGTAGAAAAACAGATCCAATAGAACCTGATAATCATTCCCGTGTTTATGAAATCCCATTCACCAAGGCGGATGGAACAGTACAATACTATATAGGAATGACAAATAGAAAATTTACAACAAGAATAAAAGAACATATGGCAGATATCAAATATGACAGAAGAACTTAGCCAGACAATATAGAAAGAAGCCGTTGCAGATTGATTTTAAGAATACTAAAATAATTTTTCAATCATTAGCTTACTTCCGATCCATTATCCGTGAATCAATGGAAATATATTTGCGAAAAGATAACATTTGCAACGGAGCCGCTTCTTTTGAATTACCTAAAATTTGGCACGCGATGATCTACAGATTGAAAAAGCAATAAAAATTTAAATAAATAATAATTTTCACGTTTTCCAGTTTGACCAATTTAAGCACCTGCTTGCCTTGGACATGCGATCTCGTGGTTTTATGTTTACCATTTTTCAAAAACGTGCGAGAATATCTTATTTATCATTTAGATCTGAAGATGTCGTCGATAGAGTGAACGAAACATATGTAATCTACATTAAAAGGTATTTTTAAACATTTTGTGCTATGTTTTTATCACTTTAAGCATCAATAAGACTTTAATTTAAATTTAACAAGTGATTCTATTACATTATTTGTACATTTTTGTGGTAAAAAGTGCACTAAAAGTGAAAATTTTGAAGCAAATTGAAAAAGGTAAACTGATAAAAAATCTAAAAATTATAAGTCTGCTATGTTTTAAAAAAAAATTATTGTACGGGAAATATTTAAACGTACAACGTACAAAAAGTCTGAAAAACGTGCAACTTACAGAAAAAAGTACAAACTAGCAACCCTATTGCTTGGTCGCTGGCGGAATCTCCGTTTCAGTCCACTGTACAATGAAATTATAATGCTGAATGCTGTAAAGCGCCAACTGGTGCCGAAAACGTGATTTTCTTTTCTTTTTTTCTCTTTTACATCATATAAATAGCAAGTATGCAAAATTTTATATTCTTGTTATATTACGAAATAAACTAATTAGAACAGTTTAAACTATTTGTAAACTATTCTAAGTTTTAATAATCTTGCTATAACATTAAAAAAAAAAACTTATGCAAGCTTAAATATTTTTATCACTCCCAAAAAAATCTACAGCAAGAATAAAAATTTTAAATATGAAATTATACAAAAAAAAATCAATTAAAAATACAACCTTCTGATATTACAACATATTCTAAAAAAATATATTCAATTATCTTGCTATATATATTTTTTATTTTCAAATCCCAATATTCCTAATTAAATATAACGAGGTTGGATATGGATATGTAAATTTTTTTTCTGTTTAATATTTATTCAAGGTTTTGAAATTGAATTAGGAAGGTTAATTTTAGTTATTGCACTACATAATCTAATCATAATGAAGTACTGTGTTAACAAAACACTTTTTATAATTCTAAAATTTATTGAAGCATTAATTTAATTTCTCCAAGGAAATTAAAAAAAATACTTTCGTAAAGTCAATAAAAATGCTTAAAATTCAATTCAAACGTACATTAATTTTAAAATAATAATAACAATAACAGTGCAGATTCCTGCAATAACATTTTTTTTTAATCATTGGAGTTCGTCTTTTCTTTTTCCTCCCCATCTCTGTACTACTATCATAAACACAAAGTCATAAAGTATAAAAACTTAAAAGTATTTTAATTTATATCCCAATTTTTATGAAGGTCTCCTTAAAAAACGGACGATAACTCATAGACTTGGAACAGATTTTTAAATTTTATTAGTTCAAAATTTCTGAAATAATGACTGTTTCTTTAGTGAAAGAGAAATATATATATCGTTTTTTATCAGTGTGCAAATTATTTAAGTAATTTTATTCATTTGATCTCTGAAAAAAAAATTTTGAAGATAGATCAATTTTAACGACGCTATTCTTTTAGTTATTATAATTTTCATATATTTGATATAGTAAAGCATACTCATACAGACATGCACTATACATATTAAATTGTTAAAAAATTTCTGCTTCTTATATCGACTTTTTACTACATCTAAAAATTTACGACTTAATTTTGTAAATCACACACACACACACACACACACACACACACACACAAAAAAAAAAAAAAAAAAAAAAAAAAAAAAAAAAAAAAAAAAAGTTAAATATCCCATTATTTGTGAATGTCATTTGCTCAATGAAAAGATTTGAGAGATAAGAAGTTCCAAACTTATATCTCTCGATATATATTATCTGAAATTTTTATCTCTTTGCGTAGAAATTGCACGCATTGTATAAAGGGGAAAAAATCAGTCGCGAGAATAATAACCTAACAATTGTCTTGTTCAAAATAGACTAAACATAACTTTTTTTCAGTAAAAAAAGAGAGCAATTAGTTTTTTTTATTTCCTTTTCGGGATTTCAAAAATTCAATTTATAACTTTCAAATAAATATTCACGACATAGAGCTTTAGAAAGTAGGCAAACAAAATTTTCGTAGTTTTGAATAATTTTACTCAATAAATTCGTTTTTTCAAATAGACATGTTTTTTTTTTCCTTGCTACATATATGATGTGTAATATAAAGTTGAAAAGAGAGGAATTATTTTTTATCTGCCCCCCCCCCCCCTCTTTCATGGTTATAAAAATTCTTCTTTTTTCTAAGGGGGTGGAGGGAATTTAGATTATTGTTTATTTATTCGTAGGTGCTACAAAATAATGGAGCATATTTTTTTTCCTGTGTCAAAGGGAAGGTGGTGGTGTGTGGGTGGGTGGTAACAAATTTTTTGTATAGTTGGGGAAGTTAAGATTATGATAACCTGTGTTATTGTTGACAATCTTAATCAAATAAGTCAGGAAGCAAAAATAACGTATTTCAGTGAAAATTTTACTAAATAAGCTAAGATCGGGTTATACATAAACTAATTTATATTTTCTACATATTTATAATTAATTCTAAATTTATATCTTCTATTAATAACTTTTAAGAAAATTCTTTAAGGGGGCTTTACAATGGCACATTTACCTTATAAAATAATTAAAATATTGATCTTGTGATAACAATAATAAATTTCTCTCATAAATATTTTATTAATTATTGGTATCCTGTTTGTTAAATTTATTTGAAAATGACTATTTTATTTCATTAAATTTTGGTTTTGAAAACAATTATCTATTACCTTTTCGTGGGGTGTTCATTACTGGAATAGTGGGTGTTTTATTACTGGAATTTTAGGTGCTTTAATTTATTTTTGTTATTACAGCTAAATTTTTATTCATAATGAGAAATGTGACAATGAGCTTGGTTAAATATTGTCGATAAATTAATATAATAATAAAACAGAACTAGAATATAATAACTACAACTAATAATTAAAAAATAATTTTAAAAGAAATTCCTTAAGGGTGTCCATTATTTGCACATTTACTCTATTTATTTAAAAAAATATGCACAATTCTATAGTTATACTGGAGATTGACAATTTTAAATGCGAATATTAATCCATGACGAAGTAAAGTGTATATATTTTACTGTTTAAACTAATAATGCTTAATATATTTAAACCTTTCTGGAATAGATGTTTTATTAAACTTATTATCTACGACTAAAAATCAGAAAAATAAAATGAAGCAGAAAATCCTGTAAAATTATAAAATTCTCCAGAGGTGTCATAAAGTTAATCAATGGCTTTATATATCGACTTCAAAAGTTCTCTATTAGTAATATATAATTTCCATTAGTAAAATATGTCGGTTTTAATTATATGTAATAATCATTAACGAAAACATAGCTAATTAAAGCGTCACACAATAATAAAACGAACTCTAAGTAATGTATTTTCAACGTTTGTTTTCCCCGAGAATGACGCCCTCTACCAGATAATATATAAACTATTTTCTTGACCCGTTTTCCCTTACAGAAATCGCTCAAAATGATAGGCTTCATAGCGCCGCGCATCATTGTAGGCAACGAAAAAATTATCGTGTTTCAAAAAATGACTGGTAGATGGCGCTGGCATGCATAATATGAGACAGAAGAATGTAAATTAGGCTTAAATTTAAAGACAATGAACAAGAAGATAATAACAACACTTTGGCAAGAACAACATTATAATTAAATAACTCTACTAATAAGACTCATACTTTAATATTCAGAACACAATTTCTATCATGATGTGCACCAAATAATATTGCTTAAGTAAAATATCAAAATAGAATTACAACATACATTTCTTCATTATAGTTTCGAAATAAACAAACGAAAATGCTTTATTTCAACAATTATAAATTAATTAGTTCTTAGGAACTAATAAATATTATTTTTCTGATATCATTTTAAAAAAGTTCTTTAAGAATTCGAATATGAACTTTTATTATTATTTTTTAAACTTATATTATTTTTGAAAATCCTTTGTATTAACGACAATAGTATAGAAAATGAGAAGATAAAACATAAGTATGCAATGAAAAAAGTCATTAAAATAAAGGATAAATTGTAAATGTAAAAAAAAAAAAAAAAAAAAAAAAAAAAAAAAAAAAAACTTAGAATAAGAGCTGCATTGTTTTTTAAATTTAATATGTGTTTTCATTGACTTTTAAGTATTTTTACCGAATTCATAAAATTATTTTTAATTTCTATTGTGGCATAGAAATTTACGCCACAATAAGTTTTAGCATTGTAAATAAACTTTAATTAACACAATGCTTCGTTATTATTAGATTACGTAGCTAAATAACTAAAATTAGTATTTCTAATTCAGTTTCAAGATCTAAAATAAATCTGTAAGAGAAAGGAGTTTTTATGCATTTATATTATTATTTTTTAAATTTAAGTGAAAGGATACGAAACTGACAAAAATGGATTTTTAAGATATAATTGAATAATGAATATATATTTTTATTTATGCTTTCAAAGATTTGTGGATTAATTTTTTATGCATTTCGTAAATTTTGAGTTTATTTTTCTGAATGATAAGGAAAAAACGTTTTCACAATAATTTTTCTAAAGCTAGCTGTAAAATAGAAAACTTCGAATAATTTACGATATAATTAAAACATGCTAATGATATTAGCTTATTTTTTAATTTAACAAGCGATGCTTTGAAAAAAAATTGTAATAACTGGAATGGAAATAAATAACTTCTGACCACACATATAAAAAGATGCCTTCATGATAAAAAAATTGCTGTTTTTTGCACTGCATTTTTTTTTTTTTTTTTTTTTTTTTTTTTAAGTCGGGGTATTTAAGTGTTAAAAATGTGCATTGCAATACAGATTATCGAAAAATACTAGAGGTAAAACGTTACCGATATACGGAAATGAGCAATCAGTTGTTCAATGTTTTGCCAGTAGATGGCGCTCAACTATGGAAAAATTCCCACTTCCTGGTCCCTACTTTTGAGTCGAAAATGATAGGCTCCACAGCGGAGCGACATTGTAGGCGACGATTTTTTGTTTAAGAAAATTTTTCGATCTCCCTTTAATCCTATTTGTACAAACCGCAATTTTTTAGCACATCTATTTCTTTTTAATGATTTTTTAAAGTTTTAACGAGCTTTGGTACACTTCATAATGATATTTGCACATTATAAACAAAACTCAATTTAGAATGCAAAAAAGAAAAATACTTTATCATTCTCCTTGCATTACTCTATACTGCCCTATAGAAGAAATATTTTTATCACTTGCTGGATATAAAAACCCCACACACAAACAGAAACTTCTTTCCCCCATAACATAAGTACCGTATTTACCCGCGTATAAGTCGGGGAATTTTGGACAAAAAAAAAATACTTTAAAGTTGGGGGGTCGACTCATGCGAGGGTCCTTAATTTTTTTTTTTACCAGAAGTCAAAATTGTCCTGAAAAGCAACTATTCTATTTTCGCATTCCGTAACACAATGGCGTCGTTTACAGTCGATTTCCATACCAAGAGAGAAAAAGAGGAATTAATTGCTTTTCCTTATCAGCGCTGAGGTAAATATTTGGAGACTGAGCGACGGGTTTGGTGCTGGTGATGAATGTACACCTACTACCCTCCACCCTCCCTCTGAGAGATTAGTAGTTAAAATCTGAGAATGTATCCCCCGTATGTGTAATAGAATCGTCCGCGAGTGGCTAGAAACATGTGGCTCTCTAAAACACGTGACCCGCGTTATATCTTGCGTGTTCTTGATAGTACACTTATTCATTACTTCTTCGTTTATCTTACTGCACTTTTTCTCCTTGTTTCTACTGATATGGCTGATTTAGTTATTAAAAAACAGAAACGCAATTCATACGCAGCTAGATTGAAACTTAAAGTTTTTTTTTTTTTTTTTTTTTTTGCGGAAGAGTCTAACAACTGTGCTGCTTCTCGGCAGTTTGAGGTTCACGAAAAATTGTTTCGTGATTGGCGAAAGAATAAGGCAAAGCTAGAAAACATCCCAAAATCAAAAAAGGCTTTGCGGCATGGAAAATCGCCCTTTCCAGAACTGGAAAATCTATTGTATGATTGGGTTGTAGAGTGCCGGCAGAATGGTTTTATTGTCACTAGAACTGCCATACGTTTACGAGCAATGAAGCTTACGAAAGAAGAAAAGTATGGAGTTCCAAACACGTTTCATGCTTCCGAACATTGGTGCACTACATTTATGAATCCTCATGGTTTGACTTTACGCCAGCGCACTAAACTCACACAAAAATTACATCTGATTTCGAAGAAGGATTATGAAATTTCACAAAATACCTCATCGATCAAAGAAAAATTAATTATTTTGAACTTTCCCATATAGGAAATATGGACGAAACACACATGTGTTTCGACCTACCAGAAAATAAAACGGTGAACTGCAAGGTGGAAAAAAGCATTTTGGTAAAAACGACTGGGCACAAAAATACCCGTTTTACGGTCGTTCTTTCCAGTTTGGCCGACAGTAGCAAGCTTCATCCGTTGATTATTTATAAAAGAAAAACGTTGCCGAAAAACGTTACATTTCCATCTAGTGTTCTGATTTGAGTACATGAAAAGGGGTGGACGGATGCTGACAGAACAGTCGACTGGCTTAAAAATGTGTGGAGTAAAAGACCGGGAGCTGTTATCAAAAAACCTTCCCTTTTAGTTTACGACTCGTTTCGTGGTCACTTTTCTGAAAACGTGAATAAAGTGACGAAAGAAAAGAAAACGACTGTAGCTGTAATCCCGGGAGGGTTGGAATCCGTTCTTCAACCCCTAGAAGTTTGCCTCAATAAGTCCTTCAAAGCAAATGTTAGAAAATATTGGGCAGAGTGGATTTCATCCGGTTGTCCAACATTTACAAAGGGTGGTAATATTAGAAAGCCCGACATTGCATTAGTTGCCCAGTGGGTTAAACATGCGTGGAATCAAATTCCTTCCAAAGTGATTATAAAATCGTTCAAGAAATGCTGCATAAGCAACGACCAAGATGCACAGAAGATGATGCCATTTTTGAAAGTGATAACGACGAGGAAGAATGTATGGATACAGAGATTGAAAACGTGTATCATGATGAGCCGATGACGACGAAGGATTTTTGTTAATTGTTTGGCGAGTCCGATACTGAACCGGACCTTGAATCAGTTTAACTTTGTATATTATTTAGTATCTTTAGTATATTATTATCTTCATTATTGTATATTTAGTACTTTTTTTCTGATGATTTCGAATAAATGTACAAAAAAAAGTTACTTTATTATTGTATATTTAGTACTTTCTTTTCTTTTACAGGTGGTTTTGAAGAATGTATTTTTAAAAAAATTCAAATTTCTTGATCGGAAAAGTGGGGTGTCGACTTATACGCGGGATTTTAAAAAAATCAAATTTCTTGATCGGGAAAGTGGCGGGTCGACTTATACGCGGGATCGACGTATACGCGGGTAAATACGGTAGATGGATTCTGGCAATCATTCTTCAGAAACTCTAGTATTTCTTATGAATTTATTTTTACTCTGAGAATCATAAGTAGTACTTTAGCGTGCAAAGATAAATTGTGATATACACGGTTCAGATACTCATTATATTAAAGATTTATACTTTGGATCTGCATAGTATATAAAGAAATGCATTGAAAGTACGCGTTAAAAACTAGTCGGATGTGCCAATACCAAAACTTTCTTCTATCTCACATAGGTTTCGCATACACTAAAAAGAATCAGCACTCATTTATATCAAGGTCTAACTGAATCTAAAGTTTTATTACATTCCGAGCATTAGCTCTTGAGATATGACTATTGCTAAAATCGTGTAAATCCGGCAAAATGCAACATAGCAGCGCCAACTGTTGGGAGATTTAGACCAAAACCTAATCAACAACAACTTGTGTCAACGCCTAACTGAATCTGAAGTTTGATAAAAATCCGTGCATTAGTTCTTGAGATATAGTTATCGTGATAATAATAAAAAAAGCAGCATAGCAGGGCCACCTGTTGGGTTATTTACACCAAAACGTAAGAAAAATCTATTTATGTCAAGGTCTAACAGAATCTGAAGTTTGATGAAATTCCGTGTATTAGTTCTTGAGATATAGCTATCGTAAAAATAATGAAAAAGTAAATAGCAGCGCCCCCTGTTGGGATAGCTATACCAAACCGTAATCAGCTTCTATTTATGTCAAGGTCTCACTGAATCTGAAGTTAGATGAAAATAAGTGCATTAGTTCTTGAGATAGAGTTATTACGGAAATCGCGAAAAATGCAGCATAGCAACGCCACTTCGTGTGCGATTTTCACCAAAACCTTATCAGCACCAATTTATATCAGGGACTAACTGAATAAAAAGTTTTATTAAATTTCGTACATTAGTTTTTGAGATAGAGTGCACACAAAATTCTTGTCACATACAGACAGATGTTTTCAAAAAACATTCAAATCGTGTTCAGGACCTTCTAAAACGTATAAATGCGTGGAAAATTTTCATGAATCCAATACTTTCTTCTTGTAAAGATAGAAGAAAGTAAAACAGACATATTTCTTAAGTACGAAATTATAATACATCATAGAATGGAAATATACAATAACCTCAGTTACCCATGATAATGAAAAGCTTTATTTATCATTAAAAAACGCAAAAACCAATATATTTTAAAGAGTTAAAGAATCATTTATAAAAACATAGATTTTTTGCTGTCAATGATTTTCGAAAACGTTTCCGAGAAGTTTTAATAGTGTTATACGTATAGAGTTATTACGGAAATCGCGAAAAATGCAGCATAGCAACGCCACTTCGTGTGCGATTTTCACCAAAACCTTATCAGCACCAATTTATATCAGGGACTAACTGAATAAAAAGTTTTATTAAATTTCGTACATTAGTTTTTCCGTCAGTTTTCTCAAATCGGAATGTTGGTTTTTAGGATGGCATTAATTCTCGATTAAACATTTTCAGCAACGTAATTGAATACGTACATCCAATAATAAAATTATATTAATTTTAATGTTAATGCTGTTAATTTAGCATGTTTGTCTGCACTGTAAAAAATAACCAATGTTCCTTATTTTATGAAAATATACTATAACCACGAAGGAAAATATAATATAATCTTCTGAGTTATCCGAAATTTCAAATAGCATGTTACATTGTCTTTTGAATCCTCAGAAGCCAATACATTTCCAAAATTTAAAGAATAATTTATAAAAACAAATTATTTTTAGCTGCCCGTATTTTTCAGAAACGTTTCCGAAGGGTTTTTATAGTGTATTAATTAGTGTCCTCAACCTGGAATACCTGTTTTTCGAATGTAATCAATTCTCAAGTACACGTTTTCAGCCGCATAAGTTAATTTATACATGAAAGAGTAAAGAATTAATCTTAATTTTAATATTATTGTTAAAGCTGTTAATTTTGCATGTTTATCTGTTAAACATTTTTTTTTAGCATGAAAATGTTTACTTGAGAATTTACAGAAGATTATATTATATTTTCGTTCGTGGTTATAGTATATTTTCATAAAATAAGAAACATCGGTCATTTTTCACAGTGTGTAAAACATTTTTGTTGAACATGAAAATATTTACTTTAGAATTGACAACTTTCGGAATACCTTTATTCCGGCCGGATTGAGAAAATCAATTAATAAATTATAAAATCTACTCGGAAACGTTTTCGAAAATCAATGGCATCAAAAGGAACTTTGCTTTTATAAACGCTTCTTTAAATCTCGAAAAGATATTTGTTTCTTAGGTACACATATGTTAAACAAAAGGTAAACATAAAGAATGGTTTTCGGAATCGTGGGTAATTCCGAAGAGGTTATTGCATATTTTCGCTCCTGGTCATATTGTATTGTCTTGGGTTAAAAAACATCTGTCTGTTTTCAGTGTAAATACAAGCAGAGTGTTTTTTATTAAATGAAGCTTTTGTCAATTGAGGACTCCAGAAGCCAAGGTGTATAAGTAACAATATTGAAATAAACTGAGCAAAGTGTATAGGCGATCTGGAAATAAGGCTACTTGTTTGGAGGTAAAGAAATATAAGTGATTTTCTAATTATGTGTTGCGATCTAGAGGTCAACTACTTAATCTCTTTCCCGAAACTGTTTAATTATCAATATTGATTAATTATAAAAAAAATAAAAAATGTACTTCACTTTTGATTCACAGTTATTGAAATTAGAGTTCAAACACCACTATGAAATAAGCAAGTGTCATATTTCAATCCAGTCAATTACTGTTGATGTTCAACTTTCAACTCAATGTACTCAAAATCTAAATTTTGATACTTGTATCCCTCGGCTTCTGAGGTCCTCAATTATATTAAATTAATTGAATTTTATCTTGTAGGGAACAAATACATTGCTAGGATTTCTTTCAATGCGTCAAACTACTCCTTTATTTATTTTGGATGCGACAAGTTAGCGTTATAAAAAGTACAAAATCAAACACAGGTTTCAAAATTACCAGTCCACGGGCGATTTAATTTAAAATATTTTTTATATCAGTATTTATTTAGAAATTTTCATTCGAAAATTTATGGTTGGTAAAAATCTGTTATCATTTCTAAAACTTTATCTACTCTGCTTCTTAGAAGCTTCAAATACATAAGTGACCAGATGATTTATAAGAGTAATTTTTCAGAAATAGCTATTCAACTTAACTTTAAAACTCTATGAAAATTTTCTTACTGAGCTATAAACTAAATCATATAAATTTTCATATTTTCGAAGAAAATGAAATTTTAGTTTCTCCTGGAAACCTACAAAATAAAATAAAATTTTAATTCCTCCTGGAAATCTACAAAACAGTGTGTTTTGTAGATTTTCATAAATATAAATGTAGATTTTCATTTTGTTAATTTGCATATTTGTTAAAAAGTAATTGCAATTGAAAATATGTTATAATGGAAATGTAATGTGGCATAACCGGACAATACATGTAAATATTTAAATTGCAAAAAAATATTAATTTGTCATATAAATAATGTGTCAACAGAGCTTGCAAAATCATATCCATGGGCTGCCACAGCCCTAATTTGTACCATTACTGGGTCTGTTTTTTTCAGGATATGTTATTTATTTTCAATTCACAGCCTTGAAAGAATAATTTGGCGTTAATTTTAAAGGGGAATCTTGTTTATTTTTTTGTTTATTTGATAAATAACTACTTCCACAAAAATATGAGTCATGTCCGTAAACAGAAAATTAATAGCTTCTAAAAACTATAAAGCTTAACAGTATAAAAAGTACAAAAACAAAGACATACCTCAAAATAGCCAGTTCAAGGGTTGTTTAGGTAGTTTCCAAATGAGATTCTTAGAGTCGAAATTTTGTCATTGTTCACATATTTAGTTACAAAAAATTTTTGTATCCATATATATATAGAAATTTTCATTCTAAAATTGATGATTGGTTAAAATCTATTATCATTCAAATGCTTTATCTACAACTTCTTTTTACATGCTTCAAATATATAAGTGACCAAATTTATAACAGTAATTTTTAAGAAAGAAAAAAAAACATCCAGTTTATCTTCAAAACTCAATGAAAACTTTCTTAGTAAACTAAATCATATAAATTGTCATATCGTCAAAGAAAAGAAAATTTTAATGTATCAAGTATTTTATAAAGTGCTAAAAAACAATATGTAAAATAAAATGCCTGAGAAATTCATCGTAGAAATCTTCCTTTAAAAAAAAAGCCCCCCCCCCCCCCACCATCTATTTTATCAGAAAAGAGAAAAACGAGAATGGCCATTTGATGGGGAATTATCTCTTCTTTTAAAGTATGCTTAAAAAAAAGCTTAGCGTCTTCATATAGAATCTGTATTAAACTCTGAAATTTTCAATACTAACACCTAATTTTGACATCATATTTGGATTTGTTTGGTAAATTTCTGCTTTATTGAGATATATCCATCATATCACATAATTTTTTGACAATTTGTAAAACATTTCCTCAAAAGTTCAAAAATTTCTCCTCTTACATCTAGCTCCAATTTAGGAGTCATAATTTATTCCTAGAAAAAAACATTTACTTCATTTTAAAATTTAAAGTTTATCGATTTCAATGACATACATTTATAATTTTTTTTATAAAGTTCAATATGATTGAGACATTCAAAATCGGTCGCATTACTTTTGCATTAACCTGTAGAAGAAAACTTTCAGATGGCCAAAGCATATTAGTCATGTCAATATTTAATTAAAAATTTTCAGGAGAATTTTTCAGTCGAAAATTTATGATTGGCTATAAAATATTATCTTCAACTTCTTTATCAATTCTTCTTCTTTCATGCTTGAAAAACATAAGTGCCTAGATGATTTATAAACGTACTTTTTCAGAAAAATCCCCTCAGTTTATCTTCAAAAAATTCTATAAAAATTCTTTTAGCGAGTGATAAACTAAAGCATAAAAATTTTCATATCACCAAAGAAAATGAAATTTTAATGCAGCAAATAACTTATAAGATACAAAAACTAAATTCTATAATAACATGCAAGAGGAATTTATCGTAGACAGTTCCTTTATTTCTTCCTTTCTTTTTTTATTATACGAAATTTAACAAGAACGAAAAATCCTGAATCAGGCATTGATTTTGAAACACTTTCCAACACTGACAGAATATTATTAAACAAATTTCACTTTTTTTTATATAATGAAATGCGATATCAATTTAAACAATTTAAAAAACACATAATTCAGTAAAAATCCATTGTTAGCAATTGTTGTAGATATCTGTTAATGTTTGCGAATTCTTTCGTGTAGCCCTGTACGATCTATAGAACTTATACGCGCCACCTAATACACTCAAACGTAGGTAAGTTTTAAAATGCATACCATATAGAGGAAAGCGTTCTTTCAGAAAATATCGATCTTAGTCAGTCCTGTAACGGAAACTTTTGTGTGTCTCTGTAAATGTACGATAAATGTTATGCATTCCATAATCTATCGAAAACATCTTGTTGTGCACCTTAGTGGTCTTTTTAAAATTTCACAATGTTTGAAGTATCATAACATCATTAAAATGCACCACAAAGGATATTTCCCATATATCATAATGTTATGGAATTCGTTTGTGTGCCCCTGTGAACGAACTATAAATACTATTTACTCTACATTCCTAAGAAACCCGTGTTTTAGTCCACCTCAGTGACGCATATCAATCTCATTATGTTTGAAATATCGTAACTGTAATAAAATGCATTGCAAACGACTTTTCCCCATAGACCATAATGTAACGCAATTAGAGTACGGACTGACAGACAGACAAAACGAATTCTTAAACACATTTCAACTCTTACAAGTTGTAAATTTCCAACTGGACGAAAAATGTCCGGGCCAGGATTCGAACCTGGGATCGCTTGGCTGAAGCCGCCACGCTCTACCACTGAGCTATCCCGGTCGAATCTGGAGGGCATAATTCATCCAGTTAACCTTATTGATCAAAGCATCTGTGGTCTGATATTTTAATCAGCTCAACAGAAAAGATCGCAGGTAATGGAACTCCAGTAAACGCTGGATACGTGAATACACTGGATTATTTTTTTAACACAATTATTTCAAATTGGTAAAGTAAATAAATTTCCAACTGGACGAAAAATGTCCGGGCCAGGATTCGAACCAGGTTCGAATCCTGGCCCGGACATTTTTCGTCCAGTTGGAAATTTATAACTTGTATGATTACTTTACCAATTTGAAATAATTGTGTTAAAAAAAATAATCCAGTACATTTCAACTCTGTTGGTAAGTGTTAAACAAGAAAGAAAAATCATGCATCAAGCGTAAATTATGAAACACTTTTCAATACTTCCAGAATACTTTGACAAAACTTTACCTTTTGATAAGGTGAAGGAGATACCTAAGTAAATATTTTAGAAAATGCATAAAAAATTTATTTTTAAACCTGATTTAATTTTAAACCTGATTATTGCACTAATCGTTGATAGCTTGTAAAGTACTCCAATTCTTTTGAGCAGCCGTCAATATTATCTATATATTTGTGTATATTCTACATACTATGTTAAAATTAAGATTTTTGTAAGAAAACACATAACACAGTTGAAAATTCACCTTCACCAATTTCTAAACAAAAGACGGAAATGTACTTGAAAACAATCCTTTTCACAGGATTGTATAGTACCTATAGATTTTTAGACACGCCCCAAATTAAGCTAAAATTTAAGTCAGGCAAAAATATGCCCAAAACTACTGAAATCATATTTCCAGTAATTCTACAATCTCATAGTATACTAAATATGAATGACTTGAAAATGCATAACTCAGTTTAAAAACTCATGTTCGCTAACGATTACAAATACTTTTGTATAGCCGTGTATATGATCTGTATAATTTATATACACTACGTAGTATGGAAATTAAGTAAAACTTATAAACGCATATCATAATAAAAAAATGCACTTCTAACAATTAGTCTTAATAGACAATACTGCGGATACAGTACTGTATCAGACACCTTTGGTGTGCCCCTGTAAATGAACGATAAATACTATGCACATCATATTCTTCAGCAAGCTTCTTCTAGTAATCCTCAGTAATATATACTTACTTCATCATGATTAAAATAGTGCAACATAATTTTAAACACTCTAAGTCGTTTTTCTTGTAAACCATTATTTAACCGAATTATTTTGCAGTACATGAATTATAATTGCTTTGCACTTCATATTCTACAGAAAGCATGCTTTACTTCATCGAAGAAATTCTTATAAATTTCATTGTGTTTCAAACAGTGTAACATCATTAAAATAGACTTCAAACGATTTTTCCGCATAGGCGGTAGTATAATGGAATTTTTTTTAGTGCCCCGGTAAATGAACTATAAGTGCTACACATAGTATATTAAGTAACCTTCTTGTAGTGCATCGCAATAATGCATATAAATTTCATTATGTTTCTAATAGTGTACACGATTAAAATACACAGCAAATGATTTTTCTCAATAGACCATAATGTAACGGAATACTTTTGAGTGCCTCTGTAAATAAATTATAAGAGCTACACACTTCATTTTCAATACCGAACATGCCATAGTAAACTTCAACAACATATATCAATTTCATGGCAATCCGGGTATATTTACAAGAGATAGAGCTCGGACAGACGGGCAGACGGAACAGAAAAACTGAATTCATAAACATTTTTCAACTAGGAAGGAAAATGTTAAAAAGGAATATTAATGATAAATGTTACCTTGTCAAAATATCGAAAATTTCATGTCTCGATGATTCCTAACAGGAAAATAATGTAAAACGTCCCTCAGATATGGAATGTTTTCTGTTTCTTGCACCCTGCGGTGTAGGGCAGCTAACGAAAGAGACAAGCCGCTGTACACCACCACTCTTGGATTCTGTTCAGCCTACCTTCATCGCATGGCCTTTCGACAAGTAGTGAAAACGAGCCTATCTTGATCAAGAAAAAATTAGAATGGTTGGAAACATTGCGCCCTGTCTATTTCGTTGGCTGCGGCTGTAATCGTAAAAAAAAATAATAATAAAATAAAATCAGAAAGTATACATTATACACACTGTCCTAAGCCCACCTCCTAAAAACTATTTAAATTAGCAGTCGGGAGAGTTATATTTTGCAGTTGTAATTTTTTTCTTGACTGCCGAAATTTTCAAATCAAGTCTTTTTCTTTTCATCTTCATTTTCATTTTTTTTAAGTTTATTTAATAATAATTTTCCAAAAAGTAATTACATTTTAAGAGGATTTCTTTTCTTCAAAAAAAATTGACAGAGGAAGATTTTGTGTCGAGTTCTTGCCACTTCCCTTGTATTTGCAGCTATAAATTTTATTTTGACTACAGACATTTTCAAATCAAAACATTTTTTAAAGATTTTTGTAAGTTTATTTAAGAATAATTTTCCAAATTATTATTATGTTTGGGTGTGAATAGTCTAATGCAGGTCCTAATGCACCGGAGGCACAAATTTTTTATTTTTAAGACCTGGGACCCATCGGCCCCTTTAAGTTTTTGTGCCCTAAATTGTTAATAATTCGTCCCATTTTTATCCGATCATCTTCGTTTTTGGGTACTTTTCTCCATTTAGCTTTTCCCCAATTTCTACGTTCCAGTTAAGAACCTGGCCCCCTCGGGCCTGGCACGGGCACAATTGAAGTTTTTCTTTCCTAAATTTTTAATAACTTGCCCCCTTGCCATCCGATTTTCTTCATTTTTGGGATTATTTCTCAATTTAGTTTATTCCTCCATTTGTATATTCCAACTAAAACTCTGGCCCTCTGGGTCCTGGTGTCCCCTGGAACATTTTGTGTGCCATGCATTTTGCACCTCCCTAATTGTGTCAACCTCTCAATGCATAACTTTAAAGTTGAGTATTTGACTCCTCTTCCCGGGCCATCACCTCATATGTTTATTGGAACCCAAGGCTACTTTTTAAGCAATTTTCTTCATTTTTGGCATATTTATTTAAAACTTTATTCTATTAATTTCTACCTTATGCTTAATTTCGACTAACTGAAGATCTAAAGCGCTAAGTACTAGGAAATTTTAGCATGTTTTCATTTTCGAGCCTTTTTCAGAACTATCAGCTGATCCCTTTTGGTTCCCCCCCCCCAAATCTCTGTAATCCCCCTTAAAATTCATCCTTTTCACTCGGACTTCAGCTACCACCAATTTTGAATATTAACTTCTTTTTGCGTCCCTTGATGCAACTTCTTTAAAAGTTATCAGATTATCTTGCAATTTTCTTTAACATAGTTCTGGGGTCCTCCAGCTACTTTATAAGCTACTAAATATTTCCTTAGACCCCAGCTACCACCTTTTTTGAATATTAATCATCTTTTTGGCATCAACTTACGTTTACTCACTATATCCGTAAATTAAAAGTCGAGTTACTGTTAAAAGTAAGTGGTTATGTTTAGAAGGGGGAATTCATCCGAATGTTAAAGGTAATTCGTTAAATTTATAAGTCGTTAAATTTACAGGTCGTTAAATTTACAAGCTTACGAGTATCTTACAGACTTTAGTTCGATCTTACTGCGGCAGATTGCACATTCTTATCAGGCTTTCTATTTTTCCGATTACAACGAGGTTTGTCCCATCAACTTGGTTTTCGATGGTCTTACAGATTTTAGTTCAACCTTCCACCGCGAGGTGGCGCATTCTTGTCTCTGGTTCTATGGGCCCGACTACTACGGAATTTGGCTTATTCAACTTAATTTTCGATTGCCTCCGGCGCGTGCGGAACACGCCCGGTATACGCTGCGAGGACCTACAGCGAGGACCTGGTCAAAGGTTCGTTTCGAAAGAAGTTTGTTAGGAACACACTAGACGCTGCCGAAAACATTGGGGCCCTGGGAGCTAAGTTCATTTTGAACCAGTCTTTTCTGACGAAGGCAGTGGGGCTACCAAAACTACATTCATTTGAAAGATTTTCTGAAGATATAAAATAATACAAACTTCAGTTTTCTTTAATCTTATTATCACGGGTCGAGGCAACGCCAGATGGGTCAGCTATATATAACAAAATGATTTAAAATGTTTATTTAAACAAACAGTTTCTTATTCAAGTGTAATTTTTTCCCAATAGTCTTGATATTCAATTACAAAATAAACACGTGACAGTATCATATTCTATGGGAATCAACTTTTAATTAATAGATGCAACATGAAAAATTTCTTGTCTAAACATTTTTATAACTCATAAAATAATCATACTTTTTACTACATGCATTGAATTTTAACATACTAGTTTCTGAAAGCATACAGGAAAAAAAAAAACTTCTTCAATTAGAAAGAAAAAAGTTTATACTACTTCCAAATATTCCATTTAAATTAAAATGAGTATATTAAAACTCATTTTACTTACCTATCTATTTTTAAATTGAATTAGAAATGCTTATTTTTCTTATAAAGTTTTAATTTAGTTATTTAATTACATAATCTAATAATAAAGGAGCATTGTGTTAATTAAAATTCATCTGGTATTCAAAAACTTCTTGTCCATTAAATTTATTTATCTCTATAGAAATCACAATGAAACTAATTTATTAAAACTTTATAAAAAAATGAAAATGCAATTAAAATGCAATAGGTTTAATAAGCATTGCAGATAATTCAAAAGGATTTTTTAATGCACGTTTTCTTTTAATTATAAATTTATTTCGATTTTTATGTTTTTTATTCCATTTCTTTCCGTAACTGTTTTATTATTTTACATAATAAAGCAATTTTCAAACGTATGTATTTAAAAAAATAATTTATGCATATCTTAATATTAAAAGAACTTTTGTTCTATCTATTTTTCATTTGGGTTCTTTTTTATTAGTATACGAATATTGTGGCGTAATATACATTTTGGTTAATACAGTAATTTCACTCAGAGATTTTTTTTTTGTCTGAGTCAAAATTACTAAAGAAAAATTGTATTCCTGTTTTTATTTGTTTCTGTTAATTTAGTATGCTGCGCTTTATATACAAAATAAAACTCTCTTTTTCTTCCCTGAAAAACTCAGAATGCGAATTATATTGAGTAAATGCATAAATACACTTCAAAATTTATAATTTTGGCGTGCACTCTCGATAAACTGCTTCAATGTAGTCTATCAGTTTAATATTCCTGAAAACTATTTTTAACACTTTCCAACCTAGTTGAAAAGTGTTTATGACTTCGGTTTGTCTGGCCGTCTGGCCGTCTGCCGTCTGGCCGTCTGGCCGTCTGCCGTCTGCCGTCTGCCGTCTGGCCGTCTGCCGTCTGGCCGTCTGTCCGTGCTCTAACTCCCGTAAATATGCTCGGATTGCTCTGCAATTTTTATATGTTATAGTCGTTATCTGTAGCATGTTCCCTATTTCAACGGAAGTGTGTAGCACTTATAGTTTTTTTACAGGGACACTCAAAAGAATTCCGTTACATTGCGGTCTATGGGGAAAAATCATTGACGGTTTATTTAAATAATGTTTCACTATTTTAAACGCATTGAAATTCATATATATCACTAAGGTGCATTAGAAGAAGCTTAATATGGAATAGGGTGTGCATAGCACTTATAGTTACTTTACAGGGACAGTCAAAAGAATTCTGTTACATTACGTCTATGGAGAAAAATCGTCTGCGGTTTATTTAAATAATGTTTCCCTATTTTAAACGCATTGAAATTTATATATATCACTAAGGTGTATTTTAAGAGGCTTACTACAGAATAGTGTGTGTACAGCAGTCATCGTTCATTTACAGGGACACACAAAAGAATTCTCTACTGTAAGTTAACAATAATTCCTGGAAGTGCGTTTTAAGTTACTGATCGCGATTTTAATTTTAACTCGCTTTTTGTCTATTATGTGGTGTGTATAAATTCTGTATATCCTATACAGGGAAGCACAAAAGTTCGCGAACACATTTCCGTATTATTTAACTCCAGACGGAGAATTTTAAAATTTTGCTACGCGTTTCCTAACTGAACTAAAATTTAACATCCTATGTAGTATATATACAAATCTATAGATCCTATACAGGGCTGAATAAAAGTATTCGGATTACTTAGATGTTATCTTTTAGCTTATTAAACGGTATGATTTGTAAAATTATTTTGGAAGCGTTGGAAAGTGTTACATAATCTATGCTTGACGCATGATTTTTCGTTCTTGTTTTTTTTTTTTCGAATGACATTTAAAAATGTTTTAACAGCCTCATCTTTGTCATAAAATAATTTATTGCTGGAGAATCTCGGTCGCAGAATACGCGAGACTGGAGACGTAAATAGTAAAGATTTTGCAAGTCTTCTGGAAACATACAAAACGATGTTTGTTTAAAAAAAAAAAAAGTAATTCCAATTGAAAAGTGTAATAAATGAGATGTGGTATTGTAAAAACGAAAAATACATGAAAATATTTAAATAATTAAAAAAATATTAATTTCTCATATAAACAATGTGCAAGCAGTGTTTGCAAAATCATGTACGTGGCCAGCCACAACCACTCCACTGGCCAGCCCTAGCTTGTACGGCTTACTGAGTCTGTAAAGTTTTTTTTTTTTTTCAGGATACATTATTTATTTTTAATTCAGAGCTTTGAAACAATAACTTCATATTTAATTTCAAAGGGGACGTTTGTTCATTTATACAGATTTATTTAATAAATAACTACTGTCACAAAAAATTGAGTCATATCCATGGACAGAAAATAAATAGCTCTTAATACTCTGAACAGACGGAAGAAAAAAAAATAGAAAAACTGTTGTTACAAGAAACCTGTGAATCCTTGTAAAAGTAGATTTCGCGAAGAGCGGATACGTCCCTTATGCCGAGACACTAACGGAAGCCAGGAAGAAAGGAAAAAATATATTTATACTAAAATTGAAACCGTACAAATTTAAAAGAAACTAGTCGGATATGCCAATACCAAAACTTTCTTCTCTCTCATACATATTAATACTTCAAATTTTCCTTTCACACCGCCAAAAAATACCAATATTTTTCGTTATTCTGTTGTACGTCAGCTGCTTGCGAATTGTCGGGTTACCTGGATGTGATCAGCTGATGCATTATACTAAATTACGAAAATTCTTTCTGGTCTGTACTGGCAGGAAAAGATAGACTCCCTATTGCTTGGTTTTAAAATTTTAGCTAATTTTACTGAAAAACATGTAGCTAAAATGCGTGGAATCCGATTACAGAAGACTCATTCCCAGTTCTCGTCAATATTGAATTTGAAAGAGAATATCGCCAAATTAGAAAGACATAGCCAAGTTGGCTTCATATATGGCAACGTATTTTTATCACCAAATTTGGCGATATTTCGCCAATTGTCGTCAAGCTTGGCGGGAATTTGACGTTGGCGAATATAAATATATAGCGTTAAGCATGTAAGAGTTCAAACGATGTTTACAACAAAGAAAGAAAATTTGCCGAAACCATGGTCGCTGAAACTCATCACTTAAACTCGTTTATGCAGGAATCGTGCTGTATTTTTTGAAAATATAAGCCACCGTAAAATTTCAAACTGCTATATCTCAGCTATTTTTTAAGAAAGAGGCAAAACAAAATATGTTCAGGAATCTTTGGATCAAAGCCACACATTTAACAAATAATATTTTGGGATTTCTAATTTTTTTTTGTACATCTTTTTCAATTTGAAATCTTTAAATGGCTATCACAGCACCCCCTCCATGCGCCATAACCCTATATTCAACTACGCCATAGTCAGACCTTCACGCCATAGTCAAAAACATATACAAACAATTTGGTTCAATTACTATTTGCACAACTTCATACACTTTTCGGTGATACAATAGTGAAAATGGAAAAAAAATCGCTATAGCAACGCCCCTTTCGTCGGTATATCCCCAAATTCAAGTGTGACACCCAAAAAACATAGAAAAAAATTTGGTTCAATTTGAAGCATAACTTCGTATAATTTTCGATGATAAAATGAGGACAGACACACAATTTGTAAAAACATGTTTTTCAGAATAAGTCCAAAACCATTGTTGGTTTTTAACGTGGCAAGAATCAAAAACGGGTTTAAACTGTTAAAAACTAGTTTAAACCGTCCAAGACCAAGAGTGAATAATGTGTAATTTTATAGCATTCAATTTTACATTACATTAAGGAGATAATTAGCATTAAATATATTTAAAAATAGCAATTGTATTACAAGAAATGGACCATTAACTTCAATTCATTAAAATAATTATTGAAATCGGATGAATTAATTAATTATATAAATTATTGATTAATTCAATTATATTCATTATTGAAACTGGAAAAAAACTTTCTTAATTGTCAATTATAGAAAATAAAAAAAAAATTTCAAAATTTGTTACTTTTGAAACTAAAATTACTAAAAATGTTCTATAAGCAATCATCAAATATACGTTTGATTATAATCTAAATTTAAAAGTCATGAAGCAATGATACAATAATTTAATTAAGGGTGGGATGATTCCATGAATTGTGTATTTAGAAAAGGGGTAGCGTGTAACCGTTTCACATGGATCGACTTCATTAAATATTTCGAAACAAGTTTTATTAAAAAGCGTTCTCGAAATTTCTAGAGGTTACACTCAGTCACAACAATTTGTTTTAGCGTGGTTTCATTCGTCTTACAATTAATTAAACAACAGTGAAAATGGTCCAGTAATTTACAGGTATTAGTATTTCAAAGTCTAATCTAGGGTTCTCCTTCACCCTACGTGAATCTTCAATCCACCTCTCGTTGACTCGAGAGAGATAGCCTTTCCTCTTCGAAAATCTGTCAGCAAATCTTTTATTCCCCACTAGGATGGGAATCTCCTCAGATCTCTCCTTATCCGACGCGCTCTGCCCTCGACAACCCCGACTCTCTCCTTTTGTTCCTTTGTTCGATCCCCCTCTTCGGGACATCGCCTCCCCGTTCACCAATCAGAGAAGTTTTAGTTCACGTCGTCAGATTAAGTTTTTAAATCATTGGATAAAGCTTTCTTTTGGGAGGTCTTACTGAACTTTTAAATGTTCTCACGGGGCAACTTTCCCACCATGAGAGACCTCACATGAAGGCGGTTAGATCAGAGAAATGCTGAAAAAAATGGAAAATTTAGATGTCATAAGAACTTCTCCAATTACTCAACCAGATCCATCAGAACGCAATTTTATTTTGAATTTTTATCCAAATGGTTTAGTCAAAGACAGTGGTTTTGTGTCAATTTCTGTGGAAAATCAGGGGGAAACTTTTCCCAAAAATTCGTATCTCGAAGTTTCAATTCTGGACGCAAAGGGCAAACGATATTTACAAAGAAAGGAATGCTTCGATTGGAATAATAAAATTTCTTTTGCAGACTTTTTACGAACGGATATCTTTAAAAACTCTACATTAAACTGTAAGAGAAACCTTAATGTATTGTGCAATTTTTATACATCTACTGACGGTGTAATACGTTCAACGACATTCAGAAACATTGTAAATTATAACATAACTATTGAACCACAAAAACATTATAATATGCTGTCTGATGATATGGCTACTCTGCTTGAAACTGGAGTTTATAGTGATTTGACTCTAACTTGTAAAGAAGAAAAATTTTGTTTTCATACCTACATTCTGGGTGCAAAATCGTATGTGTTACATAAACTATTTCAAAGTAAAGAGTTTTTGGAAGGTAAACGATCTTTGGATGCTTCTAAAACAAAAAGTAACATATTGAGATCCGTACTTTACTATACGTACTCTGGAAAACTGTTAGAACACAAGATTGATGAAATTTCAGACATTTATAAAATTGCCGATGAGTTTCGAGTACTATCTTTGCAAAATATATGTTCCAGCATCTTACAAGACAATGTGCATTTATTGGATACAGAAATGATGACAGATGTTTTGTGTCTAGCTAAAAAATGTAAAGATTACAAACTGTTAACTGTAATCCAAAACTTCATTAGCTGCAATAAGTGATTATCGTTAAAATTCTTGTAATTAATAAGTGATTTTTGTGTTTTCGTTGATTAGTGTATTGAAATAGCTGTGAACTCTCATGAAAATATCGATTTATTTTAGAATTTGTAATTTTCTTAAGGCTCGTAATTGCATTTTTTTTTCATTTGTATGATTTTGTGTTCAATTCATTGCTTATATGCATATCGGTCTTTCACTAAACATATTTTTTTTTAATTTAGTATCAAGGATCATCTTTTTTACTTTCTTATCGATGTCAAAAAAATGTATTATTAAAGCAGCACAGAAACCTTTCAGATATTTTGATAATGCTATATTAAATATATATGTATTACTGAAATATAACTTTAAGAAATTTATTGATATTTTTTTTGTTATTTATTTAGAGAGTTTTATTTTTTTCTGGCGTAATTTGAAATTATATTTCTAAATATTTAGCAATACTTTTAGCAATTATTTTTATTGTTGAGAATTTTTTTGTCGTTAGAATGCCTAAGAAGGTGATAATTGTTTTGTGATTTTATGTATATTTTATTACTCATATGAATATTGTGTATTGTTTATAATGACTGTAAATTTAGAACATATTATTAAAAATTCGCAAATTTTATTTAAAATAATTCAAATTTATTATACACATTTTCTTCGCCATGATCAGAAATATCTTCATAAATTTTCATTAATGCGTAGTTTTAGTTACATTTTGTTATTGATATGAATATTTTGTATTCATGACGAATGAATTATTTAAAACAATGGTTCGAAAGAATACTGAATACCTTGTATATTTATAAAATATTTAACTAATTATAAAGAATTGCAGTAATGTAACAGTTATTACATGAAACTTCAGAAATATTTTTTAATTACTAGTACAATCAAATGTTCTCATGTATCAATTTTAATTATTTTGTGAATCAACGAGAATGTATCGATATTTTAAAATATGCTTTAAAATAATTTACGGTGATTTTTTATGTATATATATATATATATATATATTTTTTTTTTGATAATTGTATAGAGCACCGTATTATACTTTTGTAAACTTTTACTATCATAGCTACAATTCATGTAATTTATTTTGAATAAGCTGTTATTTCTCGCTACAATCCATTGTTGTCATTTTCTAAATTATGCTCTGGTATTCAGATTTGTATATTTTAAAATATTCTTTGAATATTTTGACGATTTAATGCGTATATTCAGATAGCATCGAATTACACTTTTAGAATCTATCTAAGAATGTGCTTTGCAATCATTGTTAATCTATGCCAATTAATTTTTATTGTTGCTTAATGGTTTTTGTGTATTTTCATTTAAAAAAATATCCAAATAAATATATTTTAAAGATTTTTTTTTTCGTATATTTTATTGATTCATTTCATTTTTTTTTTGTTTATTTTGATAATAAGTGTTTTGGACGAAATTGTTTAAGTAGGATTTCGATATGAAATTTGATGAAAAAATATTAGATTATTTTTTACAGGGTGCTGTTTCGTGTGTGGATATTTTTCTTTTCTATAAGTTATTTTTCTCATTATTTTATTTAATTCCCTTTTATTAATCAATTTATTTTCGTTTTTTATTCCAAAAGTAACGTATTGAATTCCAAAAATTTAACATACATATGGTTATATACATATATATATACTTGTTTAATGTATTTTAAAATTCAAAAGTATTACAATTATATAATACACACACACACATATATATATATATATATATATGAATTACGAATATATCAATACAAAAAGAATAACAAGCTTGAAGTACATTTGAATAATTTATGAAAAAAATTTAACTGTTTACATGTAATTTCAAAAACATTTTGAAATTAATTATTAATTTCATAAAATTTAGTCATAAATTTAATATCTTTAATATATGCACTTCTTAAAAAAACGTCGATTTTTTGAAAAAAAAAAACTGTTAGTTTGGACGTCAGTACAAAAATGTTTATTTTGTATAAAATATACACTTTAAAGGTCAAAAACTATCTTTGGCCCTTAAATAAGAAAAAATTCGCGAAAACATTATCTAATCCACCAGAATTTTTCTGTAAAATCAACAATTTATTCGTTTTTATTTATTTATTTTTATTTTATTTTCTTATATATATAATAATATTGTGTTTTTAAAAGTTAGGGGGGAAAATGAATTTTTTTTTAATTTCTAGTTTTAATGATGCATATATTTTCATTGCTAACTACATGTATTTTAATAGCTAACTATTTTCATAGCTATTGTTTTCTTTCAAGTCAAATAAATACTTTTGAAAGCAGGAAATGCATTTAATCAAGTGTACTGTGTTTCTATGTAGAAATTGTTTAGTTTAATTTACTAAATTTAAATTTTGGTTCTAAATATATTTATTTGATTTGAGGAAGAAAATCAATTAGTTGTCAGCTATTTATGCTGTTAGGAACGTCTATTAGGAAAGAAATTTTTTTATCTAAAAAGTAAAATTGCTTATTTTTTCGAAAATGCTTAGGATATAATTAAAATTGGACTTACTAAATTCGGTATTTTAGCTAATGATCAATTTAATATATTCAATACTAAATAATTAAATGGGACAATTTTGAAAGGATACTGTTAAAATAAAAAGAGTGGGCATGTTTCTAGTAAAATCTATGGATTAAATTTATTTAAAAACTTCAAAAGAAATCAGTTTATTTATATTTACAATTTATAAATTTGTGGAATCTACTAATGAAGCTAGTTAACTATCCTAAATGTCCTCTGAAATATTTCATAAAGGATTGAAAACAATATTTCAAAATAATATTGAAATATCTGCTGCAATTCTATGCTTAAGAGATACTTCACTCGCGGGAAAATACCAGCTAGCAAATGTTAGCCCTATGAGACAGTTCTTTTAAGATATCTTGTTTGCATTTCAGTATATATCTACATATATTTATATATATACATTTTTTTTTCATTGGATAGCTGAGGTCGATCTTTACCATCGCCGCTCTTTAATTTTTCGTTTTCCTTTTTTTAAATGGGGAGATACTTTTACTTTCGAAACCGGTTCCAAAATTGTAAGTATCCTCATAAAAAGGACTGCAAACAAATCTGAAAAAGTAAAAACGGCAATCTTAAATATCGACCTCAGCTAACTAATGCCAAAACAAAAATCGCTATAAAACATTGAAATGCAAACTAGATAATTTAAAAGAACTGATACATAGGATTAGCTTTCGTGAGCGGGTGTTTTCACGTGAGTGAAATAGCCTCTTAAAGCTGTTCTTAAGTACTGCTGCTTACTTTCTGATACATTTAATTCTTTTTTGTTCGCAAATGCATGAAATTGGCAGGTGTTCTGATACGAAAACTTTGTAATAAAATCGTTTTCGTCATTTTTCAGAAAAGTCAGAGGATCTGTCATCCTTCCTCGGTTGTCCCAACGTCCCAGATTCGAAAAAAAAAATTGAACATTTCTCGATTCGTAAAAGCAAAGGGGTTGGAGTTTTACCGCATTTTTAGAAGAAAATCAATATACGATGTCTGTAAAGACTGTCTCTTTTACGGTGAAAAGTTTGTAAGAATTGTTGCGATTTAAACGCCACTTCCAAAGATATAGTTGTTTTAAAATAAGGCAACACTTTTCTAAGATATGAAATCGCAGCTATTAGTAGAATGATAATAACTTAAGCTCATCAGATGACTGCTTTATACTATTCATCTATCCTGTGAGATGTAGAGATCTGTCTTAAAAATAAACAGTTCTCAAAAGAAGAGAGAATCTAATTTTGTTTTCAAATCCAAACTGGTTACTATAGCATATTTTTTAATACATTTTCGTTCGCAAATGCATCAACTGGGCAGGAGCTCTTATTAGAAAACAATGTACTCGAACTGTTTTTCCGATTTTCGATAAAGGCCGAAATTTTTTCAGAAAATTATGTCAAAATTAGTATTTTGAAACAAACGTGACAACGCAGGTAAGTAAAAAAAACTGTCGTCCTCAGATAATAATAGCTTATAACGCAAGATGTATATTCATTTATCGGAAAATGAAATAATCTCTTCGATTACCAATCACTTTAATAATCATGCCTTAAAGTTCCATGTTGTTCTGTTTAAAAATGAGTCGAAAATTTTCGCGTTCTTGAGCGGGAGGAATATTATTTTGAGAATTGCCTTTGTTATAATCGTACGCTAATATCCAACTAATGGCAGTGTCCTTTCAAATTTCAAGCATGTATTTTGAAATTTTTAAAAATATTTTTTTTTTATGTATAGGATATATGTGTTGATGTGTAAACTGGGTATTCTCGTAGTTTTTAGATTTTGGTTCAAGTTTCTTTCGTTTTTTTAAGTGGGGAAAGAAGAGTATCTTTCTCGGATCGGGTTTCAATATTAAAAATATCCTCATTCAAAAAAAAAAAAAAAAAAAAAAAAAAAAAAAAGAAGAAGAAATACTGCAACGAAAATTGAAAAAGTATAAAAGCAACCAGCCCTCAGATATCCTACGCTGAAAATATCATTTAAAATTATTAAAATGAAACGAGAAATTTTAAAAGAACACTGCCATTGGTTTGATATTAGTTTGCGAATGTCTTCGCGTTACTGTAAGCATAAAATCTTAAACTACAACTAAAATAAAGAACAACATACTCGGAAAAGGGGTAAAGATTGTCAACCGGAACGCTGGTAAAATCTGCGTACTTTAAGGATAAAAAAAAAGGGGCTTTTAAGAGACATAATACTTCAAACAACTTACAAAATATATCAAGTAGAATGTTAAAAAAAAAAAAAAAATGAAAGAAAGAAAGAAAAGAAGAACAAGACAAAAAATTATAAATACAAAATAATTTGTTTTTTATTGAAAATTTGAACATAAATGTTATTTGGTTGTCCCAACGTACCAGATTCGAAAAAAAATGGCAACAGTTTTCGATTCGTAAAAGCAAAGGGGTTGGTGTTTTACCGCATTTTCAGAAGAAAATCAAAATACGATTTCTGTAAAGACTGTCTCTTTTACGGTGAAAACTTTGTAAGAATTGTTGTGATTTAAACGCCACTTCCAAAGATATTGTTGTTTTAAAAGAAAGCAACACTTTTCGGCAATTAAAAATCTCTTTTAAATTCATTTTTTTTTTCTTCTCTGTTCTTTATATTATTTAAATAACGAATATTGTATGTAAACAGGGCATTTTTTAATCGATTTTTAACTCATTTCCTAATAGGAGAAAAGTATAAAACTGATGTTCAAAAGTGTGTTTCCGATGATAACACGAAGGGGCCCATTTTATTAAATTCAGCTTTCTGAAGGGGTCTGCTTTATTAAGTATATTTTTATGAAGGGACCATAAATAGGCACCAAATTTTGCGTGGAATGACACGTAGATACTATGTAATCCAATGGTGTTTTCTACTTTTTAATAAAAGCTGCAGATATTTCAGAAATTACTGTCAAATTTGGAGTTTTTAACCGAATTTCTAGACGTGATAGCGGAGGAAAGTAGTTTTTTCTTCTGTTCAAAATTGCATTATAAATGTTATTTTGTGTGTCCTTTTTTTTTTTTTTTTCCTAGCCCCACCAGTGGCTGAGAGGTTCTGCTCTCGAAGCTGGTAGACGGGAGGTGCTGGGTTCGTTCCCAATCGCGCCCGTCGGCCTAATCGTTCGGAGTTTTCGTGGTTTTCTTCGAGCCGTGGATTTATCCATGCGTAAATACGGGTTAGGTTCCCTTAGAAAGACCCCCACGAAGGGCACTCCCCCCGGGCCTATATCCCAAGTGTAGATAATTGGCCGTCAATAATCAACCCAACCCAAATCTTTTTTTTTTTTCTAATCTGTTGTGCAGTTTAAACTGAGCTAATAAAAAATCAGAAAAGATTAATTAATTATTTACTACTAAAGATTTTCTTAAACCCCAAAATCGGGTTAACGATATAAAATCATACAAACTTGAGAATAGTTTTAATTTATTATTACGGGATTTATTATCACTTACTATGTAATCCAATGGTGTTTTCTACTTCTTAATAAAAGATGCATATGATTCAGAAAATACTGTTGGAGTTTTTAACCGAATTTCTAGACGTGATTTCGAGGGAAAGTAGAAAAAAAACTGTCGTCAAGTGACAATAATCGCTTATTGAAAAATGTGATAATTCGATAAGTAAATCCTTTATACAAAATTTTTTAAACCCCATGCGAATCCAAATTGTTTCAATGGTCAGAGCTGCAAATGGTTTTTTGCAGATGCAAATGCTACTTTTTAATTTCTTCTTTTGTCTTAAATGAATTCGTAAATTAGACAGAATGTTTCGCATTTTTGAGCTGGGGAAAATATTTTTTTTTTTTTAGAACCACCTTAAAGGATAACCTAGTCTTGGATTCTCAGATTGGTTTGGATGGTGAAACTGACGCCATTCTCAAAAGAAGTTTTTTTTTTTTCTTATTTTTAATCTTGTAAAATAATCAAAAATTATATTTTCAACAATCAGCGTCAGCCTTCCGCTACAGTGCATTTTCGAGCGACCATACAAATATATTGAATACTAGCAAGCTACGCCCGCTACGCTGGTCAATTTCTTTTAACGAACCTTTAATCAAACAAAATATTGACATTTCATAAATAACTTTTATATTTTAACAGAATAATAAGGTTACTATAATTTGTGACTCGTGCTATAGCCAATATACTCCTCAGGACACGTCGCCCTTATCATTATCTTTTTACGCATGAAGGTTTCGCTATGGTACTCCATTGGAAAATTTGGTAATTTTTGAAATTCAATATTTGAAAAACGGCATAATCATTAGATTTGAAATTTATATCAAGAAAAATACAATTTTTTACCTTTCAAACGAAGTTTGTCTAACAATTTTCTGACAAATACTTTTTGAGCTATCATTTTTTTCAGTAACTTCAAATGTTTCATTTTCCGAGATTAATCTGTTGCAACAATTAGCGAAAAACCCAGTCGTCAGCAACGCATAGTTTTTTATTAAAGAGGCTGTTGGAGCAGGGATTGTCACCACCAATTTGCCACCATCACTTTTGAAATCGGTTCCGTGGTTCCAGAGATTCCATAGAAATTGTAATTTAGAAGGACTTCAGAACGCTTTTCGCTCATTTCACCCATTTAAATTTCGATTTTTTTTAAAAATTTATTCTTAGAGAGCATTTACATCTTATAAGTAACTACAATGCTAAATTTCAAATTTCTTGCCCCTTCAGTATAAAAAAGTCGCAATTTTCGAACATTTTTCGATCCAGCACCCCACTGATGTTAGTGGCACCGACATAAAATATAGCCTATGTTGGAGTAGGGATTGTCCCCATCAATTTGCCACCATTACTTTTGAAATCGGTTCTATAGTTCCAGAGATTTCATAGAAATTGTAATTTAGACTGTTTTTTGAACGCTTTTCGCTCATTTCACAATTTTAAATTTCAATTTCTTTTTTATTTTGTTCTTAGAGAGCATTTACATCTTATAAGTAACTACAATGACAAATTTCAAATTTCTAGCTCCTTCAGTATAAAAAATAAAAACAAAACTGCCCAGTTCAACTGAGGGCATTGAGTTCACAGGCTATTCACACTAATTTTATATTATACTCTTATTTCAAAGAATTTGAAATAAGCCCATCGAAAAATAAAGAAATAAACAATATATTAAGGGGGGGTCAACCCCCCGTTACCCCCCTGATATTTAACTAATGAAACCCTTAAACTAATCAGGTAAATCTCTAATTACAATGAATATATATACAAAATTTTAAGAAAATAGGATAATTCTGCATGAAAAACCCATTTATATAATTTAAGGCGGGATTAGCCCCCTCCGTTCCGCCCCTTTATACTTAACCAATCAATCCCGAAAACTAATCAGGGAAGTGCCTTAACACAGTGAACCTATAAACAAATTTTGAAGCAAATGGGATAATTCTGCATGAAAAACTCATTTATATAAATTAAGGGGGGATTAGCCCCCCCCGTCCCCCCCCCCTTTATACTTAACCAATCAATCCTGAAAACTAATCAGGGAAGTGCCTTAACACAGTGAACCTATAAATAAAATTTGAAGGAAAACGGAATAATTCTGCATGAAAAACCCATTTATATAAAATAAGGGGGTATTAGCCCTCCGTTCCCCCCTTTATACTTAACCAATCAATCCAGAAAAGTAATCAGGGAAGCGCCTTAATACAGTGAACCTATAAACAAAATTTGAAGGAAATGGGATAATTCTGCATGAAAAACCCATTTATATAAATTAAGGGGGGTATTAGCCTCCGTTCCCCCCCTTTATACTTAATCAATCAATCCCGAAAACTAATCAAGGAAGCGTCTTAACCCAATGAACATATAGACAAATTTTGAAGCAAATAGAATAATTCTGCATGAAAAACCCATTTATATAAATTAAGGGGGGAATTAGCCCCCGTTTCCCCCCTTTATACTTAACCAATCAATCCCGAAAACTAATCAGCGAAGCGCCTTAACACAGTGAACCTATAAACAAAATTTGAAGGAAAACGGAATAATTGTGCATGAAAAACCCACTTATATAAAATAAGGGGGGATATGCGCCCCGTTCCCTCCTTTATACTTAAACAATCAATCCCGAAAACTAATCAGGGAAACGCCTTAACACAGTGAACCTATAAACAAAATTTGAAGAAAATGGGATAATTCTGCATGAAAAACCCATTTATATAAATTAAGGGGGGGGGGATTATCCCCCCGTTCCCCCCTCTTTTATACTTAACCAATCAATCCCGAAAACTAATCAGGGAAACGCCTTAACACAGTGAACCTATAAACAAAATTTGAAGAAAATGGGATAATTCTGCATGAAAAACCCATTTATATAAATTAAGGGGGGGATTATCCCCCCGTTCCCCCCTCTTTTATACTTAACCAATCAATCCCGAAAACTAATCAGGGAAGCGCCTTAACACAGTGAACCTATAAACAAAATTTGAAGGAAAACGGAATAATTCTGCATGAAAAACCCATTTATATAAAATAAGGGGGGATATGCCCCCCGTTCCCTCCTTTATACTTAAACAATCAATCCCGAAAACTAATCAGGGAAACGCCTTAACACAGTGAACCTATAAACAAATTTTGAAGGAAATGGGATAATTCTGCATGAAAAACCCATTTATATAAATTAAGGGGGGATTATCCCCCCGTTCCCCCCTTTTATACTTAACCAATCATCCCGAAAACTAATCAGGGAAGCGCCTTAACACAGTGAACCTATAAACAAAATTTGAAGGAAAACGGAATAATTCTGCATGAAAAACCCATTTATATAAATTAAGGGGGGATTAGCCCCCCGATCCCCCCCCTTTATACTTAACTAATCAATCCCGAAAACTAATCAGGGAAGCGCCTTAACTCAGTGAACCTATAAACAAAATTTGAAGGAAAACGGAACAATTCTGCATGAAAAACCCATTTATATGAATTAAGGGGGGGATTAGCCCCCCGATTCCCCCCCCTTTATACTTAACTAATCAATCCCGAAAACTAATCAGGGAAGCGCCTTAACACAGTGAACCTATAAACAAAATTTGAAGGAAAACGGATATTTCTATGAAGAGTTGTCGCATTACGTACGTACATACATACATACAGAACCGGCTGGCAAGCTCTCAGGGCTTGATAGCCAGTATGATAGCTAAAAAATGGCAATTTTAGAACGTTTTTTGCTTCTGCACCCCCTGGGATTAGTGGCACCGACATAAAATACAGCCTATGTTGGAGCAGGGGTTGTCACCATCAATTTGCCACCATCACTTTTGAAATCGGTGCTGTAGTTCCAGAGATTACCCCCTACAAACAAACAAACAAACAATCTTTACTCCTTTATAATATTAGTATAGATGTAAAAAAAAAAAAAAAAAAAAAAAAAAAAAAAAACTTTAATTGTACTAAAATATAATTGATTGCTTAAGGTTGATTTTCTTCTTGTCTTATTTTTTAAATACCAATGTATTGATATTGAAAATACTTCATCTATATTTATTTTTTTAAGAAAGATATTTTTAATGTACTGAAAAATTAATCTCATTTAAACATTTGTTGTTGTTTTATCTTTCGGTGAGAAAATTCTTTGAATAAGATATTTTCTTCCATTTTGTAGTAATGCTCTTTTTTGAAAATTTTCTTATCAGTTAAAAGCAACATTTAATGTTATTTTACACTCAGGGTCAGAAAGAAAAAAAAAGTGGAATTTTCAAGAAATTTTAACAATTGCACTAAAAATTTTGGTCTGAAAGAAATCCAAAATTTACTGATTTTTAACCCGTTGGAAATCTGTATAAGACGTACAAAGAGTGAAAGACACAATCGAAATTGCGCTGTTCATTCATTTTATTCATGCATTCATGCTTTATCCATATGTTATGGTATTTATTATGGGATTGTTCAAATATTAACCCTGAGTGAAACGGTTCATATTTAAATTCAATATGAAATGCACAAGCAGTAATACAGAAAGAATTCTATTGTTGAAACCTGGGAACTTTATTAGAGGTGGAAACTCTTTTTTACAATATATAGCATAATGCAATAGTAGCATATTAAATAAAAGAACTATATACTTCAATGCCAATAAATTTCTTTAAAGAAAGAAAAAAAGCGGAATAATTAAATTCTGTGAAATATTTTCGTATGTATTTTTTTAAATATGTATTTTGAATAATAATTTTTCATTATGTTTTATAAATAAAGATATTTTCATATATTTCAATTTAATAAGAAGATTTCATTTAGTTTCATGAATAATTCTGCAGAAACTAAGTGAACAGGTTTTTGAAAATTGTGATTGTCCAGTTATTTTTTCTTGTTTTTCTTCATTAATATGTAAATGAATAATCTGCAAATAGTGAAAAATCATATCAATATGTATTGCACAACTCTATCCGCAAAAAATGTTTTTATTATTGCAATTTGTTTGGGAAGATTTTTGAAATAAGTATTATATTTTTAGTGCATTTTCGAAAGTAAACTGTAGCACGGTCAAATGTACGAGTAGCACAGTCGTTTGTCTCACTGTTAACATGTTCCCTTTTCTTGACCGAAGGGATTTATTTAAAAAGGGAACCATCCTTAGCATATATTTTGTACACGAAATGGAAGTAAAAGAGTTTCTCCTCAGAGGAAATTCGGGGAAAATGACGAATGAGATTCTCATTGTTTGGGTTGACCCGTGCTGCTTGAACCCGAAACTTCTGAAATGTGTCAGCGAGTAAAGTTGTAGTAATTTGCAAAAAAGGTCTGCAAATAGAAACTGCAAAAACGAATTGCTTTTTTCTCCAAATATATTTTTATTTATTTATTTATGTTCGCGAAACTCTCGGTCACATTCATGGACTCATTTTTAAACATAAAAACATAATACGGTCAGACAAAAATGATAGGGAATCGAACAGTTTTTCATTTTTCTATAAATGAATTATATCTCAAGTTAAAAGCAATTTTTGTCTTATCACGAACTGAATCGGCTGTCGCTCACAGAAATTTGGTTCAAAAGACCGGATATGACAGAGTTTTCTTACACATCTTCTGCATTTACCAAACAATGAAAAAACTATTCGTTTATTAAAGAAAAAACTATTTATAGAGAAAACTATTGTCAGACTTCATAGCTTCTGAATAAGAGCATATTCCAATCTCATGGGTTTACGAGCAAATATGAATTCAGGAATGTGTCAGAAACTATCCAGTTTGGATTTGAAAAAAGATTAAAGTCTTTTATCAAATCTTTGATTTCTGACGATTTTATGACTTTTAAACTACACATGAATGTGCAAATAAAGTCTTCGTAGAAGCACGTTTACCACTAAATTTCAATATTTTTTTATGAATATTTTATACAGATTCCAAAACTATTATACATATGACTCATTAAATTTTCTGTTTGGACCATATTAACTATTTATTATTATTGAATAACACAATGTGATTAAAATATATATATATATATACAATTTAAAATTCTGAATCCGTTATTTTTTTATACTGATAACTGGAATTACTATTAACATGAACAAAATTTTGATTCCCCTTGAAGTTCATGTTAACAAGGTTTGACTGTATATATATACAGTTTAAAATTCTGAATCCGTTATTTTTTTTTAAATACGGAATAACATATAACACTCAATTTAAAAGTGCGCACTTTACTTTAAAACGGTGCATTCGGTTTTAAAAGATATAAATGATGCGGAAATCCGATACGAGGTTCGTTTGGAAAGATTTTCGTTTAAAAGTATACATTCTTGCAAAATCGAATTATCGATTTAAAATCATACAAATTTTAAGTTTATTTAAGGTTATTATCACTGTCCCGGTTAACGCCGCGTCGTGTGTATCATATTAGATACAAATGTGTTTTTGTTTCCATCACAGTCGTTTTTCTTTCCGCCCCTCTCCCCCCCCCCCTTTTTTTTTTTTACTAGTAAATTATTACTTTTTATTTAAATTTGTGTATTGCTTTTCAAATTGATAAGTTTAGAAATTTTCTGAGATATTTCGTGGCTATACTTTGACTGTGAAATAAGACAAACAATAAAACACAGCTGAATGAACAGTAATCCATTTATGTTACCCTTTTAAGTAAGGTAACGCCCCCCCCCCCTTCCCTCTACTGGTATTGCCTGCTTTAGGGGATTAACACAATAGGGACAATGATTTTCAGGGGATTAAATATTCTATATATTAATACGCATGATTTCACCACTATGTGCTAAGTTAAATAAAAGAAGATAGCATTGTAATTCTACTTTGAACTGTGGGGTGGAAAGACCTACTAGCATACGTTGATTCATACTGCCATTGGTTTGATATTAGTTAGCGCATGTCTTCGCGTTACTATAAGCCTAAAATCTTAATCTACAACTAAAATAAAGAACAGCATACTCGGAAAAGGGGTAAAGATTGTTAGCCAGAACGCTGGTAAAAACTGCGTAATTTAAGGCCTAAAAAAAGGCTGTTAAGGGACATAATACTTCAAACAATTTACAAAATATCTCAAGTGAAATGTTTAGAAAAAAAAAAAAAAAACACGAAAGAAAGAAAGAAAGAATAGAAGAACAAGGAGAAAAAAATTCCAAATACAATTTTTTTTTCTATTCAAAATTGGAACATAAATGCTATTTCGTTGTCCCAATCATATAAACTTGAGGCTTGTTTAAATTTATTATCACGGGATTTATTATCACTTAGATACTATGTAATCCAATGGTGTTTTCTACTTTTTAATAAAAGCTTCAGATGGTTCCGAAAATACTGTCAAATTTGGAGTTTTTAACCGAATTTCTAGACGTGATCGCGGGGGAAAGTAGACAAACAAGTGTCGTCACGTGACAATAATCGCTTATTGAAAAATGTGGTAATTCGATAAGTAATTCCTTTATACAAAAATTTTTAAACACCATGCAAATCCAAATTGTTTCAATGGTGAGGGTTGCAAATGTTATTTTGCAGATGCAAATGCTATTTTTTAATTTCTTCTTTTGTCTTAAATGAATTCGTAAATTAGACAGAATGTTTCGCATTCTTGAGCGGGGAAAAATATTTTTTTTTTTTGAGAACCACCTTAAAGGTTAACCTAATCTTGGACTCTCAGATTGGTTTGGATGGTAAAACTGACGCCATTCTCAAAAGAAGTTTTTTTTCCCTATTTTTAATCTTGTAAAATAATCAAAAATAATCAATAGCAGCCTTCTGCTACAGTGCATTTCCGAATTCTCACGACATTACAAAGATATTAAATTTGAAAAAAAAAAAAAAAAAAAATACCTTTGTAAACTATTGAAAATTTCCTTAAACCCCAAAATCGGGTTGAAGATATAAAATCATACAAACTTGAGGTTTGTTTTAATTTATTATCATGGCTCCGTGCAACGCCGGGCGGCTGAGGTAGTTAATAACTATAATTATAAAAAAAAAAAAAAAAACTCATGAAACCGATCTGCTATGAGCAGGAAAAAAAATCATTTTATACAGGTTTCCGTTTTAGAGGATAGATTTGTATAGCATTCCTTCCACCAAGACTATAAAGTTTTTTTTTTCCCATTTAAGATAGAATTCCGGTATAGGCAGTTTCCGTTCTTAGAGGTTTTACTGTATGAATTAACCAATAGGAATTACGACTAATAAATAATTGTAAATAATAAATCACTGTATTCTTTTACGTACAACAAATCCTGTAAAAACGGAAAAGCTAGACATCAGACTATAATTCCGTTTTAGACAGGTTTTTGTTTTACTGGCAAATTTTTATATTGTTTCTTTTGTCGGAACCATGGAATTTTTTCGTTACAGACAGGCTCCATTTTCAAAGGTTTTACTATAATATGCTATGCCCATTATATGTAACAATGTATCCCCCCCCCCAAAAAAAAAGGATATTCTGGATCCGCCCCTGGGCTATTTCTTATGCTTATTATTATTATTATTATTTTTAAATAATTTCATTCCAATGCGTTCGAAACTAAAATTATTTCTTCTACATATATTTATATATCCAGATCACATTACATAAGCCTTACCCGTATGATATTTTTCATATCTTTTGTTCTATTGGCATATTTTTAGTTTCTTTTAGTGTGAAACTTCCTGCTGACATATTTTTTAAAGCAAATGAAAGGAATGCATTTTGTTTCGTAATGCAAGAACATAAAAATGTTTTTTCTCATATTTTATCAAGCATTGTTACATTATTATGTATTTTCCTTTAGGCTTTGAAACTAAATATTTCTGAGAAATCCTCTAGAATATTTTATTAAAAAAAACTGGCTCTATTATTATTTTTTTTTACTTGTCTTATTAAGAATCTTATGACAAAAATAAAATGAAAAAAATTAATATATCATTTTTTTATTTCACTAGATATTTTATTTTTTCCTTTAAAATATAAATAAAATGTTCAATATTTATTGTTCAAATATCTTTACAATGACATGTAATAATATGATTATCTTGTAGAAATTGCGTGTAAGAAACTGCCTGATTTTTTAAGTTAACACAGATAGTATTACTTATTTGATTGTAATACTTATTTTGTATTCGGGTTATAATTGATATTCGAAAAAACTGCATACTACTTTTCACTTTTAAAAAAAGTTTAAAAGAGGGATTAAGTACTGATTGTCAGTGCATAACTTCTATCAAAACAAGGAGCCCTAATATACGGCAGTACTAGCCACCGTAGCGTGCCTATCCCCATTCACGCATATTTGTATTTCATACTTTATATGCAGGTATTACAGATATTTTTCTTATGCAAAAGAAATAAAAATAACAATATATTTTTAAATATATACATATATATAATTAATCTTACGTTAAAACTTGTCTTAATAGTTATGAGATTACCATATATGTATATGCATAAATAAACACCTTAATGAAATATATTCTCCCTAACTAACATATCAGGATTTTCATTTTCTCCTTTTTTTTCGTTCTTTTTAATTGGCTGTGAATTGTATTGTGATGGCCACTTCTGATTACGAACGGACATATATATTGACCTGGTTCCAAAAAATCTAATGTAAAAAAAGTACTTCTCTATTATCCCGTCGACCACTTTTCATAACAAAAAACTATCGCCAAACTGTAACGCCAAATAAACGGGAGAACGTTGCCATTGGAATATCAAAATATATAAATAAATAAAATATGAGAATTTAAAGACACAATTGTTATTTTAATTAATGAAATAACTAATAAATCAGATAAACATAATGAAAAATACACGCAAATGTTGAATTAAAAACCACTCGATGACATAACAAACACGTATAATGCTTCTGACATCAAGTAAATGGGACTGCATTTTTGGCGTTTAATCTTACAGTTTGGCGATAGTTTTTTGTTATGAAAAGTGGTCGACGGGATAATAGAGAAGTACCGAAAAAACAACTTGTCATAAAGTAATGATATTACCATATATATATGCATAAATTACCACCATAATGAAAAATATTCTGAAGGATATTCATTTTTTTCCTTTTTAACACTTTCCAACCTAGTTGAAAAGTGTTTATGACTTCGGTTTGTCTGCCGTCTGCCGTCTGTCCGTGCTCTAACTCCCGTAAATATGCTCGAATTGCCCTGTATTTTTTATGTTATTGTCGTCATCTATAGCATGTTCCCTATTTCAACTGAAGTGTGTAGCTCTTATAGTTTTTTTACAGGGACACTCAAAAGAATTCCGTTACATTACGGTCTATGGGGAAAAATCATTTGCGGTTTATTTTATTGATATTACACAATTTCAAACACATTGTAAAATATATATATAACTAAGGTGCATTACAAGAAGCTTAATATGGAATAGGGTGTGCATAGCAGGGGACAGTCAAAAGAATTCCGTTACATTACATCTATGGAGAAAAATCGTCTGCGGTTTATTTAAATAATGTTTCACTATTTAAAACGCATTGAAATTTATATATATCACTAAGGTGCATTACAAAAGGCTTACTACAGAATACTGTGTGTATAGCAGTTATCGTTCATTTACAGGGACACACAAAAGAATTCTCTACTGTCTGTTAACAATAATTCCTGGAAGTGCGTTTTAAGTTGCTGAACGCGATTTTAAATTTAACTCACTTTTTGTCTATTACTTGGTGTGTATAAATTCTGTATTTCATATACAGGGTAGCACAAAAGTTCGCGAACACATTTCCGTTTATTGACAGAAACTCCAGAAGGAGAATTTTAAACTGTGCTACGCGTTTCCTAACTAAACTAAAATGTAGCATCCTATGTAGTATATATACAAATCTATAGATCACATACATGGCTGAATAAAAGTATTCAGATATTTTTCCGAATATTGTATATGTTGAGAATTCCTGAAATTACATTTTTAAATATGTTATGCGTTTTCCAAATTGTTTACTTCGATGTTATCTTTCAGCTTATTAAACGGTAATGATTTGTAAAATTATTTTGGAAGCGTTGGAAAGTGTTACATAATCTATGCTTGACGCATGATTTTTCGTTCTTGTTTTTTCTTTAATTAGCTGTGAATTAGATCGCGTTAGCGGCTTTACAAATTTGATAAAATCTGGTAGCCAGCAAATAATTGTAATCACCAGTAAAAAATATTCACCCCACCAGATCACTGTATTTCATAAAGCTCAAAAGCCTTTTATGGATTAATTGCGAAAAAACAATAGCAAGTATAGAGTCCTTCGTTACTTAGATTAGAATAGTACACAATTTAGAAAGACAATACAAAGTTTTCTAATGAAACTTATTCAACTAATATATATCTAGAAAAAAACTGTAAAGGCTGAATTAACCAATGTGTTGGGAAAATGCTGATTGCCAAATGCTTCAAATTTCTGAATAATTGAGTGCTACAAAACCTATATCTGATAAAGGGGAGACATCGATGAAACAGTGAAACTGAAAAACAATCTTTACAGAAACAGAATAGCCTACTAACCTGTCAAAGTCAGTCAGATAATTCTGATTTTTATTATTTTAAAATTTGGTTTCGATGAAAATACTTTTGCCAAATCAACAAGAAAAGTTAAAAATACTTTTTGTTGGAATACAAATTTCAAAATTTATTTCTGAATATTTTGTAACTTTTGCAACATCCATAAAGAGACATCTATGAGAATTTCAATTTAAAATGACATTTAAGCTAATTTCTCCAAGAGAAAAATAACAAACAATAAAAATAAAAATAAAAATACAAATAAAACACGCCAGATTAAAAAACTTGGTCGCTAGATAAAAGAACTTGGTCGCCTGAATCGACTTAATCACGGCACTTGCTAACAGTGAACTGAGATATTATCCTGGCTCAGATTGTTAACGGGAAAACAAATTAGTCTATATAAACATTAAACTTGATAAAGTGCTCATGTTAAGTTCACACGCTACGTAACGAAGGAATAAGAATTGGAAGAAAGTTAGGTGCATGGAAACAATATTGAAGATATATTACAATAGATATAATAAGAGACATACTATCCTAAAACAATGGTTACGTCATATGTACTTCGATTTTACAGAAGCTCTGTTATGATATGCTTTAGTGTCCAGCATTTATGAGCTCCGGTGGGTCCAGGCTAGTATTTAAATATTCACTAAGAAAAAATAAAAGTACTTGAACTGAGCTACGGCGAGTTACGGAGCAAAATAACATACTGCTGTTTGTAAAGCACCCGCTCTGAAAATCTTGTCTTATAAAATACTAAATAAGCAACTTATTAAACACGTTATTTGTTTAATACGACGTAAATTTGAGAAATACATTCTACAAGTACAGACTTGGAAAATAAAACAATAATCACCTCCTATACTAAGCCTATCATTGTGTAAAAATATGACTGGTCCAGTCGATTAATTATAACTTCTTCTAATTAATGCTATATTTAAATTTTGCCTCAGTTATCGTTTGCGTATAGAAATTGTACAAAACTTGAAAATTTACAATGCTAATACTTAATTTTGACATCATATTTGGATTCCTCAGTAAATTTTATCTTGTGATACCAAAAGGAATGTCATTCGGCTAAGATGTTCAACTCCTAATCTTAAATGCATTTTTAATCGTTGCAAAACAGATTGCATTGCTGGTAGATTTTTAAGTGTATAGCTCAAACACTGTTGGACGGTATGATCTGTAATTTTGGATTCGCATATTTGAAACATCTAGAAATCTGTTTACGTTAAAAGCTTTATAGATTACAATTCTTATTATTTTTTTTCCGAAAATTTGTTTCTAAATATATATATTTTTTTCGAAATTAAATTTCAAAAAACGTTACAAATTGTAACATTTGAATTTTCAAGTAAGTTGATGGAATATGCAAGTTTAAAGATTGAAACTTTTTTTGTGAAATTCAAGTTTAATCGTTAGAAAACAGACTGCAATGCGGATATTTTTTCAATCATAACTCAAAAACTAATTATCGAATTGATCTGTAATTTTGTTCGCATATTTGAAGCTTCTAGAAATCTATTTCTGTTAAATGATCATGAGTTATAATTCCTATTTTCCTTTTCGAAAATTAATTCTTAAAATTTTGAAATTATTGTTAAAAAAATATTTGTAGTAATTCAGTATACAGAAAAAAACACAAGTGTATTTAAAAATAATTCTACATTTCTGTAATTTTGTGTAGAAGAAAAAAAGAGAGAAATGCAGAGAGATAGAGAGAGAAAATAAATGTTTCATTGTAAAATTAATTTATTGTAAATTGTGATGAGCAATGAAAATCTTTCCTTTCACTTCTCTCATTTTATTTTATAGTCACAAATAACAGATTTTATTGCAGATAATAATTATAAAACCGCAATGCCAAATCATCATTTCCGCCCTGTCGTAAATGTAAAAACAAGGGTCATTATTCTTCTCTTGTCGAGTAACAGTTTTTTATGTCTCATATGAATGAGAATCATAAATTCTTTAGATATATTATACCCAAAAGTATACAAAGTTATGCACAAGGCAGAGTGTCTCTTCTTATCACTAACTTATAGCTAATTTCTAAATCGTTGCATTTACAAATGCAAATCCAAATGCAAAACTTTTTTCAAAATTTTAAACCGAAATATAGCAAAATATAATACGTATAATAATAACCTCTTTCTATATTATTATTGTTTATGGATCTTTTTATTAATTATTTCAACACATTCAAGCATGATATATAAGATTGTGATCTTGCCAGTTTTTAATTTTAAAATATTTTTTGCAAAAATTATTTCGAATTTCAAATAAATTATATTTTATTTTTCTAACCATTAAATGCAGCAAATGTTTCATTGTAGAAAAATTATAATTTATGGAAAAAAATTCAAAATTATTTATTTCAAAGTATTTTTACTTTTTGTGGAACTTCTTGAAATTTTTAAATATTCTTCTGTTACTTAAAAAAAAGGCTTCAAAAAATTAATCGGTTAAAATATTTCTTTTTTCTTATGCAAAAAGATTTCAAATTCGAAAAAAAAATTATTATTCATTTTCATTTACTTTTAAATGCAAAAAATGTTTGATTATAATTAATCGTTAATTTATGATTGAAATTTGAGGAGTTTAGTACTTATAAAAGTTTATTTAAAATTAATTCTTGATAATATTTTCTTAAAGATGCATTACTTTTACAGATCAGAGTTAATTTATCTACAATCTAAATAAAAATATTTGAAATTTTTATGCATGAATTGCGAATTATTTTTCAATATGCATTTTTTTTTCGTGCATTAGTATTAGAAAAACAATAAATTTTCAGTTGCAGCACTTCCTAAATGTAATTTTACAGATATTTTCTATTGTGTTTAATAGCTGTCTGAACATCTCTTAGAATTGCAAAATATTTTCACAATTCGTGGAACTTGTTAAACTTTTTTTTTTTAATACTTCAAAAATTATTCGATTAAAATATTTCATTTTTCTTATCTAACAACTATCACTATCTCTAAAAACATTTTTAAAAAAATGCATTTTTATTTATCTTTAAATGAAATAAATATTTGATTATCGTTGAACATTAATTGTTTGTAAACGATTCATAGATGTAATTCTTATAAAAGATAGTTTAACGTTAATTCTTAGTAATGTCATAATTTTTGTGCGTATGTATTAGAAGTAGAATAATTTTTATGCAAAGGCATAATTCTCCCAGTATAATTTAGATAACCAGATATCTAGTCTTACCGGGTACAATCCCAGTTTTAGACAATGTCCCGGCATCCTGAGGATTTTCTTAAATGACCCGGTACTTTTATGAAATTCCTCAGTTATCCCGGTTACCACAAACACAACTTTTAAAGTCGTTAAAGGGAATCATAGAAAAAAAAATCAAATTAGAATTTTCAATTGACAAAGTGTTGAAATCTGTATAAAATGAAAAAATACACATCTAGCAGAAAAGTACGAATCAACAAAGTGTAAAATTTAAAATATTTGATTTTATTTAGATATATTAGCATTTTTTATTTATGTATTGTTTATTTAAATTCATAAGCTGCAAACTTATAGAAAATGTTTTTGGAAACCATTAACGTAAATTCCAAACTTGTTTCGACATTCAAAATGTACATAATAAAATTCTCCTTCTCTTTAGTGGGATGGTTGAAGAAATTCTATATCCGTAAGCACCGGCAAAACAAAATCTAGGGTGGTGTAAGATTTTGGAATAGGTGTACCTGTAGTTCGCTGCCAAATCCATGATTTTTTGTAAAGGAGAATATAAATATGAAATACCCTAAACTAATATTTGTTCTTTTTTCTTCTCAGGACACTCCATGCAAGGTTATTATAATCGTATAGATGTAAATATTAGTGTTTATATATAACATATAAGAAATATATTTTTAAAAAAAATCAATGATACTGACTTTTTTAAAATGACAAATTAAAATAATGATTTTTTTTAAGTTTAGACACCTATCCCGTCAAGGAAACAAATCCTCCCTGACAAAAAATCCTTAATTCTTTTTTTTTTTTTTTTTTTTGCTTTGTATTACTTAATTGTTTTCATTTTTAAATGAATAGGGGTTTATTTTTTTCAACACCATCTGGGAAAAAGAAAACTCAATTAATTAAATCTGAAATTATGGAAAGAGAATTTGCATCCCGTAGCGAAAGGGAAAATCGAAGTTTGCACTTTTGAACCCGTTTTTGGTTTACCCGGAAGTAGTCCAGAATCTCAAAATAGCTCTCCCTTTTTTTGGTCAAATTTAATCCTCATGGTGGGAAAGTCTTAACTTTCTATACATATCTCTGCATTGGGTTGGATCTTTATTCAGTTGTCACCTGTGTGGGGGCGTATCGTCATTCAACTGAAAGAGGATATTTTGACTATCTGATATTCTATATATATATATCTGATATATAAATATCTTGAACTTTTGACTCATAGTCCACCAATTCAACAAAAAATTTTGAGGAAATGTTCATCATAACTTCTCTTTATTTTTTTATTTTTCATTATCTGCTTTAAGTGAGAACATCCTAACATTTTTTTTTCTGTGGTGGGGGGGAGGGAGGGGGCAGAAATCTATGGAAATAAACCTAGCTCACACCCTCTAGATGATCTTCTGTAATAATTGTATAAAATAAAGGAGTAAACACTTTAAAACTTTCCAAATTACATTTTACTTTTTATGGTTTAGTAAGTTTCTACACAAAATTTTTCATTTATAAATCTTGAAAATCCAGGAAATCTTTGGGACTAGAAATCAAACGAGATCTGAAATTTCCTCATTCAAACGTAAGAAATTTTCAATACTTCTGAATGTTTAAGATATGTATACTATCATGCGCATCATGGGGATACGGAGAGGTAAATACCCCTCCATAATATTTTTAATTTAATTAACAAAATTTCTTTTTCTCCCATGATTTTGAAAAACATAAAAATTTGTTACGCTCAAATGATTTGAAATAATTAAAATCTAAGAGGAGAAAAAAAAATGTGAACTATCAAAATATAACAAAAATATAACGAAATATAACAAAAAATATGTGTACTATGAAGCGCATCAAGGGGATACGGGGAGGCAAATACCCCTCCATAAATTTTAAATTTAATTAATATTTTTTTTTCCTCCCATGATTTTGAAAAACATAAATAAATTCTTATTCTCAAATGATTTGAAATAATTAAAATCTAAGAGGAGAAAAAAAAATGTAAACTATAAAAATATAACAAAAATATAACGAAATATAACAAAAATGTAACGAAATATAACAAAACATATGTATACTATCATGCGCATAATGGGGATACTGAAAGGCATATACCCCCTCCATCAGTTTTTAAATTTAATTAACAAAATTTCTTTTTCTCCCATGATTTTAAAAAACATAAAAAATTGTTACTCTCAAATGATTTGAAATAATTAAATACTAAGAGAAAAAAAAAAAACTTTAAAATCTAATACTCTTTTTCCGCTTCCTCCGTGGAAGGAACTTTTAGTTGTTTTTTGTTTGTTTGTTTTCTTCACGACCATGTGTTAAAAAATAATCTTAAACGTGGGTTTCAGGGAGAGAAAGGCGCCTTCCTAGTCATATATTCTAATACGAGAAAATCTTGTGTGTGCTTATATACATTATACATGCAAATTTTATCTTAAAAACGGCTCTAACGATTTTGACGAAATTTTGTATCCTACCGTTTTGGGGCACCAGAAAACCATTGGGCTAGGTCACGTGTTCGAGAAAATTCGATTAGTGGATCATTTTTTGTCATTTTGGGTCAGGGTCAAGCTAATTCTATCTAAAAAACGGTTCAAACGATTTTGACTAAATTTTGTATCGTACCATTTTCGGGCACGAGAAGACTATTGGGCTGGGTCACATCTTCGAGAACTTTTGATTACTGGGTAATTTTTCGGTCAACCCGGGTCAAGTTAATTTTATCTAATAAACGACTCTAACGATTTTGATTAAATTTTGTATCCTACGAGTTTCAGGCACGACAAAATCATTGGGCTAGGTCCCATGTCCGAGAAAATTCGATTAGTAGGTCATTTTTGGATCACTGCGGGTCAAGCTTTTTTATCTTAAAAAAGGCTCAGACTAATTACAATAAATTTTGCATCCTATGTTTTTCGGGCACGGGAAGACTGTTGGGCTAGGTCACGTGTTCGAGAAAATTCGATTAATGGGTCATTTTGGTCATGGATCATTATGGGTCAAGCTATTTTATCTTAAAAACGGCTCAGACTATTTAGACTAAATTTTGCCTCCTATGGTTTTTGGGCATGAGAAGACTGTTAGGCTAGGTCACATGTTCGAGAAAATTTCATTAGTGGGTCACTTTGCTCATGGATCATGATATTTGAACTCAAAGCTAATTTTGACTGAGCATAGCTCGGTCTTCCCTGCTCATGAAAACAAAAAGAAAAAAAAGAAAGAAAAATAAATATTTCAAAACTGCATTTTGTAAAATGTTATTTTTTGATTTTTGATTTTTAATTTATTATTTGTTTCGTTACCCTATAGTTTTTAATATGGATATGTTTACTGATTGTCTCATACGTATAGTTCTGACAAAAAAAAATTAGTTTATAATTAATTTCATGTTTTTATTTTTCATAAAAAAAAAAAAGAATTTTGGAATTGGACTACAGACTTATCTTTTCAAAAATATTGAACCTCCCAGGATTTTGTTCAGTGGGTGACCATGTATTCAACAGAAGTAATGGTGTCTAACAAAATTCTCATTTTTATGTCTTAATTTTAAAGCCAATTTCAATTTATTTCAACTTTTCATTTTTTTTTAATTCCTTGTTTTATTTCTAGAATATAGTTTTAAGAAAAGTATACATGTTACAAAATTGCAGTTCAAAAATAGAGTTTCAAGTTTAATAAGTACTAGTACACACCGTATAAAAAATAATTTCATCTTCAACTGAATGGGAAAATAATGAAACATTATATTGTATCATTTCCATAAATAAATAATTTTTATAACGAATCACGGTGTACCAAATACAAAATAAGACAACTTCCGTAAAAGCCGTAACATTCCAGCACTTTTCTTGGTCTGCCGAGTATCATTAATGAGCTTTCTTTTATGTTTGTGCGAATCATAAATATTCCAGAATATATTGTCTGAATAAATTGTTTATGAATATAAATAACTATAATAAAACTTAGTCCAAAAGACTATTTGGTAAAGGCCATCCTTACTTTATGTAAAGTAACATTCAACTTTAGATGTTTTTTATGGAAATATTTACATTTTAAAAATTATTTAATATCCTAAATTAAGGCCTCATAGATCTAATGTGCTACATAAACAATTATCTATTATTAAAAATAAATTAAAATAGAACAAAATAACGCAATTTCAAAAAAATATAGGCCTATTCCAAATGTAAAAAAGAAAAAAAAGTATTCATTTAAGATTCGAATATTTCTCGACCTATTTCATTCTTTTATTTTATTTTATTTCTTTATTTTCCTTTTTTAAAATAACGACGTATTAAACTGTCTTATAATTAAAAAAAAAATCATTAACTGTACTTTCTTTTTTTATTACTATTGGTGAAATAGAAAAAAAAAAAGTTTTAACAACGCGAATATTTTTGACACATGCACAATCTTTTTTTTTTTTTTTTTTTTTTTTGGCAATTTTTGTAGGGTCAAAAAACACAATTACCATGCGCAATACTTTCAATCTATTTACTTTATATTTCTAATCTGTGCAGCGCTTTCATTTCAAAACGATGAATTAGAAGGAAAAAAATCCCTGTATGCCAAAGCAAATATTTCTGAAACATGCACTGAGGTCCTTTTCTTTCCTTAAAATTTTTGCATGGTCAGAAAACACAATTACAAAGTCCTCATGCAGCGCTTTCATTTAAAACTGTTGAAATAAAAGAAAAATATCACTGTTTAACAACACGAATATTTCTTTCCCGTTTTTTTTTTTTTTCTTTAGTAAATGCATGAAATATGCTTGTCACTATTCAAATGTTTTGGAATTTAACAGAGTGTTTTGTTTTCGTATAAATTTATTATATCTTAACGCTGATCTCAAGTCCAAATGAGCTATTTTTGACACATTTCTGATTTCATTTTCTTTTTCGGAGACGCATGCCATTGGCAGGAGGTTTTATTCAAAAACTATGCAATCGAATTACTTTTTTCTAATTTTTGGTAAACGCTCAGAAGATCTTTCAGAAAATATTGTCAAAGTGGGCGTTTTGAACCAAATGACCGGGCGCTTGAAAAAGGAAAAAAAGAAAAAAAGGATTCGTCATGTGACAAATATCGCTTATAACTCAATAAGTAATTTATTCTTTTAAAAAAAAAAAAAAAAAAAAAAAAAAAAAAAAAAAAACAGAAAATGATATTTGATCCTAAATCGCTTCAATAGCCCTGCCAATTTTAAGCATTTATGTTTAAAAATGAAAAATAAAATGTGCAGGCGCGGATCCATGGGAGGTGGCAGGGGGGGGGGGTGATAAAGGCGTTCACTCTTCTTCGTCAAATTATTTTTAACCGACGGGTACTGATCTGTTTTTATAATGTATTTATAATTGCTATAATGAAAAGCCAATAGATTTTTTTTCTTTTTTTGAATGGAAGTCTTTTGCGAAAAGTTTAAGAAAAGATACTCTAAAAGAGTGAAAGACGTTATTATTTTTCCACCTGTCAGTATCCTAGGGCGGTATTTTCAGAGCCAAATTGATTGCTGATACACCCATCAATCAACTGTAACCCTCATAAACATTTGTCTCCACCTCAATGAATTAGACCCCTTTTTCTTTCTTGGGAAAATCATCCTCGCGAACATAAAGGGGAGTGTTAAAAGGGTTACACATAAGAAGCCAGATTAGTCAGAACAATATTTTTTGACATTTTATTTTCTTAATACTTCTTACCCTAGCAAGCTTCCAATGAAGCTTTTGTTTGGGACAGGTGTTCTGGTGTAAAATACAAATACCCTAAAACCTGTGAAAACGTAACATGTCTGTGGTAGAGTTCTGCCTGAAAAACGGAAAATTTTCCGTGCAAGATAATTGTAATCGTATAAACATAAATAACAATACAGAAATATAACATATAAGAAATATAAAAGAAACAAAATAAAAGATACTGACTTTTTAAAAAATAAAGAGTTGAAACTTTTTTTTTTTTTCAGTTTAGACCCTAATTCTGTCCAGAATACAAGGCCACCCTGACAAAAAAAAAATTATACTTCTTTTTTCACTTTGTACTTAATTGATTTCAGTTACTTGAAATGATATTTTTTTTTTCAAAATCATTCAAGAAAAAGAAACTTTAATTAATAAAATCTAAAATCATGCAACGGGAATTTCCATCCCGTAGGGAAAGGAAAGATCAGTTTTCACTTTTAATCCCGTTTTTGGTTTACCCAAAAGTAGTCCGAAATCTCAGAATATCCCCCCCCCCCTTTTTTTTTTTTTTTTTTTTTTTTTTTTTTTTTTTTTTACCAAATTTAATCTTCATGATGGGAAAGTTTTACATTTCTATACACATCTACTCTGGGTAGGATATTTATTCAGCTGTCAAATGGGTGGAACCGTATCGTTCTTCAACTGAAAAAAATCAAAGATGATATTTTGACTTGAACACAGTCTCTTAGTCACCAATTCAACTAAAATTGTGAAGAAATGTTCATTATAACTTCCCATCAATTTGATTTTTTTCTTTTTCTTTTACATTTAGCTGCTTTAAGTGGGTAAACCTTCACTTTTCCTCTTTTTTTTTTTTTTTTTTTTTTTTCAAAAATCTATAGAAATAAAGCTAGGTCTCACCTTAGTAAATGATCTTCTGTGATAATTGTTGTAGTAAGGAAATATACGTATTTTAAAGTATATTGCGTGAACAATAATCCAGATTCGATATGCATCCACTGAAAGTAGAATAAAAAGGCAGAAGGCTGTAGAAAATAAATGCTCTGAAATGATTCTTTACGATATTTGTATATTAAACTTTCAATTATGAGCGTACGATTACAAAGTACGTACATAAAGGGGTGGGATGGTGCCTGAGAGCATTTTTTAAGGAACGTGAGCTTACATTATTAACTTCTTATCAGAAGAGCTTGCGAGGGAGAGAGATCCGTCCACTCCCTCACGTGTTAATTTTTTTGCAACCCTCATATTGGCAACATGAAATGGGCGAAAGAACATATGATATGAACGATCTCATATAAGCTAAAAATTATCAGTTACTCAATAGGCAATTAGGAGAATTTTTGAATTACAGGACAGGGCTACCAGAATAGCAGCCCTAAAAAGTGAGCCAACAAGAATTCGAACGCCAAATGTACGTTTAGAGCAAGGTTTTGGGAATCTAGCAGAAGTAGACAAAACAAAACTCATGTACTGGAAATGTTTATGATTTACCGAAAAGCTAGAATGAAAAATTAGCAGAAACAGACATTTCTTAAGAACGTGGACGGAAAGAGAATAAAATTCAGACCGAATACAAAATCAATCTTTATCTCTCTTTTTTTTTTTTTTTTTTTTTTTTTTTTTGAGTATCTGGTGAGGGTGGTTAATCATTTAAATGAATTCTATTTACGTGAGAATAGTTTTATTGATAAAGGGCATATGTTAAATATATTTTCTTTTAATGGAATGGAGGAAACTTAAGGCGAGAACTGAAATAAAATTTAGGATAAAATTAATAAGTAATTAAAAGTTAGTTTAAACTGAAACTTAAAGAAAAGGATTAATTTAAGAAAAATATATGTGATTCCACATCACAACTGTATAAAATAACCGAGTGAATACTTTAAATCTTCCCATATGACATTTTAGATAATATGGCTTAGTAAATTTCTACACAAAATTTTTCATTTACAAGTCTTGAAAATCCCGGAATTCGTTGGCACTGCAAAACAAACGAGATCCTAAATTTTCTCATTTAAACGTAAATAATTTTCAAATATTTTTTAATGTTTAAAATATGTATACTATCATGCGCATCAGGGGATACGGGAAATCAAATGCCCCTCCATAAATTTTAATATTTAATTAACAAATTCTATTTTTTTCCCAATTTTTTTCTTCAAAAAGAAATGGAATTGGATTGCAGATTTATCTGTTGAAAAATATTGAACCTCTCAGGATTTTGTTACAGACAGATTTGCTTTCGCAATTTTTCCTCTATAAATATAACTGAATTTGTTTTGAAAATTAAGGTTATCGGAATGCACGCTTTGAAATGTTTGGTAAAAACTATTATCTCTACGAAAGCCCGCAGCATTATTTTTAAATTTTTACAAGAAATAAAATTATTTCATATTGCGTATTCGAATGATAATAAAATACAATTAAACCTTCTAAGACTGAATCGATAATGGAGACTAAAAAAAAGTTCTGTTTTAAACAAGTTTCCTTTGTAACAAGTATAATTAACTGTATGGTTATCCTTCCGACATGTGAAAGCAGAACGTGTATTTAACGGAATTCTCTCTTAAACGGAAACGTTTCACGGTCCTGATGAAGGAATGCCATAACAACCTACGTGCTAAGACGTAAACCTGTCAAAAACAGATTTTTCCGATTCAGAGAATTTTGTTGTGAAGATTTACAGTAGTTCTATTTGTAAATCATTAAAAATACTTAATAAGTACATAGTAATAACATACACGTACAGTATAATAACATAAAAAATAATTAATAATAAACTGCAAATTGTAGTAAAACTGAAAACGGGTGAACTATGATGTGAAAAAAATAACACATTATACAGGTTTCAATTTTAGAAGATGGATTTGTATAGTTTTCCTTCCTCCACACTATAAGTTTTATAAATTTAAGATATAATTCCGGTATAGGCAGGGTCCGTTCTTAGAGGTTTTACTGTGTGGATTAACCAACAGGATTTATGATTTATAAATAAATGTAAAAACTGACTCATTACATTGTTTTACATACAGTAAAACCTATAAAAACGGAATTGCTAGGGAACAGAATAAATTTCCGTTTTAGACAGGTTTTCGTTTTTACAGGTATATTTATATTGACTTCCTTCCTTCGGAACTATGGAAATTTTCCGTTATAGAAATGTTCCGTTTTCAAAAATTTGACTATATTATACTATGTTCTTTATATGTAACTAAGTATCATCGCCCCACCCCCGCTTCAAAAGGACACTCTGCTTCCGCCCCCGAAAATCTGTCAGAATGTTTTGCATAGTTGAGCATTGATTTTAAGAACCACCTGATACTACAAGTGGCTCCTCGACGGCGTTTTCTTACACCGATGCGTATCTAAATTCTCACTTCATCAACATTTATTTAAATAGCCAAATTTGACAGCTTTTTCTAATTGTCCCTTTCTCGTTATCGGAAATGCAGAAACAATAATATAGTGCTTGTTATCTGAAGAAGAATACCTTGAAATTTTGTGTATGAAAGTATAGAACTTAATTTGACTGTATGTCATAAATTTGCCAGTTTGAATTTGACAACGGCCTTAAGGAGAAAAATTTTTAATTGTTTAGTATTTACTGTAAAATAACATTTTGGTTTCTAATTTTGAAGTCTTTTTTAAAAGCTCAACAAATAAAGGTGATTTTTACTTTAAGAAAAAACAAAAACGTGAAATAATGCGTGAAGCACTTCCATGGTCTGTAATACGTACTAATTCCCTTGTATAGTCCTGTATGTGATCAACTGAATTTACACACACCACATAAAAGATAAAATTTAGTTTCTTTACTTAAAAACGCAAACCAACGTTGAAAACACACTCATCACACATAGACTGTAATTATTGCACGTATGCAGTAACTTATATCTTTTATGTGTCCTGTAAATGAACGATAAACTTACACCATACTTTTAAGTGATCAATTTATAGTGCAACTCAGTAATGCAAATCAATTTCATTATGTTTGAAGCGATCTCGACATATTTCACTCTATTGGTTGTACGCTATGTGCAGTAAGGTGATAATTCACATCCTTTTTATTCATTAATTCGCAGTGTCATTTCAGTTCTGCTGAAAATTTAATTAATGAAACATCATTAAATTACACTGCAAACGATTTTTCCCCGTAGAGAAATCTGTAACATAATTATTTTGTTTGACTCTGTAAATGAATAATAAATGCTTTGCACCTCATATTTTACAAAAAGCATGTTTTAGTGCACTTCATAATAGTATATCAATTTCATCATGTTTCAAATGGCGTAGCATCATCAAAATGCACTTGGACTGATTTTTCCCATTGACTGTAATTTAACAGAATGCTTTTCACTCTCCCTGTAAAAAATACTACACTGCAAAACCAAATTGTTGATTTTACGGTATAATACTGGCAGTTGGGGTGCTAGTATTATACCATAAAATCAACAATCTGATTTTGCAGTGTATAAGTGCTATACAATTCATTTTCAATAGGGATCATGCCTACTAATAATAGGTAATAGGTAAACGACAATATAACATACAAAAATTTCAGGGCAATCCGGTATATTTACGCAAGTTAGAGCACGGACAGACAAACCGAAGTCATAAACACTTTTCAACTAGGTTGGAATGTGTTAAAAAAGAGAGAAAATGCTAATTATATAATATTTATTATAAAATAACTTTTTGACTTCTACTCTCAAAGTTTTTTTTATTTTTTATTTTTAACTAAGAGTAAAGTTTATTTTATTTTAAAGATGAAGAAGAAAAGATGAAAAATGTTAATTATGTGGTATTTACTATAAAATAACAATTTTAATTTTAATCTTGAAATCTTTTTTAGAAGTTCTGCAAACAAAAGAGATTTATATTTTAGGGGAAATAAAAGAGAAAAATGTTAATTATGTGGTATTTACTATATAAAATAACAATTTTGGTTCTAATCTTTAAAGTCTTTTTTATAAGTTCAACAAACAATAGTAATTTTTACTTTAAGAGAAAAAAAGGAGAAATTTTTTAATTATGTGGTATTTACTATAATAAAATAGAAATTTTGGTTCTAATCTTGAAGTCTTTTTAGAAGTTCAAGAAACAACAGTGTGTTTATTTTAAGGGAAAAAGAAGAAAAATTTTAATTATATGGTGTTTACTATAAAATAACATTTAGGTTTCTAATCTCGAAGTTTTTTCCAGTTCAACAAATAAAGGTAATTTTTTCTTTAAAAAAATTATATGAATTTTCCTATAATTCTTTATTATCCGCCATTTTTGGAAAAATATATTATGAAAGGATTATTTACATAATCAACCTCTGCAATGGATGATTGAAAAATATGTTTAATTATTCCTTATTTTTTTCCCTATAATTCTTCATTATCCGCCAATTTTTGGGAAAATATATTATGTAATGATTCTTTACATAATCAACCTCTGCGATGGATGATTGAAAAATATGTTTAATTATTCCTTATTTTTTACTAAAAATTATTCTGTACAGTTTTATTTGTTTGAAGTAATTTAAAATGTATGCATTGTAAAGTAACATAATAAAAAATGAAATTCTTATGTTTACAGTGTGTTACAGTATTTTAAAATATTTTTGTTTTTAAGTCTCAAAAATAAAATTGTAGCATTCGATTTTTAAAAAGATAAATCAATCTAAAAATCCGTGTAAGTTTATTCAAAAAATGAAAATATTCTGAACTAATTTCATTAAAGTCTACTAAAAATTATATATATTTTACAAATCGGTATTTTAATAAAGTTGAAAGTTATACAAAAAATTGTAACTTTTAATGATCGTACCATTTTAACCGATTACATAGGTGCCATATTCCAGAAAAAAGATAAGCCGTTGTAAGGACAATGACGTGTCAGTTCACTTAATCCCACATAAACAGGTGCTAATCCTATGAGGGCGTGTTAACCTTACTTTCCAAAACCAGTGTGAACAATCAAACAACTATCTTCTATTATACGTTTGTATGGGAAACTGTCAATTTCAGTTTCTCCATTCTATTTAAAAGGGATTAAGTGATTTCAGTGACGTTAGCTAACTTTCAGAAAATAATAGCACTGTAAACTGAAAATAAAACTGTCCTGGAACGTGAAAGATACAGCACGTGTCGGAACATTTCTGTGGTTTTTTTTTTTTTTTTTTTTTTTTTTTTTTTGCTAAGGCGAGGTTGATATCACCTGAATATCCACCATGTGCATTGAAATTGGAGTTCAAAGAAATTATACAGATTGTGGAGTAAAATTCTTAGTGAATTTAATGACCGTTGTTTTACTTACATGAGATGCTTTCCTGATTTCAAACAGATTCAACATATAAAGTGTATTTTGTTTCACTTAAAACTGTATATCTTACAAAGATGGCTGACGGAATACTCAGTCTAAGAAAATTTGGTTTTTGTGTTATAGACTGGAAAATTAAAAATTACTTTGCCGCCACCTGTACGGAGAAGTGGGTCATTAAAAGTCCCGTTTTTACTGTCAACGGAAAGAACAACACAAGATGGCGATTATACCTAAAAGAAAATTATATCGACGAAAGCCACATTGTTTGTGCTTATTTGGCTAAAGTGAAATGTGATTCACCACAAGAACCGTTCTGGGTGACTTGGAAGTGTGTTTTCCCTTGTGAATCAGGGAGTACATTTTTTGAAATCGAATCGGATTTTGAAAAAAGAAAATCTGTTGGAAAAAGATTATGTCGTCCCTATGAATTTGACTGTATTATGCAATCCACTGAGGATGATACATTAGTCATTCGGAGCATGATATTTGTTAGCCCCAAAGATAGTCAAACGCAAGAAAGATCTAAAGATTCGGGTTTGAAATCATTATCGCAAGATTTGACAGTGTTGTACAGAATCAACAAAAACAACAATGATTTAGAAATAAATATTGGAGGATTTGTCGCTAAACCACACAAGGCAATTTTGTGTTCTAAAAATAGTGTGCTTAAAACGGCAATTGAGACAGAAGATTGTGATACGGTATTTAAAGAAACAAATGGAAATGCTGCGAAAAATATTTTTGCATATTTGTATAGCGGAAATCTAGACTATGTTGTTCGGAAACCCACATTCGAAATGCAACAGTGTATAAAGCTTTTAGCTATTACAGAATTAGAAAAGTACTATGAACCTGATGAACTTGAACTATGCTCAGAATTCCAAATTGAAGTATGCAGATTTTACTATAATATAGCTGTAGATTCAGATGCAATAGTATGTTATTCATCTATTCACAATGATTCCAGTTCATCTAACCACGATGTTTCTTTGCATTTTTATCCGACAAGTTTAAATGGAAAATCCAGATATATATCAATACTTATCGAAAACACGAAAGGAAACTTTTCCGATATTTCCTATGTTGAACTAGTTGTGTTGGACTCCAACGGAAATAGCAAACATTTCAAAAGAAAGAGATGTTATGGTTATCATCAAGAAATTTTCTTTAAAAACTTTGTACCTAGAGATGTTTTGAAAGACATTACAACAATCCATGACGGTAACTTTCATCTTTTGTGCAGTATTTATACTCCCATTAGTGATTCAAAAATGTCTTCTACAGTCAAAAAAGTGGTACATCCTAATATAGTCATTGATCCTGAAAGACATTATAATATCTTGTCTGATCAAATGTGCACATTGTTTGAAACTGGAATTTACAGTGACCTGACTCTAACCTGTAATGGTGAAGAATTCCGAGTTCATTCCTACATCTTAACTGCAAGATCATATGTTTTTAAACATTTATATGATAAAAGTAAAGCTATGGGTCTGAAAAATATTTGGGATATTTCTTCAATGAAAAGTAATGTTTTAAAAGCTCTACTTTATTTTATCTATTGTGGAAAATTATTGAGTTTGAAAATAGGTGAAATTTTACAACTTTATGAAGCTGCCGATAGATTTTGTGTTCTCTCTTTGAAACATACTTGTTCCAGCATGTTACAAAATAATGTACAATCACTGGATGCCAAAAGTGTTTTAAATGTAGCTAAAACATTTAAGGACTATAAACTCGCAGCTTCACTTGAAAAGTTCATTAGCAGTAAATCATCTAAATGTGTGAAAAATGCCGCTTATACTCTTAAATGATAAGTAGTGTTTATTTTATAATATTCAAGATTTGTTTTGTTTTTTTAATTTTTTGGAAGGACTCTAGATTTTGAAAGAAGTTTACTTCCGTTTATGATACTAATCTTCATAATGACCGTAAGTCTTTTTTTTTTTCATTTATACATATACTTTTTTCAATATCGTGCAATGTTTTATTATTTGGTTATTTTTACTTTACAAGTTTCTTCTTTTTATATGTAATTTAACGGCATTAAAGTCTGGTGTTACTTAATTTCAGATATCTTAATTTTTCTTAGCATACAACAGAAAGAAAATGTATGAATTATTGACATATTTATTGTAGATTTCGTAAAATATTTATTTTTGAGACTATAATTGAAAAAAAAAGGATTTTTAAAAATCTTTTGCAATTTTAGCCTTGTGTGTGCTTTCTTGCTCGTTTTAAAATATGCTATATTTTATGACAAGTCGAAAATAGGCAATAGAGTCATTGGTACTATTGTAACTAAAATTTGTAATCGTGTTTATATATGAAGACTTTATTATGATCAGTTTAAGATGGATATAAATTAGTTGTCACATATAATTTGAATAATTGGGAGAAATTTTGAGTATTTAATTTCGTTTTTATATCTCATGTATGAATTTCATTATTGTATTTGATGTATTTCCTATCATTTTCACATGTATTTATCATATCAAATTAATTTTTGAGATTCGTGCTCATTTCAGTTTTATATGTCATATGCTTTACACTAAATGCCGATGTAAAGGAAAATAATTGAATGTAAATATTGAATGAAAATAATAGATTATGAATATTCGGCTAAACTTTTAGAAACTTTTTTCTTTTTTAAATGTAGAATTTTTTTTTCAATATAAGAATGTGGAGAGGTTTATTATTATTATTATTATTATTATTTAATGTTGGTATAATGTTGTTAAGTTACATAGCTTTGTATTTATTGTGATTTTTCGATTAACCATAACACAGCAGAATTTCTGTATAATAATGTTCTAACTGATGTTTGTAAATGAGGTTCATTTTCTGTTTAAAATCTTTTTGGTTGCGTTTAAAAAATACCTCGATTTTTTAATTTTTAAAAAAAATATTATTTTTCATATATTTAATTCTATCAATTAAAATTTCTTTATTTTCAAAATTCATAAAAATTCAATTTTTTCATTTGTTTAACATTTGATGGTAATTTATTGCTCAAGAAATCCCATGTATAGGGATTTTCAAATTAAAAAAAATCTATTGATTATGAAAATTTTAATGCGAATGGCTAAGGAATAAAACAATGATACATTTTTTAAAATTGAAAATATATATTGTTTTAATACTTGATGCTTTAACTTTATTAGAATTAATTAAAATTCATTTTATAACTATGATATCGACGGTCATTTTAAACTATGTCATTAATACATTGTGTGAAAATTGAAGCTGTAGCTCAGAAACCAATACTTTTTTTCTGAATCAGTTGATAAAGTTCATTATAAATAATCAAGGTAGATTTAGCAATATACTAGTTGTCCTATTTTACTATTGTCGGAAAATTGAGATACTAATTATCTATGGTGATTATTTCTTGCTAGTTTTACTTGTATTTTTTTGCTTTAAATAAAATTTTTCTAGTTAAATATTCTGTACTTTGACAAATATGAATAATAATTTGCTATATTATTCCAGAAATCTGCTTAGGAAGAAATTATGTCCTTTAAAGGATCCTTCACAGTTTCTTTTATTTCAAAACAGGACCTTTCACAGTAATTTTAATCTCAAAGTACACTTTCAAAATTTTTCATCTCAAAACACGACACTTCGAAAAACTTTTCACCTTAAAATAGGACGCTTCACAAATGTAATCATTTAAAATAAATTTTGAGTTTCGCTTTTACATATATAAAGAAAATATGTGTATTTTACATACATATATCTTCTTAAAAATGTAATAACAAGAACCTGAATATGACGATATAATATATAAATAATGACGATGTGATATATAGTTTCAGTATCACAAAATTATGACTAGATTTTTCATAAATGTAAAGAACTGTTCACAATCTCACAATTACAGGAAGGGCTTTGGTAGAAAAGCCTGGGCAGATTCCTGAAATTCTAAAGAAAAAATAGTCTAAAAAATATCATGTTTTCTCACAAATTCTCTAAACAATAATCGTGAATATCTGGTAATAGTTACAGTAGTATTTCGGTATTGTAATGAAAATTTCCGATCGTGTTTCTGTATAGAAATTTTTTATGATCAACTTTAAGGGGATTTTAATTATTTTTCACTTATAATTTGAATAACTGTGAGAAATTTAGAATATTTAATTTGTTTTTATATCTTATGTCTGAAATGCAGTTTTATATTTCATGTATTTTCTATCATGTTATTATGCATTTTTTAACAAATTATTTTTTGAAGTTCGGGCTCATTTCATTTTTTAAACAATAATCTTGGATATCCAGTAATATTTACATTAGTATTTCATATACTGGAACGAATTTTTCCAACTGTGATAAATGGATATTTTACTATGAACGACTTAAAATGGATTTAAATTAATTTTCACTTATAATTTGAATAACCGTCAGAAATTTAGAATATTTAATTCGTTTTTATATATCATGTATTAATTTCAGTTTTGTAAATTATTTATTTCCTATCATTTTATCATGAATTTATTTTATTGAATTTATTTTAGATTTGTGCTCATTTCAACTTTTTAAACTATAATCATGAATATTCGGTAATTTTTGCAGAGGTATTTCAATACTGTAACGGATATTTATAGTTGTGTTTCTATGTTGAGAATTTATTATAGACACCTTAAAATTAATTTAAATTAATTTTCACATATAAGTTGAATAACTGTGAGAAATTTAGATTATTTAATTTTATTTTTATATTTCACGTATTAATTTTATTTTTGTATTTAATTCTCATTTCCTCTCATGTTATCATGCATTTATCATATCAAATTCATTTTTGTGATTCGTGCTCATTTTATTTTTTATTCTTCACATGCTTTACCATAACTTCCAATGTAAAGAAATGTATTGTGAATTTTGAATTATAAATTCTTTTGTATATTTTCAAATGCTGCATTGATTATTTGTAAAATTTCTGATAAATAAAAAATTTGCACTTAATACTGAGTCTTAATTGAATCATGCTGTGTAAATACATTGGGATTTTTATGTGGTGATTTTTAATTTATAAAATTTCTTTTGGATTTCTTTAATTTCATTTAATTCTTATACATTTTTTTTCTAATTTTAGAAAAAAAAATATTTATTACAGGAAATTTTAAAAATAGATTTAAAAAAAAACCTAATCAAAACGAAAAATATAGTCACAAATTTAAAATTATAAAAAATTATATGTTTAATGTACATACTCTTAAAATGTTTCAAAGATAAATATTACATTACCTGTGGCTAAATCTGTCAAGTTTGTTTGGACAAACGTTTGTTTCCAGTTTAAAATTTTTTGAGTTTTTTTTTCATCTAAATTAAACTAAATAAAAATTATAATTAATCAGACATTTACTTTTCTTTTCCTAGAAGCTGTGTTGATATTAGATACAATGCATTCAATTTAAAGATACCAACATAACTTGGTGGTTAAAATATAACTGGTGAAGTGGAACTCAATAATCTCTATATGTATGTACTTTAATGCTTATAGGCATTGCTAAGTAAACAATTTCTAATTGTATATCATTATGCATATGCCATTGATAATGTTTTATGAAAGTTGTGATTTCTGATGAAAATCCTTTTTTTAATCAATTCCTTAATTTAATTATATTTTAATACTAACCTATTATGTAAATTATGTGAATTTTCAAGTGAGATTTTTTTTTTATTTTACAGGTTCAATTTTTCACTCAATTACAGGTTCAATTTTTCACAGGTTCAATTTTACAGGTTAAAAAAACTGACTTTTAAATTACAATTTTTATTTAAAATTAACTGATTTATTTCAGTCTTTAGTCATTGTCGAAAGTAATCTAAAGTTTAAAAGAAATTATCATAAAAAAATTATGCCTACGTAAATAAATAAAATCATTTAACTGCTTAAAAAATATTCAAATGTTTATTTTTTTTTTAGAAGAAAATCCAAATTATCCATAATCTTAAGTAAAAGCTCATTGAAGAGAGTATTACATAAAACAATGAAAGATAATCTTGGAGTTCTTGAACAAATGATTCACAATAGCTGAATATTTATCCTATTAGAATAGAAAAATATTCCAGAATAAAAACTTTAAACTATAGTTATGAAGTAATTTTCTTTTATTTATGACTCGTTTATTCGCTCATTCAGAATAGAGGATTTTTTAACCCATACAAAGTTTACTATATTTACTTTTTATTATCAAATATTATTGTTTTTTTACTGCTTCAACATACCGAATACATAAAAATTAATAATCAGCAATAAATTAACTATAAATTACAAAAAGTAGGATTTTTAAATTTTTAGAATTCAAAATAACAATGAATTAAGAATTAAGATAAATTGTTGTCAAAATTATCAAGTATATTTGTAATTAAATAAATTAAGTAAAATACTTCAGCTATTTATATTATGAAAATATCCAAAAATTTTATGCTTAGGTAGAGGAAATGATCTATCTATACTGAAATTATTTAGAAAATTATTTGGAAATTACATAGAAAGTATATAGAAAAAAATGTACAAATGTTGAAGAAATGAACAACAATAATTTTATAATTGCACTTAAAAGGTCTTGAGCAAAACCTTATTATTTAAAGGTTTTAGAAGTTAAACAAGCTGCTATATACTTAGAATTTTCAAAGAGTATGACACCACTAATTCATATTCGAAATTATTCAGCTAAAATTTAAATATCAGAATTTTAAATCAGCTTATTTAATCGTGCAATTTGTAATATTTTCCCTCGATTAAATAATGCGAAAAAATCTATTAAAAAAATTGTGGAAAAACTGTACGCACCCTGCTTAAGAGAACAGAGTTAAGGCTGCTCGTCAGTAAATTTCCGGATTCCCCTCGCTAATCTTAATCCTATGGGCGCAGGATGCATTCGTATATTTAAAATATCTCCTCGGGAAATTAATATTTTTAACTTCTGGTTTCTGTGTACTGTTCTTAAAGACTATCTCTGTTTTTCTTAGTTGTCAAAATATTTCTAAAATATATGCTTAATTTATAATTTTATGTGTTAAAATGTTAGCAAAACTGAATAAGATTTTAACACTTCACATGCAATGAGAAATCGGTCATGTATAATTCATTTTTTTTCATTTTTCGATAAATAAATTACATCTTGAGCAATAAGGGACTGGTCTTAAAACGGTAATGTTTCTTTTTCTTTTTTTTATGGTTGAAAGCGTCAGCTGTAACAGCATTTTCTGAAAAATCTTCTGCCTGTACTGAGAAACAGAAACACAGTTTGATTGCATATTTTCTTAATAAGAGACCTGCCAATTTGATACGTTTGCGAAAATTAATTAAAACTCAGAGTGTTGTTGCCCTCACAAAATTTTCTTTTTAAATCAAATCGTCCACAACCAAAATTAAATAACAATCTATTCATTCTTGAGATATAACTGTCGCGGAAATCAGGATAAACACAGCATAGAATCAGCAGCTGTTGAACGATTTATACCCCAAATTTTATAAGCATCAATTTATGTCCACCGGATTGGCTATTTACACCAAAAACTAATCGGCACCAATTTATGCCAAGATCTAGTTAAATCTAGAGTTTGATTTAACTCTTTGCATTAAATTATGAGATAGAGCGACCAAAAAATTTGTGTCACGTACAGACAGACAAGCATACGGCGTTACACACAGACTCAGATACAGACATTTTCTAAAATCCACCAAATCGTATTTAGCACATTCTAAAACGTATAAACTCGTCGAAAACACGAAGTCGAAATTTTTCACAAATCCAATACTTTTTTCCTGTAAAGGTTGAAGAAGGTAAAAATTTGGACAGAAAATAGCCAATTTGGAATTGAGAACAAGCCTTAATAGAAAAGGGAAAAACTGATCCAATAGATAAACCATATCACTTCCCCCCTAATTAATTTATCCTTTACTGTAAAATAACTTTGAATCATATCATCACTGTAAGCATTTTCATGTTCATTAACTCCGTAAGGCTTAACCTCGAGAACTGCATTAATGCAAAGAAGCATGGGAGATTGCGAAGGGGCAACTTTAGAAATGATTCCACAACACTGCTATTCATGGGTATCCACGTTCTTCGAGAAAACAAATGGTTTGTTTCCTTTAAGGCTTCCTTAATCAACGCTGCAGAACTCTTCCCATTCATCACAAAGTATGAACATTATGTAACAAAAGTACTGGATTAAAGCAAATTGGAGAAACTGACAAATATTTCTTTGACACTTGTACTATTTCAATGTTGAAATAGACACTTATAAATGAAAAAGGAAGATAAATTCAATTTTTAACACTTTCCAACTTATTTAGAAAGTATTTGCAAATTCGGTGTCTGTCTGTCCCTGCTCTAACTTGCGTTAATATAATCGAATTGCCATGTAATTTATATATGGTATTGACGTTTACCATGCCATGTTCTGTATTGGAAATGAAATATGTAGCACTTATGGTTCGTTTACAGGGCACTCAAAAGTATCCCGTTACATTATGGTCTATGAGAAAAAAATCATTTGCAGTGTATTTTAATGATGTGATACTATTTCAAACATATTGAAATTCATATACATTACTTAGGTGCACCGCAAGAGGTTTATTATAAAATATGGTAAGTAAAATATATCGTTCATTTACAAGGACACACAAAATAATTGGATTAAACTACTGTCTATGAGGGGTAATTGTTGAAAGTTCGGTTTCACTCATGGTATGTATTTTTAAATTTTAACTTAAATTTTGCATGATGGGAAAAACTCGTCTTCGATTGCAGACAAATAATAGATTGTCCGCCACCAGGATCATTAAATTTTTGAAAAGATTGATAAACACGTTTTTCCTTCCACAGTACCATGCGTAGGGTGTGAATAAATACACAGTTAGAGAAAAAAGGAGTAGTAATTGGATACACTACACAGAATAGGCAGGTTTTAATCAACTTGAACTTCAAAGAATCAGCTGTATAGTATGCAGCAAGTAAGAGCAAACATTGGATCTCGTGACCACCTGATAACCTATCAGGCCAGCCTATCATAACCTATAGAATAGCCAGAAGGCCATACAAATAGTCAGCAGATAGGTTATGTGATACGCACTCTACCAAATGGATTTCCAGAGCAAAAACAAAAAATAGAATATGCATTATAGTACCACTTGTCAATGCACATTACCGCGCCCAATGTCTTGCATGCACAGAGAACACAGTGAATGGGCGATTGACAGTTAGACAAGTTATATCTAAGTAGCAAGAATAGATGAGTCTCAAACACGACTACTTTACAACAGTGGTAGTCTAAGACTATGGCGTAAGGTTCATTGGTGGATTAGTTCTGCTGACTATCTAATCGAATCAAAGGGCCATACAGATAGTCATCAGACAAGTTATGCAACACGCGCTCTACCAAATGAGTTTCAAGAGAAAAAAATAGAATACGCATCATAATACCATTTGTCAATGTACATTGCCGCGCTCAACGTCTTGCAGAGAACACAATGAATAGACGATTGACGATTAGATCTAAGTAGCAAGAATAGATGAGTCTCAAATACGACTATATTTCAATGATGGCAGTCTAACACTATGGCGTAATTTTCATGGAACCAAGACGATCTAGCATGCCATATTAGAAGTAGAAGACATCATGGCAGTTTAGTTATGATCGGAGTTGTTTTTTCTTGTCAATATTTGGTATCCATGGTGCGTGTACAAATTGTCCTCCCTGCCTCTAAGTATGTGTATTATAAGCTAAGCAATAACTTTCATCTTTTTATGATTTCCTGCCACCTGAGTAGAAATGAAGTTTCACTAAGAATAAGAAGAATAACTACTCTTGCCAAAGGTCCCACTAGCATTCACCTGATTCTGGGAAAATCCCACTGATGTTACCTTTCTGATTTCGGATTTAAATCTTTTTCAAGACCATTGGAATAATCTTGAAAAACGTGTGCAAGCACATCATCCCACACCAGTATATTAAACTGATTAAACAACCAAACAGACAGCGTTCTTGTCTATCGCAATCTCAGATGTGGTGAAGCAGTCCCTTTCATGTTTTATGACATTCTTAGTAAGTCTAAAGTTCAGAGGTTAAGCAGGGTAGGACGTTGACAGGTGGTCAATGACTCGTTCTTTTGTTGATTCTTCCCTTTCTTTTGTCGATGACCACAAAGTGATTCCGGAAGATCCAGAAGTTTTATGAATTATAGGTTTATCATACTGACTTTCTCAGGATGCGAATAAACGCAAATTTACTGGAAATTCCTTCAAAACACTTCCGTATATTTGTTGAAATCATGCCTTGTCACATGGCGGTAGCTATGAATGCCAGAGTTGCAGCACCTCGTTTATAATCTGGTGTCAAATACAATACATTACTTACTATAATCGTTTGTCACCTGGTGGCCATGTTTTAGTGATTCTTGTGTCCTTTCTGGGACAAAAAATCACCTAAAGACACCAACTATAAAATTATTTTGTAAAAAAATTGTTATTTTTATACGAAAAAAATGTTAATCAATTTCTTCAATTTCAACAAGAATATCTACAAGTTCTAGGTATTTACGAATAAAAGTAGTTCCTTGAATATGTCAGAAAATATCCAAATTGGATTTTTAAAAATCTTAAAGAACCATATTATATTATTATTATTATAACTAAATATTAACTTATAAAAATTTCTTAACGAAAATGTTAAAGCAGTGTTGAAATTAACTAATTTTGTACTTAGTTTATTATGCCATTAAATATTCTGGCAACTTCCCATTTTTTAGCCTTTACCCTGAAAATCTAATTTATTTTTCGGAAATAATTTCCATTAATATTATAACTAATGATATTAAAAGGAAAACGGTTGCTAGATTTTGTTTTTAAAAAGTTTGTTATATGCTGTTTTTATTTTTTTTTTTTTCCTAAGAGAAAAATAGTTATGAAAAGATATATCGCAGTTTTTTTTCTTTGAATGCATTTTCATTTGATTTTGGCAAGTTATTTCTTTCACTAGTATATTAAATGCAATAAAATGCAAAAATGTAAGGCAGTTATTTATGTTTTGCATTTAGATGTTACACTTTGGCAGTTATAAAAAATAAATCGAAATAAAACAAAAAGTATCACAGTTTATTAGAGCATGAAAATATAATGAAAAAGATTGATGAACAAAAGAAAAACATGAAAAAGAAATGAAAGAAAATTAATAAGAGTATGAAAAGCACTCAAAAAAGTAAATTTCCCATCTAAATATTCTTCTCAAATAAAGATTATTGTAAAAATAATATTTACCTCATCAATTGAACGTAATTATGTATCTTGTTTCTTTGTTGTAAAATTCAGTCCACAGTATACGAGAAAGATGAAAGAAAAAATAATCTAAATGTAAGATTACATTAAATTCTAATGAGAGTAATATAGAACGTTCTAAACTCTTTCTTAAAATCGTAATAATGTAGGAAAATATAAATATTTTTGAAGAAATTTTTTTATGTAATTTTCATTTCTGTTGCATAATTCAATCCGTAGTACGTCACCCACCTTGAGGACCCGCTTGTGGCATATAATCCGTAGTACGCGAGAAGGATGAAAGAAAAAATTATATAAATATAAGATTGTATTAAAATATTATGTGAGTAATGTAGAACATCCTAAACGATTCTCCAAAACCGTAATAATATAGGAAAATACAAATTTATTTTAAAGAAATTTTTCCTGCTTTGATATATTCCATATTGAAAAAAAGGATATATATTTCTTAACTACGATAAAAGAGTTATTTTCAATATTTCTATGGAAAAATACCGATATATATTCCCGAGAGAAAGGCTGTGTGTGTGTGTGTATTTGGAGCGGGGAGGGGGGAGTCATAAAAGATCAAAATGTAAAATAGAATCTTACCGCCAAGAAATAGATTTGCATTTGGAATATATATAAATGTCTTATTCCGGCATGAAATCCAATTCCTTCAAAATTCTCGATAATAACTTTAAAAGGAGCTATAAAAAAATATATTATATTATTTTTATAGTAATTTTATAGTTTTCATGGATTATATCATCTTGTATTCACAATTTTTTAACAATGGTGTATTAATAATATTAAGGGAAATTGCTTCGAACCGTAAAAATGTTTATATTTTCTTATTTTCTGTTTTTGTCGAATCATTAAAAATAGGATAGAGTTGATCGGCTGTCGCGTCTTTATATATGTGTTCTCCATAGCTAACTTATAAAACAAAAATATATGCATAGATAAGAAAAAGGACTTTACGTTGGCTTCAAAAATCGTACTACAAAATTTCTATATTGATGACTGTCTCTCTGGTTTGTCAATGATGGTTCAGTCCGAATGAACTCCTTGAAAGAAGTGGAATGACTTACACTAATGGTATACTAATAAGGCTCAATCAACTGAACTTCAGGTATTTTCTCTTGATTGAGATGCTGAAGAAATACCAATTAAAAGATTAGGTATGTTGTGGAACAGTTCACGAGATGGATTTATGTAAAAACTCAATATCAGTGTAAATCGTAATTTTAGCAAACGAGATATACTTCCTGAAATTGCCTGCATTTAAGACTCTCTTGGTCTTCTTGGATCAGTGATTGCTAAAGCAAAAGTTTTATGTAACAGTTGTGGGTGCTTAAATTAGAATGGAACGAAAAATTATTTCCATTTATTTTCCAACAATGGGAGAACTTAATCGAGAAATTTTAACCAATTCCAAATAGGTCTTTTATTCTAACGCATATTCCTTGAAATTATTGAATTATTTCCTTGCGTGTTCTTTTGTGCAGTGTTAGTCTTATAGTTTGAATCACCATGATTCATCTTAATGTTGTTGTTAAATAAATCGTGACTGCTTCTTGTTAAATAACTAGAGTTCAATGCCTTTTATACCAATAAAAACCAACTCATCAATCAACCAACGAAAACTGGGTCAACAATTTTCACTAATGCAATACTTGTTTGCTATAGAAAAATGTAACAAAAAAAGAGAAAGGAACAAGTTTTTTATTCTATGAAAATATAATATAAACACAACACAAATGAAAATATACAGTAACCTCTTCAGAGTTAACCGCGATTCCGAAAAGTGTTCTTTATCTTTTGAAACCTCAAAAATCAATATATTTTCGAAATTTAAAGAAGAATTTCAAAAGTCAAAATTTATTTTACTGCCACAGATTTTCGGAAGTGTTTTCGAGTAGTCTTTATAGTCCATTAATTAGTTTTATAAATCTTAAATATATAAGTTTTTTTGGATGTTATCCATTTTCAAATGAGTATTTTCCTCTTGAGCAAACATAATTTACACACAAACATGATAAAATGACAGCATTAACATTAACATTAAAATTAATATTATTTTGTTACTCTTGCATGTGTAAATTCAGTTACGCGGCTGCAAATACTGGAGAATTTACAGCATCCTAAAGAGTAATATTTCGGGTTGAGAAATCTGATAAATACAGTATAAAAACTACGCTTCCGAAAATTAGTGACAGCAAAAGAGGCTTTGTTTTTATAAATTAATCTTTAAATCTCGAAAATATATTGTTTTCTTAGTCTATTAACGATAAAGAACGCTTTTTGGCATCGTGGGTAACTCGAAAGAGGTTATTATGTATTTACGTACGCGGTTATATTAAGTTTTCGTAGATTAAGAAACTTTTGTCTATTTTTCGATGTACTTTTAAGAAACCAGTACCATAAATTTTAAAAACAACTGCATATCCATGCGTCCAAAGTGCAAATACTTTTTTCTTTCTTCTACATCTATTCAGATCACATTACATAAGCCTATTCATCTGATATTTTTCATATCTTTTGTCATTTGAATTGTACTGTTGATATATTTTTATTTTCTTTTAGCGCGAAACTTCCTCCTAGCATATTCTTAAAAGCAAATAAAAGGAACACACTTCGTAATGCAAGAACATAAAAATGTTTTTTCTCGTATTTTATCAAACGTTGTTACATTATTTTGTACCTTCTCTTAGGCTTTGAAACTAAATATTTCTTATAAAATCCTTTACAATACTTTAGAAATCACACGGAATTTCTTAGTATTATTTGTCTAAAAAAAATTAGGAAGATGGATTTAAAATAAAATCGAATAAATTAAGAAAGTTCGATTTAAATTTCACTGCATATCCTTTTTTTTTCTAATAATTTTCTTCAATGAATTTTTAATAGTAATTGTTTAATTTTTTTTTTTCATTCGGAAATGAAAATCTGATTATCATTTAAAATGGATTAGAAGGAAATCCGATTTTTATTAATAACAAAAAAAGTTGTGGTTAAAGAAATTACCGATAGATGGCGCTGGTATGCGAAATATGGAACAGATGTATGTAAATTAGGCTTATCGTAAAATACCCATTTCTGACAAGCGTCTGACAAGCTTCAGTATCCCAGTACATGAAACAGGCCCTTTTCTAATCTTCAGTCATTTTGCAATGTAGAATTGTCCTGTTGTCTATTCCCCATTCTCGTAAAAGAGTTTAACCAACAGAACTTGATCCAGTGATGATAGTGCACGGCTGGCATCCAATGAAGAATCTGTGTTCATGGAGGGGTATTATGCACAACGTGATCTGCATAAATCTTCTTCATACTATGCATGTAACGCCATCTATCTGTAATTTTTTAACCAAATTTTTTTTCAACTAATATAATAAAAAATCACTTGTTAACTTTAAATTAAAGTGTAATTATCGCTTAAAGTGATAAAAAACATAACACAAAAGGTTTTAAATACATTTTAATATAGATTAAATATGTTTCTTTCGCTCAAACGGCGAAATCTTCAGATCAAAATGATAAATAAAATATTATCGCAAAGTTTTTGAAAATGATAAACATAAATCACGAGATCACATGTCCAATGCAAGCAGGTGCTTAAATTAATCAAACTGTAAAACGTGAAAATTATTATTTTATTTTTATTTTTATTGATTTTTCAATCTGTAAAGCATCGTGTGCCAAATTTTAGGTAATTCAAAAGAACCCGATTCGTTGCAAATGTTAGCGTTTCGGAAATATATTTCTATTGATTCATGGATAATGGATGGGAAATAAACTCTTGATGGAAAAATTATTTTACTATTCGTGAAATTAATCTGCAACGGCTGAATATGACAGAAGAACTACTGCCTTAGCTAGATTAGATAGAATAGAGCCATTGGAGATTAATATCAAGAATAGTAAAATAATTTTTCCATCAAAAGTTTATTTCCCATCCATTATCCGTGAATCAATAGAAATATATATGCGAAACGAAAACATATGCTAAAAATCAGCTTCTTTTGAATTATCTAAAATTTGGCACGCGATGATTTACAAATAAAAAAGCAATAAAATAATAATTTTCAAGTTTTTCAATTTAAGCACCTGCTTACATTATAGATGTGATCTTGTGATTTGTGTTTATCGTTTTCAAAAACTTTGCAAGAATATTTTATTTATTTATCATTTTGATCTGAAGTTGTCGCCGTTTGAGCGAAGGAAACATATCTACCCTATATATATAAAATCCTAATGAAACGAATTTGTGAAACGATTTTATGAAACGATTTTATGAAACGACTGATTATGTTTCGGGGCTATTTTTAATAAAATATTAAACGCTTGATGGGGAAATTAATACCAATTGTCTATAAAAATCCGCGGATGTCAAAACTGGTAATAGAATTTTGAAATTGGAATTAGTTTTCGAGATATTAATTTTTTTCTAATTTTAATAACATTTCTGTAATGATGACAACTAATTACTCAGTTTTTTTTTGTGACAAAAAGGGAAAAAAATTGAAAAGGATCCCGATAGGGATTATTGATTTCTTTTTATTCGTCATTTTCAAATTGAAATTGAAATTATCTTTTATTTCAATCGATAATGAAGACAAGATTATGATTAAATTAAGTTTTTCAGGAAAATTTGAAAAAAGATCCACATTTCTATCGTCAGGATTCAATCGCCTGTCAACATTTAATTTAATTTATAAACTGAAAATATTTTGAATAAATTCGTCCAAATGACGTCATTTATGTAAACGCAAAAGAAAGGGGGGGAAAGGAATTAATAGTAATTATTATTTATTGATATCATTTTGTTATTTTTTTGTAAAATTTAATTAAACGAATTTATAAAATGACTAATTCGGATATTTGAAACGAATATATAAAATAATAATTGCCCAACTGAACGGAAGGAGAATAAAATATCCTGCTTTAGTTTTCTTTCCAATTTTAATGACAATAGGACATCAATTATGGTAAAATGACATTTATTCTTTTCTCTCTTTTATTGGCAGCAAGAAAAAAAAATGCTCCCTATATATTAGAGAAATGCTATTAATGTATAAAAGTATTCCAGTAAAAGTTAAAACTTTTCCAGTATATGGGGCCTTGACGTAACAGAGAAAGTATCCTTGGCGGAAAAGGAAATTTGGCAACATACATTCTGTCAACCTATTCACTTTGTCATTTCGTATACAGAAGCATTTTTTTAATATTTATACAATTTGTTTAGCGTAAAATGTCAGAAAAAAAACAATAATAATATACGTATAATTAAAATACGCATATAAACAAAAAAATCGTCGAATTTGTTTCCATGGCTGTGTATATCATTTGGCACCAAATCTCACTTTCTAATGCCCGAATTGCGCCAAGCTTTTTAAAAAAGCGTCAAGACCCCTATAATAGAAAAGCACCAAAAGTTCATTGGGTTTGTTTTCGTAACTTTTGGCAACAAATCTATGTATATTAACGAATCTATCCCTTTTCGAAGCTCGAATTACGCCAAACCTAAAAGCATACTACCAGATCCTATACTGGAAAAGTACCCGATTTTCTTATGGACAATATTCAAGTGACATAACATGGTGTAAAATTATCGCGGATAGCAAATTTACTTAAATATCTCATCAATTGATGCCGAATAAATGCAGGCATGCATGCATAAAATATTTAATTAATTTTGTATGATAAATAATTATTAGAAAATTCGTATATACATATTAATTAAAATAAATAATTTACATATTTAAAATAACATTAAAATATGCATGATGGTGCACTAAAATAGAGAGAAAATTAAAACCTGTTACTGAAAATGTCTATAACATAGTACTTTTCAATACCATGGTTCTTAATGTTATTCACAAGCAGATGGAATTTTTCTCATCCTTAAACGCAAAGGAAGAATAGAATGCAGATCGTTGTTATAAAAGTCCGAGAGGTAGCCACAATTTAAACCTAATAATTTTATACAAGCTGGTTTTCAAGTTGTAATTGATTTTACTTATCAATCCCGAAAACAGCCGTCAGTTGTCACAAAAGCTGTGTATGAGGTCATGATAATCAAAAAATGCCTCATTAAAACGTTAAAAGCATGGCAACCCAATTACAGATTTACCAATATTTTTAAAGCAAAGCACGCTGTCATGGCCTCAAAGTCTGAGAGGGGGTTGGCGAGCATACCTCGCAGGGGGTAGGCTCCCTAGTGTAATCTATATTAAAAGGTATTTAAAACCTTTTGTGTTACGTTTTTTATCGCTTTAAGTAATAATTACACTTTAATTCAACATTTTTCGTTATTAAAAAAAAATCCTATCTCCCTCTAATCCCATTCCTGAAAACCGCAATTTTTTAGCATCATTTGTTCCTTTTTAATGATTTTTTCAAGTTTTAACGAACTTTTGGTGCATTCGGTATACAGATTAAACTATATAAAAGCGTTAAGTGGTTCCCGAAGAAGTGTGTCCAAGGCCTCTATGTTAATAAATCGGTCTCCGATAATCTACGTTTGTTTTCCATTAAATTTTACGTAAGACAAGAATAAATGACTTCCAGTAATTTTGTGTTGTAATCCTTAATCGTGTATTGTCTTCCTGATAATATACACAGATCTATAGTTAGACATTTCTCTTTATTTTCAGTTTGATCGTAAAAATAATCTATTGCTCACATTGTACATAAGGCTAGTGTCTTTCAATTCTGAAAGAAGCAAATTGTCTACAATTGAAATTAAATAATATACATGAAGCAAATCAGTTTCAAACTCGTTTCCCACTCCGTTTAGTAACAGAAAATCACCCTAAAGTGCTAATTGCGCATGCTCTCAGCAGCCTAAATAGGATTGGGATTCGGAAATACCATCTTAACAAATCCTCTTTGCGTTTTAAATATATAGATTAAGGTACATAAAAGAGTCCAGGGGACCCCCAAAGAAATGTGCCTATGGCCTCTGCGTTAATAAATATGTCTCGGACCATCTACGCTTGTTTTTCCAAAAAAAATAAGTAAGGCAAGAATGATAACCGTGTATTGTCTTTATTCTAATACCCAGAATTATAATTATACATTTCTCTGATTTTTTTCTCAGTTATAAAATAAAAGTAATAAATTGCTTCCATTCTACATAAATCTAGATCTATTTCAATTCTGAAAGAAGCAAATTGTCTGCAATTGAAAATAAATAACATACATGAAGCAAAATAAAATTTATGGGAGAAAAATTATGAGAATTTATCACTGGTTTCAATTTATCGCTTCTCTATAAAATTTATTTTTATTTTTCTTCATTTGCAGTTCCTGTTGTATCCAGAAAAAGCACAACTATAATAGTAATAATAATAATAATAAATAAATAAATAAAATTATAAAATTATTATAACCTAATTTTACTACATCACTTTCATTTTCTGTAATATAAAATATGTTCGGTGAAGAAAAATAAAATCTCTAAAGGATGCAGAACAATAAAAACCTTTTATTTCACTCCTGTTACTGTATGTTATTGTAACAAACGAGTGATTTTCATTGCCGGCCATTATGACAAAAACACAAAGCAAAAAAATTCCATTTTCTGTCCCGGAACAAATGTTTGATATTTTGATATAAATGATATTTTTCTTCGGATGTCGGGTATTACTTCTTTTTCTTTTACGGTTCATATGAATTTTCATCATAACTTCTATAGTAGTTTTATACAAAGTAATGAAATAAATAAAACTATAATAACATAATTTGCTATATCACTTTAATTTTATGTAACATAAAATATGCTCAGTGTGGAAAAAAAAAACTCCAGAGCAAAATAATTTTTTTTTAAGAGTAAAGAACACTAAACATTTCTTTCACTTCTCTTAATTTATGTTATTGTAACATACGAGTGATTTTCATTGCTGGCCATAATGATAGAAACACAAAGCAAATATCCCTTTTTCTGTCCCGGCACAAATGTAAAGCAAAGGGATATTTTTCTTCAGATCTCGAGCATCACTTCTGCTTCTTTTATGGTTCATATGAATGAAGAATCATAAATTCTCTAGATATACAGGGTGACCAGAATTAAAACACCCCTACTCCGACCTCTCTATATATTGATCTACTCGGTGTATAGGCTTCAAATTTTATGCACATACTATTGAGCGTAACATATTAATTTATATGAATTGGAACAATGATTTATTTTTTTTTAATCTTATGACACACATCTTAATTTAAGGCCTTTTCTAAGGATAATGTAGCGGATGGAAAAACCGTTACAAAAACCTTAAAAAAACGTGTGTAATTCTATTATTGTTCTTTGACAAGATGCAATAAAATAAATCCCTCCAAAAAGCGAAGTTCAATTTAAAATATTCGAAATAAAGAAAATCTTTTCTTCTGCTATCTTACTTCTTGCTACGTCTCTAAAAAAAGTTTTTTACTTGGAAAAAAATAAAACATTTACAAAATAAAGAGGACTTTTACTTCATTGCCATTAATGGGAAAATTCGAGTTACCTGTCTTAGAGTTGTCAATTATTACTTTTTAATTTAACTTTTACAACCTTAGATGGCGACTATTACATATTTAATTTCTGATCAACATACGATAATGAATTTATGACTATCAATGAAAATGTTAAGTTCATCGTTAGATTTTTGAATTACAGTTCCGTAATGCTTAGTATTGCATACAATAGCAAAATTTGATTGTTTTATAACTGTCCAAAATGTTGGTAAAATAGAATTTACTTTTTTGGTTTAATGCCTTCCTATTAATTAATTGGAGAAATGTTTTAGATTTTTACGAGAACTTTTCCGAATGTAATAAAAAAGGGTAAATTAATAAATTATTATTTGTATTGCATTTTAAGTACAATTTACTATGTGCATACAAATCTCACAAATAAATATTTCCAAAAGTGATGAATAAGTTTATATGAATTAGAACATAGACATGTATTATTTAATCTAGTGAAATACACTTTAATTTAAATAGTTACTTCCTTCTCAAAAGAAAATGTTGGGAGTAGGGACATCTTTACTAGAACAAAAAAAACGCATGTAAATATATTATCGTTCTTTGACACAATGCAATAAATATAAATTCCATGTAAAATAAATCCCACCAAAAAACAAAGTTCAATTTAAAAGGCTAGAAATAAAGAAAACCTTTTCTTCCACTTCTTTGCTATGTAACAAAAAAAAGTTTTTTACTTGGAAGAAATAAAACACGTACAAAATAAAGAGGATATTTACTTATCTGCCCTTAATGGAAAAATTCGAGTTAAATGTCTTAGAGTTGTCAAGTATTACTTTTAATTTAACTTTTACAACCTTAGATGACAAGTATTATATATTTACTTTCTGGTCAACATATGATAATTAGTTTATGAGTATCATAGAACATTTTAAATTCGTCGTTAGATTTTTTAATTACAGCTGAATAATGCTTAGTATTGCATACAATAGCAAAATTTGATTGTTTTATAACTACCGAAAATATTGGTAAAATAGAATTTACTTTTTTCGTTCAATGCCTTCCTATTAATTATTTGGAGAAATGTTTTACCAGAAACTTTACGAGACTTTTACGAGAACTTTTCCGAATGTATTGTAAAAAAGGATAAATTAATAAATTATTATTTCTATTGCATTTTAAGTATAATTTACTATGTGCATACAAATTTCAAAAATAAATATTTCCAAAAATGAAAAATGAGTTTACTTGAATTAGAACATAGACGTGAATTATTTAATCTTATGAAACACTTTAATTTAAATCCTTTCTTCTTTTGCTTCTTTTCTAAGGAAGATGAAGGGGGTGGGGAAACCCTTACTAAAACTCTCTAGAAAACGCGTGTAATTTTATTATTGTTCTTTGACATGATGCAATAAATGTAAATTCCGTGTAAAATAAATCATACTGAAAAGAAAAGTTGGATTTAAAAAGTTGGAAATAAATAAAACCTTTTCTTCCACTATCTTACTTCTTTGCTATGTCATTAAAAAAAAGTTTTTTACTTGTAAAAAATAAAACACTTACAAAATAAAGATGATATTTACTTCTCTTCTCCTTAATGGGAAAATTCGAGTTACATGTCTTAGAGCTGTCAGGTATTACTTTTTAATTTACGTTTTATAGCCTAAGACAGCGAATATTATGTATTGTCTTTATGAGCCACCTGTGAAGATTAGTTTTATTTACAATAAAAAGAAACATTAAATTCATTCTTAGATGTATTAGAACTTACATCTGGATATTATACGATGCTGTAATACAATAATAAAATTTTAAATGTTTTATGATTATTTTATAACTGAAAATTTATTTTTGTCAAAATCATTGGTTTGATAGTTGGATTCTATTGATATTTTAATAGCATCATTAAGTTATTTGAAGAACTATTTATGCTGTTACGCAAAGACCTCTTCAGTATGAAAGATATATAGCAACAGATTCGTGTTTCATGTTTGTTTTATACTTGAAAATTTTGTTAAATGGCATAGTCTGCTATGAAAAATTTACTGAAATTTTACACTTATCTAAGTGCATAATAACTATAATAACAACACATTTTTATTACTATTATTGCTTTGGCATCTTCTCTAATCATACGACTCCTATTATCGTCGTTGCTTTATTATTATTATTATTATTATTATTATCATCATCATCATCATCACCCTTTCTTTTTAGTTGAAAACTCTAATAGATTTTTTACATTTAATAAATATATTTTTTAGATTGTCCACTAACAATACCAAAAAACATTTAATATGAAAAATATCAATTACGTAAACAAATATTTTTTTGAAATTTATTAAAAGCAATACATTCGTATGCCTGTAGTTAACAAACTAAGAAAGCGCGAAATATTTCGCTATTTACACCAGACTTTTTGATTCTGATAATTTCGGTCCAAGCGCGTACACTGTAAAAAATGACCAATGTTTCTTATTTTATGAAAATGTACTATAACCACGAACGAAACTACAATACTAGCGCACTTCGCCCGCTAGCGGGCCCCTAATTTACATCGGTGGCTCGAAACTTGTAAAACCTAGAAACGGACGAAACTCCGGCTCGCATCCTCCTCGAACCTCCAACCCGGGTCGCCGCTGCTTTCGGCACCGTATACCGGTCGTGCTAAGCACGCACCAGATAATCCCTAAAGCGCTGCAAAATCCATTAGTTGCACCTTCCACCACCAGGAGGCGCAATCTGCCCTATACAAACCCGAGGATCGAGTTCCTGCTGCCTGCGGCACGTTATAGCACATGGGGAGGCATTTACTTTTCTCCAGAAAAAAAATGCATCTCCGCATAAATATGTAATTTCTTCTTCTGTCGGATGTCTGTCGTATTCTTTAGTGACAAATTTATTTCGACGGAGATATATTTACTTTTCTCCAGAAATAAATGCATAAATATATAATTTCTTCTTCTGTGGAAGTATGTCGTATTATTTATTGATGAATCTAGTTTATTTCAACGAAGACGCATTTACTTTTCTCCAGAAATAAAAGCATCTCCGCATAAATATATTATATATTCTTCTGTCGGATGTCTGTCGTATTCTTTAGTGACGAATCTTGTTTATTACAACGGAGATACATTTACTTTTCTCCAGAAATAATTGCATCTCCGCATAAATATTTAATTTCTTCTTCTCTGGAAGTATGTCGTATTATTTATTGATGAATCTAGTTTATTTCAACGAAGACGCATTTACTTTTCTCCAGAAATAAAAGCATCTCCGCATAAATATATTATATCTTCTTCTGTCGGATGTCTGTCGTATTCTTTAGTGACGAATCTTGTTTATTACAACGGAGATACATTTACTTTTCTCCAGAAATAAATGCATCGCCGCATAAATATATTACATCTTCTTCTGTCGGATGTCTGTTGTATTCTTTAGTGACGAATCTTGTTTATTACAACGGAGATACATTTACTTTTCTCCAGAAATAAATGCATCTCCGCATAAATATTTAATTTCTTTTTCTGTCGGATGTCTGTAGTATTATGTAGAGTGGGATCTTGTTCATTTCAACGGAGAGGCATTTACTTTTCTCCAGAAATAAATGCATCTCCGCATAAATATGTAATTTCTTCTTGTGTCGGATGTCTGTCGTATTTTTTAGTGACGAATCTTGTTTATTTCAACGGAGATACATTTACTTTTCTCCAGAAATAAATGAATCTCCGAATAAATATTTTATATCATCTTCTGTCTGATGTCTGTCGTATTCTTTAGTGACGAATCTTGTTTATTACAACGGAGATACATTTACTTTTCTCCAGAAATAAATGCATCGCCGCATAAATATATTACATCTTCTTCTGTCGGATGTCTGTTGTATTCTTTAGTGACGAATCATGTTTATTTTAACGGGGATACATTTACATTTCTCCAGAAATAAACGCATCTCTGCATAAAAATATATTACATCTTCTTCTGTTGGATGTCTGTTGTATTCTTTAGTGACGAATCTTGTTAATTTCAACGGAGATACATTTACTTTTCTCCAGAAATAAATGCATCTCCGCATAAATATGTAATTTCTTCTTCTGTCGGATGTCTGTCGTATTCTTTAGTGACAAATCTTGTTTATTTCAACGGAGAGGCATTTACTTTTCTCCAGAAATAAATGCATCTCCGCATAAATATGTAATTTCTTCTTGTGTCGGATGTCTGTCGTATTCTTTAGTGACGAATCTTGTTTATTCCATTGGAGATAGATTTACTTTTCTCCAGAAATAAATGCATCTCCGTATAAATAGTTAATTTCTTCATTAGTCGGATGTCTGTAGTATTATGTAGAGTGGATTCTTGTTCATTTCAACGGAGAGACATTTACTTTTCTCCAGAAATAAATGTTCTACGCATAAATATTTAATTACTTCTTCTGTTGGATGTCTGTCGTATTCTTTAGTGACGAATCTTGTTTATTTCAAAGGAGATACATTTACTTTTCTCCAGAAAAAAATGCATCTCCGCATAAATATGTAATTTCTTCTTGTATCGGATGTCTGTCGTATTCTTTAGTGACGAATATTGTTTATTTCAACGGAGATACATTTACTTTTTTCCAGAAATATATGCATCTCCGCATAAATATTTTATATCTTCTTCTGTGTGATGTCTGTCGTATTCTTTAGTGACGAATCTTGTTTATTACAACGGAGATACATTTACTTTTCTCCAGAAATGTATGCATCTCCGCATAAATATTTTATATATTCTTCTGTCTGATGTCTGTCGTATTCTTTAGTGACGAATCTTGTTTATTACAACGGAGATACATTTATTTTTCGCAAGAAATAAATGCATCTCCGCATAAATATTTTATATCTTCTTCTGTCTGATGTCTGTCGTATTCTTTAGTGACGAATCTTGTTTATTACAACGGAAATACATTTACTTTTTTCCAGAAATAAATGCACCTCCGCATAAATAGTTAATTTCATCATCTATCGGATGTCTGTAGTATTATGTAGAGTGGAATCTTGTTCATTTCAACGGAGATGCATTTACTTTTCTCCAGAAATAAATGCATCTCCGCATAAATATATAATTTTTTCTTCTGTCGGATGTCTGTCGTATTCCTGAGTGACGAATCTTATTTATTTCAACGGAGATACATTTACTTTTCTCCAGAAATATATGCATCTTCGCTTAAATATTTTATATCTTCTTCTGCCTCATGTCTGTCGTATTCTTTAGTGAGGAATCTTGTTTATTACAACGGAGATACATTTACTTTTCTCCAGAAATAAATGCATCTCCGCATAAATATTTTATATCTTCTTCTGTCTGATGTCTGTCGTATTCTTTAGTGACGAATCTTGTTTATTACAACGGAAATACATTTACTTTTTCCAGAAATAAATGCACCTCCGCATAAATAGTTAATTTCATCATCTATCGGATGTCTGTAGTATTATGTAGAGTGGAATCTTGTTCATTTCAACGGAGATACATTTACTTTTCTTCAGAAATAAATGCATCTCCGCATAAATATGTAATTTGTTCTTGTACCGGATGTCTGTCGTATTCTTTAGTGACAAATCTTGTTTATTTCAACGGAGATACATTTACTTTTCTCCAGAAATATATGCATCTTCGCTTAAATATTTTATATCTTCTTCTGCCTGATGTCTGTCGTATTCTTTAGTGAGGAATCTTGTTTATTACAACGGAGATACATTTACTTTTCTCCAGAAATAAATGCATCTCCGCATAAATATTTTATATCTTCTTCTGTCTGATGTCTGTCGTATTCTTTAGTGACGAATCTTGTTTATTTCAACGGAGATACATACACTTTTCTCCAGAAATAAATGCATCTCCGCATAAATATGTAATTTCTTCTTGTATCGGATGTCTGTTGTATTCTTTAGTGATGAATCATGTTTATTTCAACGGAGATACACTTACTTTTCTCCAGAAAGAAATGCATCTCCGCATAAATATTTAATTTCTTCTTCTGTCGGATGTCTGTCGTATTCTTTTTTGACGAATCTTGTTTATTTCAACGGAGACACATTTACTTTTCTCCAGAAATAAATGCATCTCCGCATAAATAGTTAATTTTTTCATCTGTCGGTTGTCTGTAGTATTAGGTCGAGTAGAATCTTGTTCATTTCAACGGAGATACATTTACTTTTCTCCAGAAAGAAATGCATCTCCGCATAAATATTTAATTTCTTCTTCTGTTGGATGTCTGTCGTAATCTTTAGTGACGAATTTATTTCAACGGAGATACATTTACTTTTCTCCAGAAATAAATGCATCTCCGCATAAATAATTAATTTCTTCATCTGTCAGATGTCTGTAGTATTATGTAGAGTGGAATCTTGTTCATTTAAACGGAGAGGCATTTACCGTTCTCCAGAAATAAATGCATCTCCGCAAATATATGTAATTTCTTCTTCTGCCTCATGTCTGTCGTATTCTTTATTGACGAATCTTGTTTATTTCAACGGAGACACATTTACTTTTCTCCAGAAATAAATTCATCTCCGCATAAATATTTAATTTATTCATCTGTCAGATGTCTGTAGTATTATGTAGAGTGAAATCTTGTTAATTTAAACGGAGAGACATTTACCTTTCTCCAGAAATAAATGCATGTCCGCATAAATATTTAATTTCTTTTTCTGTCGGATGTCTGTCGTATTCTTTAGTGACGAATCTTGTTTCTACTCAATTAGCAAACATTTCTTTTAATTTAAATTATCCTACTTGGTAAACTTTTCATATATATATATTTTTTAATTATGAAGATTTTTTTGAGGGGTCAGACGCTTTTATTATCAGAATTTAAGAGGATGTTTAATTTAGATAATTCTTCGAAAACCGAAGAGAATACGCATTAAAACTGCAATGCGAGGGAAAATCTTTACACGGTGTGGTGACTGCCTGCGAGACGCTTCCTGGGAGCGGATCTGAACAACAAGCACTCTTAGTTTCTTTTCGCCATATTCTGCCAGATTTCATACTGAATTTAAACTTTATAATCAACCGTATTATTTTCTTTGTAATTTTTCCGTGATTTTCCAGGGAGAGGTAGATTGTTTTCATGTTATTTCTTTGAAAGGTTTTTTATGAGTATGAAGTTCACAATCTTTTAGGTAACTATTACATGTGAGAATATTCTCATAGAATATTAAATGGAACACTTAGCAATTTTCTACTCTCTCAATTAGCAAACTTTTCTTTTAATTTAAATTATCCTACTTGGTAAACTTTTTATATATTTAAAAAAAAAATTATGAAGAATTTTTTAAGAGGTAAGACGCTTTTCTTATCAGAATTTAAGAGGATATTTAATTTAGATAATTCGTCGAAAACCGACGAGAATACGCATTGAAACTGCAGTGCGAGAGCAAATCTTTACACGGTGTTATGACTCAGTGCGAGACGCTTCCTGGGAGCAGATCTGAACAACAAGCACTCTTAGTTTCTTTTCGCCATTTCCCGCCAGATTTCATACTGAAGGTAAACGTTATAATCAACCGTATTACTTTTTTTTTAATTTTTCCGTGATTTTCCAGGGAGAGGGAGATTTATTTCATGTTATTTCTTTGGGAGGTTTTTTATGAGTATGAAGTTCACAATCATTCAGATAACTATTACATGTGAGAATATTCTCATGGAATATTATATCGAACACTTAGCAATTTTCTACTCAATTAGCAAACTTTTCTTTTCATTTAAATTATCCTACTTGGTAAACTTTTTATTTATATTTTATGAAAAAAAAATGATGAATATTTTTTGAGAGGGAAGACGCTTTTCTTATCAGAATTTAAGAGGATGTTTAATTTAGATAATTCTTCGAAAACCGACGAGAATACGCATGGAAACTGCAGTGCGAGAGCAAATCTTTACACGGTGTGGTGACTCCCTGCGAGACGCTTCCTGGGAGCAGATCTGAACAACAAGCACTCTTTATTTCTTTTCGCCATTTCCCGCCAGATTTCATACTGAAGTTAAACTTTGTAATCAACCGTATTATTTTCTTTGTAATTTTTCCGTGATTTTATAGAGAGAGGGAGATTTATTTCATGTTATATTTTTGGGAGGTTTTTTATGAGTATGAATTTCACAATCTTTTAGGTAACTATTATATGTGAGAATACTCACATAGAATTTTATATCGCACACTTAGCAATTTTCTACTCAATTAGCAAACTTTTCTTTTCATTTAAATTATCCTACTTGGTAAACTTTTTATATACATTTTTTGAAAAACAAATGATGAAGATTTTATTAAGAGGTAAGACGCTTTCCTTATCAGAATTTAAGAGGATGTTTAATTTAGATAATTCTTCGAAAACCGAAGAGAATACGCATGGAAACTGCAGTGCGAGAGCAAATCTTTACACGGTGTGGTGACTCCCTGCGAGACGCTTCCTGGGAGCAGATCTGAACAACAAGCACTCTTAGTTTTTTTCGCCATTTCCCGCCAGATTTCATACTGAAGTTAAACTTTGTAATCAACCGTATTATTTTCTTTGTAATTTTTCCGTGATTTTCTAGGGAGGGGGAGATTTATTTCATGTTATATCTTTGGGAGGTTTTTTAAGAGTATGAAGTTCATAATCTTTTAGGTAACTATTACATGTGAGAATATTCTCATAGAATATTATGTCGAACACTTAGCAATTTTCTACTCAATTAGCAAACTTTTCTTTTCATTTAAATTATCCTACTTGGTAAAATTTTTGAATTCATTTTTTGAAAAAAAAAATTATGAAGATTTTTTTGAGAGCTAAGACGCTTTTCTTATCAGAATTTAAGAGGATGTTTAATTTAGATAATTCTTCGAAAACCGACGAGAATACGCATGGAAACTGCAGTGCGAGAGCAAATCTTTACACGGTGTGGTGACTCCCTGCGAGACGCTTCCTGGGAGCAAATCTGAACAACAAGCACTCTTAGTTTCTTTTCGCCATTTCCCGCCAGATTTCATACTGAAGTTAGACTTTGTAATCAACCGTATTATTTTCTTTGTAATTTTTCCGTGATTTTCTAGGGAGAGGGAGATTTATTTCATGTTATATCTTTGGGAGCTTTTTTATGAGTATGAATTTCACAATCCTTTAAATAACTATTATATGTGAGAATACTCTCATAGAATTTTATATCGCACACTTAGCAATTTTCTACTCAATTAGCAAAATTTTCTTTTCATTTAAATTATCCTACTTGGCAATCTTTATTTTTTTAAATGATGAAGATTTTTTTAAGAGGTAAGACGCTTTCCTTATCAAAATTTAAGAGGATGTTTAATTTAGATAATTCTTCTAAAACCGACGAGAATACGAATGGAAACTGCAGTGCGAGAGCAAATCTTTACACGGTGTGGTGACTCCCTGCGAGACGCTTCCTGGGAGCAGATCTGAACAACAAGCACTCTTTCTTTCTTTTCGCCATTTCCCGCCAGATTTCATACTGAAGTTAAACTTTGTAGTCAACCGTATTATTTTCTTTGTAATTTTTCCGTGATTTTATAGGGAGAGGGAGATTTATTTCATGTTATATTTTTGGGAGGTTTTTTATGAGTATGAATTTCACAATGTTTTAGGTAACTATTATATGTGAGAATACTCACATAGAATTTTATATCGCACACTTAGCAATTTTCTACTCAATTAGCAAACTTTTCTTTTCATTTAAATTATCCTACTTGGTAAACTTTTTATATACATATTTTGAAAAAAAAATGATGAAGATTTTTTTAAGAGGTAAGACGCTTTCCTTATCAGAATTTAAGAGGATGTTTAATTTAGATAATTCTTCGAAAACCGAAGAGAATACGCATGGAAACTGCAGTGCGAGAGCAAATCTTTACACGGTGTGGTGACTCCCTGCGAGACGCTTCCTGGGAGCAGATCTGAACAACAAGCACTCTTAGTTTCTTTTCGCCATTTCCCGCCAGATTTCATACTGAAGTTAAACTTTGTAATCAACCGTATTATTTTCTTTGTAATTTTTCCGTGATTTTCCAAGGAGAGGGAGATTTATTTCATGTTATTACTGTGGGAACTTTTTTATGAGTATGAATTTCACAATCTTTTAAATAACTATTCTATGTGAGAATACTCTCATAGAATTTTATATCGCACACTTAGCAATTTTCTACTCAATTAGCAAACTTTTCTTTTCATTTAAATTATTCTACTTGGTAAACTTTATATATACATTTTTTGAAAAAAAAATTATGAAGATTTTTTTGAGAGGTAAGACGCTTTTCTTATCAGAATTTAAGAGGATGTTTAATTTAGATAATTCTTCGAAAACCGACGAGAATACGCATGGAAAGTGCAGTGCGAGAGCAAATCATTACACGGTGTGGTGACTCCCTGCGAGACGCTTCCTGGGAGCAGATCTGAACAAAAAGCACTCTTAGTTTCTTTTCGCCATTTCCCGCCAGATTTCATACTGAAGTTAAACTTTGTAATCAACCGTATTATTTTCTTTGTAATTTTTCCGTGATTTTCTAGGGAGGGGGAGATTTATTTCATGTTATATCTTTGGGAGTTTTTTTAAGAGTATGAAGTTCATAATCTTTTAGTTAACTATTACATGTGAGAATATTCTCATAGAATATTATGTCGAACACTTAGCAATTTTCTACTCAATTAGCAAACTTTTCTTTTCATTTAAATTATCCTACTTGGTAAAATTTTTAAATACATTTTTTGAAAAAAAAATTATGAAGATTTTTTTGAGAGGTAAGACGTTTTTCTTATCAGAATTTAAGAGGATGTTTAATTTAGATAATTCTTCGAAAACCGACGAGAATACGCATGGAAACTGCAGTGCGAGAGCAAATCTTTACACGGTGTGGTGACTCCCTGCGAGACGCTTCCTGGCAGCAGATCTGAACAACAAGCACTCTTAGTTTCTTTTCGCCATTTCCCGCCAGATTTCATACTGAAGTTAAACATTGTAATCAACCGTATTATTTTCTTTGTAATTTTTCCGTGATTTTCTAGGGAGGGGGAGATTTATTTCATGTTATATCTTTGGGAGTTTTTTTAAGAGTATGAAGTTCATAATCTTTTAGTTAACTATTACATGTGAGAATATTCTCATAGAATATTATGTCGAACACTTAGCAATTTTCTACTCAATTAGCAAACTTTTCTTTTCATTTAAATTATCCTACTTGGTAAAATTTTTAAATACATTTTTTGAAAAAAAAATTATGCAGATTTTTTTGAGAGGTAAGACGCTTTTCTTATCAGAATTTAAGAGGATGTTTAATTTAGATAATTCTTCGAAAACCGACGAGAATACGCATGGAAACTGCAGTGCGAGCGCAAATAATTACACGGTGTGGTGACTCCCTGCGAGACGCTTCCTGGGAGCAAATCTGAACAACAAGCACTCTTAGTTTATTTTCGCCATTTCCCTCCAGATTTCATACTGAAGTTAAACTTTGTAATCAACCGTATTATTTTCTTTGTAATTTTTCCGTGATTTTCTAGGGAGAGGGAGATTTATTTCATGTTATATCTTTGGGAGCTTTTTTATGAGTATGAATTTCACAATCCTTTAAATAACTATTATATGTGAGAATACTCTCATAGAATTTTATATCGCACACTTAGCAATTTTCTACTCAATTAGCAAACTTTTCTTTTCATTTAAATTATCCTACTTGGCAAACTTTATTTTTTTTAAATGATGAAGATTATTTTAAGAGGTAAGACGCTTTCCTTATCAGAATTTAAGAGGATGTTTAATTTAGATAATTCTTCTAAAACCGACGAGAATACGCATGGAAACTGCAGTGCGAGAGCAAATCTTTACACGGTGTGGTGACTCCCGGCGAGACGCTTCCTGGGAGCAGATCTGAACCACAAGCACTCTTTCTTTCTTTTCGCCATTTCCCGCCAGATTTCATACTGAAGTTAAACTTTGTAATCAACCGTATTATTTTCTTTGTAATTTTTCCGTGATTTTATAGGGAGAGGGAGATTTATTTCATGTTATATTTTTGGGAGGTTTTTTATGAGTATGAATTTCACAATCGTTTAGGTGACTATTATATGTGAGAATACTCACATAGAATTTTATATCGCACACTTAACAATTTTCTACTCAATTAGCAAACTTTTCTTTTCATTTAAATTATCCTACTTGGTAAACTTTTTATATACATTTTTTGAAAAAAAAATGATGAAGATTTTTTTCAGAGGTAAGACGCTTTCCTTATCAGAATTTAAGAGGATGTTTAATTTAGATAATTCTTCGAAAACCGACGAGAATACGCATGGAAACTGCAGTGCGAGAGCAAATCTTTACACGGTGTGGTGACTCCCTGCGAGACGCTTCCTGGGAGCAGATCTGAACAACAAGCACTCTTAGTTTTTTTCGCCATTTCCCGCCAGATTTCATACTGAAGTTAAACTTTGTAATCAACCGTATTATTTTCTTTGTAATTTTTCCGTGATTTTCTAGGGAGGGGGAGATTTATTTCATGTTATATCTTTGGGAGGTTTTTTAAGAGTATGAAGTTCATAATCTTTTAGGTAACTATTACATGTGAGAATATTCTCATAGAATATTATGTCGAATACTTAGCAATTTTCTACTCAATTAGCAAACTTTTCTTTTCATTTAAATTATCCTACTTGGTAAAATTTTTAAATACATTTTTTGAAAAAAAAATTATGAAGATTTTTTTGAGAGGTAAGACGTTTTTCTTATCAGAATTTAAGAGGATGTTTAATTTAGATAATTCTTCGAAAACCGACGAGAATACGCATGGAAACTGCAGTGCGAGAGCAAATCTTTACACGGTGTGGTGACTCCCTGCGAGACGCTTCCTGGCAGCAGATCTGAACAACAAGCACTCTTAGTTTCTTTTCGCCATTTCCCGCCAGATTTCATACTGAAGTTAAACATTGTAATCAACCGTATTATTTTCTTTGTAATTTTTCCGTGATTTTCTAGGGAGGGGGAGATTTATTTCATGTTATATCTTTGGGAGTTTTTTTAAGAGTATGAAGTTCATAATCTTTTAGTTAACTATTACATGTGAGAATATTCTCATAGAATATTATGTCGAACACTTAGCAATTTTCTACTCAATTAGCAAACTTTTCTTTTCATTTAAATTATCCTACTTGGTAAAATTTTTAAATACATTTTTTGAAAAAAAAATTATGCAGATTTTTTTGAGAGGTAAGACGCTTTTCTTATCAGAATTTAAGAGGATGTTTAATTTAGATAATTCTTCGAAAACCGACGAGAATACGCATGGAAACTGCAGTGCGAGCGCAAATAATTACACGGTGTGGTGACTCCCTGCGAGACGCTTCCTGGGAGCAAATCTGAACAACAAGCACTCTTAGTTTATTTTCGCCATTTCCCTCCAGATTTCATACTGAAGTTAAACTTTGTAATCAACCGTATTATTTTCTTTGTAATTTTTCCGTGATTTTCTAGGGAGAGGGAGATTTATTTCATGTTATATCTTTGGGAGCTTTTTTATGAGTATGAATTTCACAATCCTTTAAATAACTATTATATGTGAGAATACTCTCATAGAATTTTATATCGCACACTTAGCAATTTTCTACTCAATTAGCAAACTTTTCTTTTCATTTAAATTATCCTACTTGGCAAACTTTATTTTTTTTAAATGATGAAGATTATTTTAAGAGGTAAGACGCTTTCCTTATCAGAATTTAAGAGGATGTTTAATTTAGATAATTCTTCTAAAACCGACGAGAATACGCATGGAAACTGCAGTGCGAGAGCAAATCTTTACACGGTGTGGTGACTCCCGGCGAGACGCTTCCTGGGAGCAGATCTGAACCACAAGCACTCTTTCTTTCTTTTCGCCATTTCCCGCCAGATTTCATACTGAAGTTAAACTTTGTAATCAACCGTATTATTTTCTTTGTAATTTTTCCGTGATTTTATAGGGAGAGGGAGATTTATTTCATGTTATATTTTTGGGAGGTTTTTTATGAGTATGAATTTCACAATCGTTTAGGTGACTATTATATGTGAGAATACTCACATAGAATTTTATATCGCACACTTAACAATTTTCTACTCAATTAGCAAACTTTTCTTTTCATTTAAATTATCCTACTTGGTAAACTTTTTATATACATTTTTTGAAAAAAAAATGATGAAGATTTTTTTCAGAGGTAAGACGCTTTCCTTATCAGAATTTAAGAGGATGTTTAATTTAGATAATTCTTCGAAAACCGACGAGAATACGCATGGAAACTGCAGTGCGAGAGCAAATCTTTACACGGTGTGGTGACTCCCTGCGAGACGCTTCCTGGGAGCAGATCTGAACAACAAGCACTCTTAGTTTTTTTCGCCATTTCCCGCCAGATTTCATACTGAAGTTAAACTTTGTAATCAACCGTATTATTTTCTTTGTAATTTTTCCGTGATTTTCTAGGGAGGGGGAGATTTATTTCATGTTATATCTTTGGGAGGTTTTTTAAGAGTATGAAGTTCATAATCTTTTAGGTAACTATTACATGTGAGAATATTCTCATAGAATATTATGTCGAATACTTAGCAATTTTCTACTCAATTAGCAAACTTTTCTTTTCATTTAAATTATCCTACTTGGTAAAATTTTTAAATATATTTTTTGAAAAAAAAATTATGAAGATTTTTTTGAGAGGTAAGACGTTTTTCTTATCAGAATTTAAGTGGATGTTTAATTTAGGTAATTCTTCGAAAACCGACGAGAATACGCATGGAAACTGCAGTGCGAGAGCAAATCTTTACTGTGGAACCACTCCAAAAAGACGGACCTTGGCATGCTGCCAAAAAAATAGACTCATCCGAAGGGTGGGAAGCATTATATTAGGAGGAGACAAAATACAGGTTTCCCTTATCTTGCCTGACCGCTTGTCATTGTCATTTCTTCACTGGCTGTTCTTGTACTATTAGCGTTTTTTTTCTCTCTCCTTATTTTGTTTGCTATTCATATTGTATTTGTTTCTACTTGTATAAAATGGATTTAAAAGAATCTAAAAGCTCTCAAGGCAAACATTTTCACAGTGCAGTGAAAAATATGTTAAACAATGTTGTAAAATATTGTGATAATGAAGCAGATAAAGGCTGCCTAACTATTCCATTAGCACATGCAACAAAAAGAGCTAGTGCAATTGCCGGTGTTTCGGATAGCGCTATAAGAAGAATTCGGAAAGAAGCTAATAACAATGTAAATAATTTCGCTTCTCCTAAAAAGAAAAAGGCGAAAACAACCATAGAGAATGTCAACTTGGATAATTTTAACTTGGATGTAATTCGAAGAACTATCCAGGACTTCTACACTAAAGATAAAAGAGTGCCTACTGTTCCGAAATTGCTAGCCAAGTTGAAAGAAAACATACAATTTTCGAAAGGAAAAGAGACACTGCGCAAAATTCTTCTTGAAATGGGATTCCGCTGGAAAAAATGTCAGAATAAGAGGAAACTACTCTTGGAACGAAGTGATATTGTTTTATCTCGCACGAAATATTTACGGACTATTCACCAGTTCCGAAAAGATAGAAGACCGATAGTTTTTGTTGATGAAACATGGATTGACAGCAATTTAACTGTCGGGAAATGCTGGCAATCGGAAGAGGTGTTCGGTGTTGTGAAGACGGGGGCGGCATCGAGACGCATTATTGCTTTATGTGCAGGTGGGGAAATGGGATTTATTCCAAATTCATCGTTGATCTATAAAGCCAACACGACGACCGGTGATTATCACGGGCAGATGAATTCACGAATTTTTGAAAAATGGGCAAATGAAAAATTTATTCCAAACTTACCTAAAAATTCTGTTGTTGTAATAGACAATGCGCCATATCACTCTATTCAATTGAATAAGCCTCCGAATTCTTCAAAAAACAAAAGGGAAATTATGGATTGGTTGGCACTGAACAAAGTGTCATATTCTTCAAACATGCGAAAAGTTGAATTGATGGACCTTGTTAAGACGAATTCGCCCTCTACTAAAATATACAAATTCGACACCATGTTAGCCGAACATGGGCATTATGCCTTAAGATTGCCTCCATACCATTGCGACATAAATGCAATAGAGTATGTATGGGCGGATATGAAGGAATTCATTCGAAAAAGAAATATAACGGCGGATTTAAATATGGATCAACTTTTTAAATTGACCAACCTTGCACTAGAAAATGTTAATGCTGAGAAATGGAAAAACTACTGCACGAACATAGAACACCTGGAAAATGAGTATTGGAAGAAAGACGGCATAATAGAAGAAATGTGTGATCCATTAATTATTTCATTCGACGATGATGACGATGATTTTTTTTCGGATGATTCTGATGATGACATCGAAAATGAATAAAGACCCCCCCCCCCCTGCACTTTTTTTTTTTTTTTTTTTAAGAAGGTCTGTGATGATATTATGAAATACAAGCATTTTTATTGCTTTATTTTTTTCTGAGACCTTCACTTTAAAATAATTTTATTTTTATTAGCTTTAGCATATATTTTTTAAGTTCTTTCATCTCATTTTGACAATAATTTCATTTTTATTCCTATTTGCCTGAAATTTTTCAAGAATTAACATTCAAATACTTAAAAATCGAACAGCGTCTTTAATTTTCCTATAAATTCGGCACATTGTGAGTTACAATTACAATTTTTTCGTGAACTTATCCTAAAAATAGGTTCAAAGGGCGACCTTCGACGACATTTTCAGTAAGATTAGTTACTTTTATAATAAAACGAAAAACGCTGTTCGATCTCCTGATATCTGAATAAGAAAGTCTGAAACTTTCGCGCATTTATGAATTAAAAAGATTTAGAAAAAGGTATCCGAAAACTTAATTTGAATTCGAGCACATTTTTAAAAATATTTGAGTGTAAAAAATATTTTTCATCCTTTAGTATGACTCTGTACTCTTTGAACTATTTTCTTTTATTATTAATTGAGTATTTTGTCATACATTTTCGCCATATAATTAAATGGTTTCATGTAGGAAAATAAACATCAGCAATGAAGAAAAAAAAATGGAATTCTTGCGGTAAAATTAAAAATATATGTATTAATAATCATAATAATAAAAGAACATTTTAAAACCACACTTCTCCTACAATTACATAAGTGTGCCCTATAAATGAAAGGAACCGATATTTAAAATCGTAATTTATTTAAGAAAACAATAAATTGCAATGTCATGTGTAAAAATACAATAAAAAATAGTATTTATTTACTTAACATTTTTATATCCGATAATTAAATAATCTAAATTATCATAACATGTTTCTTTAGATTGAAGATATCCCCTTCATCGAAGTGAAAACTACAATTTTTATTTGCTTTATTACATAAGAACAAAAATTCTTTTTATAATCTTGTAACAAGTAAACATGAAACTATCGGAAATCAACTCATTCCCCCCACGAAAGCAAAACTAGGGGAGCCGGGGAGACTCCCTTTCATTACCCCGATCCCTATTATGAAGAATAGACTGGTCATATTTGGACCTGTTACTCACGTGACCAGTCTTTAAAGCTTGGCTGAGCAGTACACGGTGTGGTGACTCCCTGCGAGACGCTTCCTGGCAGCAGATCTGAACAACAAGCACTCTTAGTTTCTTTTCGCCATTTCCCGCCAGATTTCATACTGAAGTTAAACATTGTAATCAACCGTATTATTTTCTTTGTAATTTTTCCGTGATTTTCTAGGGAGGGGGAGATTTATTTCATGTTATATCTTTGGGAGTTTTTTTAAGAGTATGAAGTTCATAATCTTTTAGTTAACTATTACATGTGAGAATATTCTCATAGAATATTATGTCGAACACTTACCAATTTTCTACTCAATTAGCAAACTTTTCTTTTCATTTAAATTATCCTACTTGGTAAAATTTTTAAATACATTTTTTGAAAAAAAAATTATGCAGATTTTTTTGAGAGGTAAGACGCTTTTCTTATCAGAATTTAAGAGAATGTTTAATTTAGATAATTCTTCGAAAACCGACGAGAATACGCATGGAAACTGCAGTGCGAGAGCAAATCTTTACACGGTGTGGTGACTCCCTGCGAGACGCTTCCTGGGAGCAAATCTGAACAACAAGCACTCTTAGTTTCTTTTCGCCATTTCCCGCCAGATTTCATACTGAAGTTAAACTTTGTAATCAACCGTATTATTTTCTTTGTAATTTTTCCGTGATTTTATAGGGAGAGGGAGATTTATTTCATGTTATATTTTTGGGAGGTTTTTTATGAGTATGAATTTCACAATCTTTTAGGTAACTATTATATGTGAGAATACTCACATAGAATTTTATATCGCACACTTAGCAATTTTCTACTCAATTAGCAAACTTTTATTTTCATTTAAATTATCCTACTTGGTAAACTTTTTATATACATTTTTTGAAAAAAAAATGATGAAGATTTTTTTCAGAGGTAAGACGCTTTCCTTATCAGAATTTAAGAGGATGTTTAATTTAGATAATTCTTCGAAAACCGACGAGAATACGCATGGAAACTGCAGTGCGAGAGCAAATCTTTACACGGTGTGGTGACTCCCTGCGAGACGCTTCCTGGGAGCAGATCTGAACAACAAGCACTCTTAGTTTTTTTCGCCATTTCCCGCCAGATTTCATACTGAAGTTAAACTTTGTAATCAACCGTATTATTTTCTTTGTAATTTTTCCGTGATTTTCTAGGGAGAGGGAGATTTATTTCATGTTATATCTTTGGGAGCTTTTTTATGAGTATGAATTTCACAATCCTTTAAATAACTATTATATGTGAGAATACTCTCATAGAATTTTATATCGCACACTTAGCAATTTTCTACTCAATTAGCAAACTTTTCTTTTCATTTAAATTATCCTACTTGGCAAACTTTATTTTTTTAAATGATGAAGATTATTTTAAGAGGTAAGACGCTTTCCTTATCAGAATTTAAGAGGATGTTTAATTTAGATAATTCTTCTAAAACCGACGAGAATACGCATGGAAACTGCAGTGCGAGAGCAAATCTTTACACGGTGTGGTGACTCCCGGCGAGACGCTTCCTGGGAGCAGATCTGAACCACAAGCACTCTTTCTTTCTTTTCGCCATTTCCCGCCAGATTTCATACTGAAGTTAAACTTTGTAATCAACCGTATTATTTTCTTTGTAATTTTTCCGTGATTTTATAGGGAGAGGGAGATTTATTTCATGTTATATTTTTGGGAGGTTTTTTATGAGTATGAATTTCACAATCGTTTAGGTGACTATTATATGTGAGAATACTCACATAGAATTTTATATCGCACACTTAACAATTTTCTACTCAATTAGCAAACTTTTCTTTTCATTTAAATTATCCTACTTGGTAAACTTTTTATATACATTTTTTGAAAAAAAAATGATGAAGATTTTTTTCAGAGGTAAGACGCTTTCCTTATCAGAATTTAAGAGGATGTTTAATTTAGATAATTCTTCGAAAACCGACGAGAATACGCATGGAAACTGCAGTGCGAGAGCAAATCTTTACACGGTGTGGTGACTCCCTGCGAGACGCTTCCTGGGAGCAGATCTGAACAACAAGCACTCTTAGTTTTTTTCGCCATTTCCCGCCAGATTTCATACTGAAGTTAAACTTTGTAATCAACCGTATTATTTTCTTTGTAATTTTTCCGTGATTTTCTAGGGAGGGGGAGATTTATTTCATGTTATATCTTTGGGAGGTTTTTTAAGAGTATGAAGTTCATAATCTTTTAGGTAACTATTACATGTGAGAATATTCTCATAGAATATTATGTCGAATACTTAGCAATTTTCTACTCAATTAGCAAACTTTTCTTTTCATTTAAATTATCCTACTTGGTAAAATTTTTAAATATATTTTTTGAAAAAAAAATTATGAAGATTTTTTTGAGAGGTAAGACGTTTTTCTTATCAGAATTTAAGTGGATGTTTAATTTAGGTAATTCTTCGAAAACCGACGAGAATACGCATGGAAACTGCAGTGCGAGAGCAAATCTTTACACGGTGTGGTGACTCCCTGCGAGACGCTTCCTGGCAGCAGATCTGAACAACAAGCACTCTTAGTTTCTTTTCGCCATTTCCCGCCAGATTTCATACTGAAGTTAAACATTGTAATCAACCGTATTATTTTCTTTGTAATTTTTCCGTGATTTTCTAGGGAGGGGGAGATTTATTTCATGTTATATCTTTGGGAGTTTTTTTAAGAGTATGAAGTTCATAATCTTTTAGTTAACTATTACATGTGAGAATATTCTCATAGAATATTATGTCGAACACTTACCAATTTTCTACTCAATTAGCAAACTTTTCTTTTCATTTAAATTATCCTACTTGGTAAAATTTTTAAATACATTTTTTGAAAAAAAAATTATGCAGATTTTTTTGAGAGGTAAGACGCTTTTCTTATCAGAATTTAAGAGAATGTTTAATTTAGATAATTCTTCGAAAACCGACGAGAATACGCATGGAAACTGCAGTGCGAGAGCAAATCTTTACACGGTGTGGTGACTCCCTGCGAGACGCTTCCTGGGAGCAAATCTGAACAACAAGCACTCTTAGTTTCTTTTCGCCATTTCCCGCCAGATTTCATACTGAAGTTAAACTTTGTAATCAACCGTATTATTTTCTTTGTAATTTTTCCGTGATTTTATAGGGAGAGGGAGATTTATTTCATGTTATATTTTTGGGAGGTTTTTTATGAGTATGAATTTCACAATCTTTTAGGTAACTATTATATGTGAGAATACTCACATAGAATTTTATATCGCACACTTAGCAATTTTCTACTCAATTAGCAAACTTTTATTTTCATTTAAATTATCCTACTTGGTAAACTTTTTATATACATTTTTTGAAAAAAAAATGATGAAGATTTTTTTAAGAGGTAAGACGCTTTCCTTATCAGAATTTAAGAGGATGTTTAATTTAGATAATTCTTCGAAAACCGACGAGAATACGCATGGAAACTGCAGTGCGAGAGCAGATCTTTACACGGTGTGGTGACTCCCTGCGAGATGCTTCCTGGGAGCAGATCTGAACAACAAGCACTCTTAGTTTTTTTCGCCATTTCCCGCCAGATTTCATACTGAAGTTAAACTTTGTAATCAACCGTATTATTTTCTTTGTAATTTTTCCGTGATTTTATAGGGAGAGGGAGATTTATTTCATGTTATATTTTTGGGAGGTTTTTTATGAGTATGAATTTCACAATATTTTAGGTAACTATTATATGTGAGAATACTCACATAGAATTTTATATCGCACACTTAGCAATTTTCTACTCAATTAGCAAACTTTTCTTTTCATTTAAATTATCCTACTTGTTAAACTTTTTATATACATTTTTTGAAAAACAAATGATGAAATTTTTTTAAGAGGTAAGACGCTTTCCTTATCAGAATTTAAGAGGATGTTTAATTTAGATAATTCTTCGAAAACCGAAGAGAATACGCATGGAAACTGCAGTGCGAGAGCAAATCTTTACACGGTGTGGTGACTCCCTGCGAGACGCTTCCTGGGAGCAGATCTGAACAACAAGCACTCTTAGTTTCTTTTCGCCATTTCCCGCCAGATTTCATACTGAAGTTAAACTTTGTAATCAACCGTATTATTTTCTTTGTAATTTTTCCGTGATTTTCCAAGGAGAGGGAGATTTATTTCATGTTATTACTTTGGGAACTTTTTTATGAGTATGAATTTCACAATCTTTTAAATAACTATTCTATGTGAGAATACTCTCATAGAATTTTATATCGCACACTTAGCAATTTTCTACTCAATTAGCAAACTTTTCTTTTCATTTAAATTATTCTACTTGGTAAACTTTATATATACATTTTTTGAAAAAAAAATTATGAAGATTTTTTTGAGAGGTAAGACGCTTTTCTTATCAGAATTTAAGAGGATGTTTAATTTAGATAATTCTTCGAAAACCGACGAGAATACGCATGGAAAGTGCAGTGCGAGAGCAAATCATTACACGGTGTGGTGACTCCCTGCGAGACGCTTCCTGGGAGCAGATCTGAACAAAAAGCACTCTTAGTTTCTTTTCGCCATTTCCCGCCAGATTTCATACTGAAGTTAAACTTTGTAATCAACCGTATTATTTTCTTTGTAATTTTTCCGTGATTTTCTAGGGAGGGGGAGATTTATTTCATGTTATATCTTTGGGAGTTTTTTTAAGAGTATGAAGTTCATAATCTTTTAGTTAACTATTACATGTGAGAATATTCTCATAGAATATTATGTCGAACACTTAGCAATTTTCTACTCAATTAGCAAACTTTTCTTTTCATTTAAATTATCCTACTTGGTAAAATTTTTAAATACATTTTTTGAAAAAAAAATTATGAAGATTTTTTTGAGAGGTAAGACGTTTTTCTTATCAGAATTTAAGAGGATGTTTAATTTAGATAATTCTTCGAAAACCGACGAGAATACGCATGGAAACTGCAGTGCGAGAGCAAATCTTTACACGGTGTGGTGACTCCCTGCGAGACGCTTCCTGGCAGCAGATCTGAACAACAAGCACTCTTAGTTTCTTTTCGCCATTTCCCGCCAGATTTCATACTGAAGTTAAACATTGTAATCAACCGTATTATTTTCTTTGTAATTTTTCCGTGATTTTCTAGGGAGGGGGAGATTTATTTCATGTTATATCTTTGGGAGTTTTTTTAAGAGTATGAAGTTCATAATCTTTTAGTTAACTATTACATGTGAGAATATTCTCATAGAATATTATGTCGAACACTTAGCAATTTTCTACTCAATTAGCAAACTTTTCTTTTCATTTAAATTATCCTACTTGGTAAAATTTTTAAATACATTTTTTGAAAAAAAAATTATGCAGATTTTTTTGAGAGGTAAGACGCTTTTCTTATCAGAATTTAAGAGGATGTTTAATTTAGATAATTCTTCGAAAACCGACGAGAATACGCATGGAAACTGCAGTGCGAGCGCAAATAATTACACGGTGTGGTGACTCCCTGCGAGACGCTTCCTGGGAGCAAATCTGAACAACAAGCACTCTTAGTTTATTTTCGCCATTTCCCTCCAGATTTCATACTGAAGTTAAACTTTGTAATCAACCGTATTATTTTCTTTGTAATTTTTCCGTGATTTTCTAGGGAGAGGGAGATTTATTTCATGTTATATCTTTGGGAGCTTTTTTATGAGTATGAATTTCACAATCCTTTAAATAACTATTATATGTGAGAATACTCTCATAGAATTTTATATCGCACACTTAGCAATTTTCTACTCAATTAGCAAACTTTTCTTTTCATTTAAATTATCCTACTTGGCAAACTTTATTTTTTTTAAATGATGAAGATTATTTTAAGAGGTAAGACGCTTTCCTTATCAGAATTTAAGAGGATGTTTAATTTAGATAATTCTTCGAAAACCGACGAGAATACGCATGGAAACTGCAGTGCGAGAGCAAATCTTTACACGGTGTGGTGACTCCCTGCGAGACGCTTCCTGGGAGCAGATCTGAACAACAAGCACTCTTAGTTTTTTTCGCCATTTCCCGCCAGATTTCATACTGAAGTTAAACTTTGTAATCAACCGTATTATTTTCTTTGTAATTTTTCCGTGATTTTCTAGGGAGGGGGAGATTTATTTCATGTTATATCTTTGGGAGGTTTTTTAAGAGTATGAAGTTCATAATCTTTTAGGTAACTATTACATGTGAGAATATTCTCATAGAATATTATGTCGAATACTTAGCAATTTTCTACTCAATTAGCAAACTTTTCTTTTCATTTAAATTATCCTACTTGGTAAAATTTTTAAATATATTTTTTGAAAAAAAAATTATGAAGATTTTTTTGAGAGGTAAGACGTTTTTCTTATCAGAATTTAAGTGGATGTTTAATTTAGGTAATTCTTCGAAAACCGACGAGAATACGCATGGAAACTGCAGTGCGAGAGCAAATCTTTACACGGTGTGGTGACTCCCTGCGAGACGCTTCCTGGCAGCAGATCTGAACAACAAGCACTCTTAGTTTCTTTTCGCCATTTCCCGCCAGATTTCATACTGAAGTTAAACATTGTAATCAACCGTATTATTTTCTTTGTAATTTTTCCGTGATTTTCTAGGGAGGGGGAGATTTATTTCATGTTATATCTTTGGGAGTTTTTTTAAGAGTATGAAGTTCATAATCTTTTAGTTAACTATTACATGTGAGAATATTCTCATAGAATATTATGTCGAACACTTACCAATTTTCTACTCAATTAGCAAACTTTTCTTTTCATTTAAATTATCATACTTGGTAAAATTTTTAAATACATTTTTTGAAAAAAAAATTATGCAGATTTTTTTGAGAGGTAAGACGCTTTTCTTATCAGAATTTAAGAGAATGTTTAATTTAGATAATTCTTCGAAAACCGACGAGAATACGCATGGAAACTGCAGTGCGAGAGCAAATCTTTACACGGTGTGGTGACTCCCTGCGAGACGCTTCCTGGGAGCAAATCTGAACAACAAGCACTCTTAGTTTCTTTTCGCCATTTCCCGCCAGATTTCATACTGAAGTTAAACTTTGTAATCAACCGTATTATTTTCTTTGTAATTTTTCCGTGATTTTATAGGGAGAGGGAGATTTATTTCATGTTATATTTTTGGGAGGTTTTTTATGAGTATGAATTTCACAATCTTTTAGGTAACTATTATATGTGAGAATACTCACATAGAATTTTATATCGCACACTTAGCAATTTTCTACTCAATTAGCAAACTTTTATTTTCATTTAAATTATCCTACTTGGTAAACTTTTTATATACATTTTTTGAAAAAAAAATGATGAAGATTTTTTTCAGAGGTAAGACGCTTTCCTTATCAGAATTTAAGAGGATGTTTAATTTAGATAATTCTTCGAAAACCGACGAGAATACGCATGGAAACTGCAGTGCGAGAGCAAATCTTTACACGGTGTGGTGACTCCCTGCGAGACGCTTCCTGGGAGCAGATCTGAACAACAAGCACTCTTAGTTTTTTTCGCCATTTCCCGCCAGATTTCATACTGAAGTTAAACTTTGTAATCAACCGTATTATTTTCTTTGTAATTTTTCCGTGATTTTCTAGGGAGAGGGAGATTTATTTCATGTTATATCTTTGGGAGCTTTTTTATGAGTATGAATTTCACAATCCTTTAAATAACTATTATATGTGAGAATACTCTCATAGAATTTTATATCGCACACTTAGCAATTTTCTACTCAATTAGCAAACTTTTCTTTTCATTTAAATTATCCTACTTGGCAAACTTTATTTTTTTAAATGATGAAGATTATTTTAAGAGGTAAGACGCTTTCCTTATCAGAATTTAAGAGGATGTTTAATTTAGATAATTCTTCTAAAACCGACGAGAATACGCATGGAAACTGCAGTGCGAGAGCAAATCTTTACACGGTGTGGTGACTCCCGGCGAGACGCTTCCTGGGAGCAGATCTGAACCACAAGCACTCTTTCTTTCTTTTCGCCATTTCCCGCCAGATTTCATACTGAAGTTAAACTTTGTAATCAACCGTATTATTTTCTTTGTAATTTTTCCGTGATTTTATAGGGAGAGGGAGATTTATTTCATGTTATATTTTTGGGAGGTTTTTTATGAGTATGAATTTCACAATCGTTTAGGTGACTATTATATGTGAGAATACTCACATAGAATTTTATATTGCACACTTAACAATTTTCTACTCAATTAGCAAACTTTTCTTTTCATTTAAATTATCCTACTTGGTAAAATTTTTAAATATATTTTTTGAAAAAAAAATTATGAAGATTTTTTTGAGAGGTAAGACGTTTTTCTTATCAGAATTTAAGTGGATGTTTAATTTAGGTAATTCTTCGAAAACCGACGAGAATACGCATGGAAACTGCAGTGCGAGAGCAAATCTTTACACGGTGTGGTGACTCCCTGCGAGACGCTTCCTGGCAGCAGATCTGAACAACAAGCACTCTTAGTTTCTTTTCGCCATTTCCCGCCAGATTTCATACTGAAGTTAAACATTGTAATCAACCGTATTATTTTCTTTGTAATTTTTCCGTGATTTTCTAGGGAGGGGGAGATTTATTTCATGTTATATCTTTGGGAGTTTTTTTAAGAGTATGAAGTTCATAATCTTTTAGTTAACTATTACATGTGAGAATATTCTCATAGAATATTATGTCGAACACTTACCAATTTTCTACTCAATTAGCAAACTTTTCTTTTCATTTAAATTATCCTACTTGGTAAAATTTTTAAATACATTTTTTGAAAAAAAAATTATGCAGATTTTTTTGAGAGGTAAGACGCTTTTCTTATCAGAATTTAAGAGAATGTTTAATTTAGATAATTCTTCGAAAACCGACGAGAATACGCATGGAAACTGCAGTGCGAGAGCAAATCTTTACACGGTGTGGTGACTCCCTGCGAGACGCTTCCTGGGAGCAAATCTGAACAACAAGCACTCTTAGTTTCTTTTCGCCATTTCCCGCCAGATTTCATACTGAAGTTAAACTTTGTAATCAACCGTATTATTTTCTTTGTAATTTTTCCGTGATTTTATAGGGAGAGGGAGATTTATTTCATGTTATATTTTTGGGAGGTTTTTTATGAGTATGAATTTCACAATCTTTTAGGTAACTATTATATGTGAGAATACTCACATAGAATTTTATATCGCACACTTAGCAATTTTCTACTCAATTAGCAAACTTTTATTTTCATTTAAATTATCCTACTTGGTAAACTTTTTATATACATTTTTTGAAAAAAAAATGATGAAGATTTTTTTCAGAGGTAAGACGCTTTCCTTATCAGAATTTAAGAGGATGTTTAATTTAGATAATTCTTCGAAAACCGACGAGAATACGCATGGAAACTGCAGTGCGAGAGCAAATCTTTACACGGTGTGGTGACTCCCTGCGAGACGCTTCCTGGGAGCAGATCTGAACAACAAGCACTCTTAGTTTTTTTCGCCATTTCCCGCCAGATTTCATACTGAAGTTAAACTTTGTAATCAACCGTATTATTTTCTTTGTAATTTTTCCGTGATTTTCTAGGGAGAGGGAGATTTATTTCATGTTATATCTTTGGGAGCTTTTTTATGAGTATGAATTTCACAATCCTTTAAATAACTATTATATGTGAGAATACTCTCATAGAATTTTATATCGCACACTTAGCAATTTTCTACTCAATTAGCAAACTTTTCTTTTCATTTAAATTATCCTACTTGGCAAACTTTATTTTTTTAAATGATGAAGATTATTTTAAGAGGTAAGACGCTTTCCTTATCAGAATTTAAGAGGATGTTTAATTTAGATAATTCTTCTAAAACCGACGAGAATACGCATGGAAACTGCAGTGCGAGAGCAAATCTTTACACGGTGTGGTGACTCCCGGCGAGACGCTTCCTGGGAGCAGATCTGAACCACAAGCACTCTTTCTTTCTTTTCGCCATTTCCCGCCAGATTTCATACTGAAGTTAAACTTTGTAATCAACCGTATTATTTTCTTTGTAATTTTTCCGTGATTTTATAGGGAGAGGGAGATTTATTTCATGTTATATTTTTGGGAGGTTTTTTATGAGTATGAATTTCACAATCGTTTAGGTGACTATTATATGTGAGAATACTCACATAGAATTTTATATCGCACACTTAACAATTTTCTACTCAATTAGCAAACTTTTCTTTTCATTTAAATTATCCTACTTGGTAAACTTTTTATATACATTTTTTGAAAAAAAAATGATGAAGATTTTTTTCAGAGGTAAGACGCTTTCCTTATCAGAATTTAAGAGGATGTTTAATTTAGATAATTCTTCGAAAACCGACGAGAATACGCATGGAAACTGCAGTGCGAGAGCAAATCTTTACACGGTGTGGTGACTCCCTGCGAGACGCTTCCTGGGAGCAGATCTGAACAACAAGCACTCTTAGTTTTTTTCGCCATTTCCCGCCAGATTTCATACTGAAGTTAAACTTTGTAATCAACCGTATTATTTTCTTTGTAATTTTTCCGTGATTTTCTAGGGAGGGGGAGATTTATTTCATGTTATATCTTTGGGAGGTTTTTTAAGAGTATGAAGTTCATAATCTTTTAGGTAACTATTACATGTGAGAATATTCTCATAGAATATTATGTCGAATACTTAGCAATTTTCTACTCAATTAGCAAACTTTTCTTTTCATTTAAATTATCCTACTTGGTAAAATTTTTAAATATATTTTTTGAAAAAAAAATTATGAAGATTTTTTTGAGAGGTAAGACGTTTTTCTTATCAGAATTTAAGTGGATGTTTAATTTAGGTAATTCTTCGAAAACCGACGAGAATACGCATGGAAACTGCAGTGCGAGAGCAAATCTTTACACGGTGTGGTGACTCCCTGCGAGACGCTTCCTGGCAGCAGATCTGAACAACAAGCACTCTTAGTTTCTTTTCGCCATTTCCCGCCAGATTTCATACTGAAGTTAAACATTGTAATCAACCGTATTATTTTCTTTGTAATTTTTCCGTGATTTTCTAGGGAGGGGGAGATTTATTTCATGTTATATCTTTGGGAGTTTTTTTAAGAGTATGAAGTTCATAATCTTTTAGTTAACTATTACATGTGAGAATATTCTCATAGAATATTATGTCGAACACTTACCAATTTTCTACTCAATTAGCAAACTTTTCTTTTCATTTAAATTATCCTACTTGGTAAACTTTTTATTTATATTTTATGAAAAAAAAATGATGAATATTTTTTGAGAGGGAAGACGCTTTTCTTATCAGAATTTAAGAGGATGTTTAATTTAGATAATTCTTCGAAAACCGACGAGAATACGCATGGAAACTGCAGTGCGAGAGCAAATCTTTACACGGTGTGGTGACTCCCTGCGAGACGCTTCCTGGGAGCAGATCTGAACAACAAGCACTCTTTATTTCTTTTCGCCATTTCCCGCCAGATTTCATACTGAAGTTAAACTTTGTAATCAACCGTATTATTTTCTTTGTAATTTTTCCGTGATTTTATAGAGAGAGGGAGATTTATTTCATGTTATATTTTTGGGAGGTTTTTTATGAGTATGAATTTCACAATCTTTTAGGTAACTATTATATGTGAGAATACTCACATAGAATTTTATATCGCACACTTAGCAATTTTCTACTCAATTAGCAAACTTTTCTTTTCATTTAAATTATCCTACTTGGTAAACTTTTTATATACATTTTTTGAAAAACAAATGATGAAGATTTTATTAAGAGGTAAGACGCTTTCCTTATCAGAATTTAAGAGGATGTTTAATTTAGATAATTCTTCGAAAACCGAAGAGAATACGCATGGAAACTGCAGTGCGAGAGCAAATCTTTACACGGTGTGGTGACTCCCTGCGAGACGCTTCCTGGGAGCAGATCTGAACAACAAGCACTCTTAGTTTTTTTCGCCATTTCCCGCCAGATTTCATACTGAAGTTAAACTTTGTAATCAACCGTATTATTTTCTTTGTAATTTTTCCGTGATTTTCTAGGGAGGGGGAGATTTATTTCATGTTATATCTTTGGGAGGTTTTTTAAGAGTATGAAGTTCATAATCTTTTAGGTAACTATTACATGTGAGAATATTCTCATAGAATATTATGTCGAACACTTAGCAATTTTCTACTCAATTAGCAAACTTTTCTTTTCATTTAAATTATCCTACTTGGTAAAATTTTTGAATTCATTTTTTGAAAAAAAAAATTATGAAGATTTTTTTGAGAGCTAAGACGCTTTTCTTATCAGAATTTAAGAGGATGTTTAATTTAGATAATTCTTCGAAAACCGACGAGAATACGCATGGAAACTGCAGTGCGAGAGCAAATCTTTACACGGTGTGGTGACTCCCTGCGAGACGCTTCCTGGGAGCAAATCTGAACAACAAGCACTCTTAGTTTCTTTTCGCCATTTCCCGCCAGATTTCATACTGAAGTTAGACTTTGTAATCAACCGTATTATTTTCTTTGTAATTTTTCCGTGATTTTCTAGGGAGAGGGAGATTTATTTCATGTTATATCTTTGGGAGCTTTTTTATGAGTATGAATTTCACAATCCTTTAAATAACTATTATATGTGAGAATACTCTCATAGAATTTTATATCGCACACTTAGCAATTTTCTACTCAATTAGCAAAATTTTCTTTTCATTTAAATTATCCTACTTGGCAATCTTTATTTTTTTAAATGATGAAGATTTTTTTAAGAGGTAAGACGCTTTCCTTATCAAAATTTAAGAGGATGTTTAATTTAGATAATTCTTCTAAAACCGACGAGAATACGAATGGAAACTGCAGTGCGAGAGCAAATCTTTACACGGTGTGGTGACTCCCTGCGAGACGCTTCCTGGGAGCAGATCTGAACAACAAGCACTCTTTCTTTCTTTTCGCCATTTCCCGCCAGATTTCATACTGAAGTTAAACTTTGTAGTCAACCGTATTATTTTCTTTGTAATTTTTCCGTGATTTTATAGGGAGAGGGAGATTTATTTCATGTTATATTTTTGGGAGGTTTTTTATGAGTATGAATTTCACAATCTTTTAGGTAACTATTATATGTGAGAATACTCACATAGAATTTTATATCGCACACTTAGCAATTTTCTACTCAATTAGCAAACTTTTCTTTTCATTTAAATTATCCTACTTGGTAAACTTTTTATATACATATTTTGAAAAAAAAATGATGAAGATTTTTTTAAGAGGTAAGACGCTTTCCTTATCAGAATTTAAGAGGATGTTTAATTTAGATAATTCTTCGAAAACCGACGAGAATACGCATGGAAACTGCAGTGCGAGAGCAGATCTTTACACGGTGTGGTGACTCCCTGCGAGATGCTTCCTGGGAGCAGATCTGAACAACAAGCACTCTTAGTTTTTTTCGCCATTTCCCGCCAGATTTCATACTGAAGTTAAACTTTGTAATCAACCGTATTATTTTCTTTGTAATTTTTCCGTGATTTTATAGGGAGAGGGAGATTTATTTCATGTTATATTTTTGGGAGGTTTTTTATGAGTATGAATTTCACAATATTTTAGGTAACTATTATATGTGAGAATACTCACATAGAATTTTATATCGCACACTTAGCAATTTTCTACTCAATTAGCAAACTTTTCTTTTCATTTAAATTATCCTACTTGTTAAACTTTTTATATGCATTTTTTGAAAAACAAATGATGAAATTTTTTTAAGAGGTAAGACGCTTTCCTTATCAGAATTTAAGAGGATGTTTAATTTAGATAATTCTTCGAAAACCGAAGAGAATACGCATGGAAACTGCAGTGCGAGAGCAAATCTTTACACGGTGTGGTGACTCCCTGCGAGACGCTTCCTGGGAGCAGATCTGAACAACAAGCACTCTTAGTTTCTTTTCGCCATTTCCCGCCAGATTTCATACTGAAGTTAAACTTTGTATTCAACCGTATTATTTTCTTTGTAATTTTTCCGTGATTTTCCAAGGAGAGGGAGATTTATTTCATGTTATTACTTTGGGAACTTTTTTATGAGTATGAATTTCACAATCTTTTAAATAACTATTCTATGTGAGAATACTCTCATAGAATTTTATATCGCACACTTAGCAATTTTCTACTCAATTAGCAAACTTTTCTTTTCATTTAAATTATTCTACTTGGTAAACTTTATATATACATTTTTTGAAAAAAAAATTATGAAGATTTTTTTGAGAGGTAAGACGCTTTTCTTATCAGAATTTAAGAGGATGTTTAATTTAGATAATTCTTCGAAAACCGACGAGAATACGCATGGAAAGTGCAGTGCGAGAGCAAATCATTACACGGTGTGGTGACTCCCTGCGAGACGCTTCCTGGGAGCAGATCTGAACAAAAAGCACTCTTAGTTTCTTTTCGCCATTTCCCGCCAGATTTCATACTGAAGTTAAACTTTGTAATCAACCGTATTATTTTCTTTGTAATTTTTCCGTGATTTTCTAGGGAGGGGGAGATTTATTTCATGTTATATCTTTGGGAGTTTTTTTAAGAGTATGAAGTTCATAATCTTTTAGTTAACTATTACATGTGAGAATATTCTCATAGAATATTATGTCGAACACTTAGCAATTTTCTACTCAATTAGCAAACTTTTCTTTTCATTTAAATTATCCTACTTGGTAAAATTTTTAAATACATTTTTTGAAAAAAAAATTATGAAGATTTTTTTGAGAGGTAAGACGTTTTTCTTATCAGAATTTAAGAGGATGTTTAATTTAGATAATTCTTCGAAAACCGACGAGAATACGCATGGAAACTGCAGTGCGAGAGCAAATCTTTACACGGTGTGGTGACTCCCTGCGAGACGCTTCCTGGCAGCAGATCTGAACAACAAGCACTCTTAGTTTCTTTTCGCCATTTCCCGCCAGATTTCATACTGAAGTTAAACATTGTAATCAACCGTATTATTTTCTTTGTAATTTTTCCGTGATTTTCTAGGGAGGGGGAGATTTATTTCATGTTATATCTTTGGGAGTTTTTTTAAGAGTATGAAGTTCATAATCTTTTAGTTAACTATTACATGTGAGAATATTCTCATAGAATATTATGTCGAACACTTAGCAATTTTCTACTCAATTAGCAAACTTTTCTTTTCATTTAAATTATCCTACTTGGTAAAATTTTTAAATACATTTTTTGAAAAAAAAATTATGCAGATTTTTTTGAGAGGTAAGACGCTTTTCTTATCAGAATTTAAGAGGATGTTTAATTTAGATAATTCTTCGAAAACCGACGAGAATACGCATGGAAACTGCAGTGCGAGCGCAAATAATTACACGGTGTGGTGACTCCCTGCGAGACGCTTCCTGGGAGCAAATCTGAACAACAAGCACTCTTAGTTTATTTTCGCCATTTCCCTCCAGATTTCATACTGAAGTTAAACTTTGTAATCAACCGTATTATTTTCTTTGTAATTTTTCCGTGATTTTCTAGGGAGAGGGAGATTTATTTCATGTTATATCTTTGGGAGCTTTTTTATGAGTATGAATTTCACAATCCTTTAAATAACTATTATATGTGAGAATACTCTCATAGAATTTTATATCGCACACTTAGCAATTTTCTACTCAATTAGCAAACTTTTCTTTTCATTTAAATTATCCTACTTGGCAAACTTTATTTTTTTTAAATGATGAAGATTATTTTAAGAGGTAAGACGCTTTCCTTATCAGAATTTAAGAGGATGTTTAATTTAGATAATTCTTCTAAAACCGACGAGAATACGCATGGAAACTGCAGTGCGAGAGCAAATCTTTACACGGTGTGGTGACTCCCGGCGAGACGCTTCCTGGGAGCAGATCTGAACCACAAGCACTCTTTCTTTCTTTTCGCCATTTCCCGCCAGATTTCATACTGAAGTTAAACTTTGTAATCAACCGTATTATTTTCTTTGTAATTTTTCCGTGATTTTATAGGGAGAGGGAGATTTATTTCATGTTATATTTTTGGGAGGTTTTTTATGAGTATGAATTTCACAATCGTTTAGGTGACTATTATATGTGAGAATACTCACATAGAATTTTATATCGCACACTTAACAATTTTCTACTCAATTAGCAAACTTTTCTTTTCATTTAAATTATCCTACTTGGTAAACTTTTTATATACATTTTTTGAAAAAAAAATGATGAAGATTTTTTTCAGAGGTAAGACGCTTTCCTTATCAGAATTTAAGAGGATGTTTAATTTAGATAATTCTTCGAAAACCGACGAGAATACGCATGGAAACTGCAGTGCGAGAGCAAATCTTTACACGGTGTGGTGACTCCCTGCGAGACGCTTCCTGGGAGCAGATCTGAACAACAAGCACTCTTAGTTTTTTTCGCCATTTCCCGCCAGATTTCATACTGAAGTTAAACTTTGTAATCAACCGTATTATTTTCTTTGTAATTTTTCCGTGATTTTCTAGGGAGGGGGAGATTTATTTCATGTTATATCTTTGGGAGGTTTTTTAAGAGTATGAAGTTCATAATCTTTTAGGTAACTATTACATGTGAGAATATTCTCATAGAATATTATGTCGAATACTTAGCAATTTTCTACTCAATTAGCAAACTTTTCTTTTCATTTAAATTATCCTACTTGGTAAAATTTTTAAATATATTTTTTGAAAAAAAAATTATGAAGATTTTTTTGAGAGGTAAGACGTTTTTCTTATCAGAATTTAAGTGGATGTTTAATTTAGGTAATTCTTCGAAAACCGACGAGAATACGCATGGAAACTGCAGTGCGAGAGCAAATCTTTACACGGTGTGGTGACTCCCTGCGAGACGCTTCCTGGCAGCAGATCTGAACAACAAGCACTCTTAGTTTCTTTTCGCCATTTCCCGCCAGATTTCATACTGAAGTTAAACATTGTAATCAACCGTATTATTTTCTTTGTAATTTTTCCGTGATTTTCTAGGGAGGGGGAGATTTATTTCATGTTATATCTTTGGGAGTTTTTTTAAGAGTATGAAGTTCATAATCTTTTAGTTAACTATTACATGTGAGAATATTCTCATAGAATATTATGTCGAACACTTACCAATTTTCTACTCAATTAGCAAACTTTTCTTTTCATTTAAATTATCCTACTTGGTAAAATTTTTAAATACATTTTTTGAAAAAAAAATTATGCAGATTTTTTTGAGAGGTAAGACGCTTTTCTTATCAGAATTTAAGAGAATGTTTAATTTAGATAATTCTTCGAAAACCGACGAGAATACGCATGGAAACTGCAGTGCGAGAGCAAATCTTTACACGGTGTGGTGACTCCCTGCGAGACGCTTCCTGGGAGCAAATCTGAACAACAAGCACTCTTAGTTTCTTTTCGCCATTTCCCGCCAGATTTCATACTGAAGTTAAACTTTGTAATCAACCGTATTATTTTCTTTGTAATTTTTCCGTGATTTTATAGGGAGAGGGAGATTTATTTCATGTTATATTTTTGGGAGGTTTTTTATGAGTATGAATTTCACAATCTTTTAGGTAACTATTATATGTGAGAATACTCACATAGAATTTTATATCGCACACTTAGCAATTTTCTACTCAATTAGCAAACTTTTATTTTCATTTAAATTATCCTACTTGGTAAACTTTTTATATACATTTTTTGAAAAAAAAATGATGAAGATTTTTTTCAGAGGTAAGACGCTTTCCTTATCAGAATTTAAGAGGATGTTTAATTTAGATAATTCTTCGAAAACCGACGAGAATACGCATGGAAACTGCAGTGCGAGAGCAAATCTTTACACGGTGTGGTGACTCCCTGCGAGACGCTTCCTGGGAGCAGATCTGAACAACAAGCACTCTTAGTTTTTTTCGCCATTTCCCGCCAGATTTCATACTGAAGTTAAACTTTGTAATCAACCGTATTATTTTCTTTGTAATTTTTCCGTGATTTTCTAGGGAGAGGGAGATTTATTTCATGTTATATCTTTGGGAGCTTTTTTATGAGTATGAATTTCACAATCCTTTAAATAACTATTATATGTGAGAATACTCTCATAGAATTTTATATCGCACACTTAGCAATTTTCTACTCAATTAGCAAACTTTTCTTTTCATTTAAATTATCCTACTTGGCAAACTTTATTTTTTTAAATGATGAAGATTATTTTAAGAGGTAAGACGCTTTCCTTATCAGAATTTAAGAGGATGTTTAATTTAGATAATTCTTCTAAAACCGACGAGAATACGCATGGAAACTGCAGTGCGAGAGCAAATCTTTACACGGTGTGGTGACTCCCGGCGAGACGCTTCCTGGGAGCAGATCTGAACCACAAGCACTCTTTCTTTCTTTTCGCCATTTCCCGCCAGATTTCATACTGAAGTTAAACTTTGTAATCAACCGTATTATTTTCTTTGTAATTTTTCCGTGATTTTATAGGGAGAGGGAGATTTATTTCATGTTATATTTTTGGGAGGTTTTTTATGAGTATGAATTTCACAATCGTTTAGGTGACTATTATATGTGAGAATACTCACATAGAATTTTATATCGCACACTTAACAATTTTCTACTCAATTAGCAAACTTTTCTTTTCATTTAAATTATCCTACTTGGTAAACTTTTTATATACATTTTTTGAAAAAAAAATGATGAAGATTTTTTTCAGAGGTAAGACGCTTTCCTTATCAGAATTTAAGAGGATGTTTAATTTAGATAATTCTTCGAAAACCGACGAGAATACGCATGGAAACTGCAGTGCGAGAGCAAATCTTTACACGGTGTGGTGACTCCCTGCGAGACGCTTCCTGGGAGCAGATCTGAACAACAAGCACTCTTAGTTTTTTTCGCCATTTCCCGCCAGATTTCATACTGAAGTTAAACTTTGTAATCAACCGTATTATTTTCTTTGTAATTTTTCCGTGATTTTCTAGGGAGGGGGAGATTTATTTCATGTTATATCTTTGGGAGGTTTTTTAAGAGTATGAAGTTCATAATCTTTTAGGTAACTATTACATGTGAGAATATTCTCATAGAATATTATGTCGAATACTTAGCAATTTTCTACTCAATTAGCAAACTTTTCTTTTCATTTAAATTATCCTACTTGGTAAAATTTTTAAATATATTTTTTGAAAAAAAAATTATGAAGATTTTTTTGAGAGGTAAGACGTTTTTCTTATCAGAATTTAAGTGGATGTTTAATTTAGGTAATTCTTCGAAAACCGACGAGAATACGCATGGAAACTGCAGTGCGAGAGCAAATCTTTACACGGTGTGGTGACTCCCTGCGAGACGCTTCCTGGCAGCAGATCTGAACAACAAGCACTCTTAGTTTCTTTTCGCCATTTCCCGCCAGATTTCATACTGAAGTTAAACATTGTAATCAACCGTATTATTTTCTTTGTAATTTTTCCGTGATTTTCTAGGGAGGGGGAGATTTATTTCATGTTATATCTTTGGGAGTTTTTTTAAGAGTATGAAGTTCATAATCTTTTAGTTAACTATTACATGTGAGAATATTCTCATAGAATATTATGTCGAACACTTACCAATTTTCTACTCAATTAGCAAACTTTTCTTTTCATTTAAATTATCCTACTTGGTAAAATTTTTAAATACATTTTTTGAAAAAAAAATTATGCAGATTTTTTTGAGAGGTAAGACGCTTTTCTTATCAGAATTTAAGAGAATGTTTAATTTAGATAATTCTTCGAAAACCGACGAGAATACGCATGGAAACTGCAGTGCGAGAGCAAATCTTTACACGGTGTGGTGACTCCCTGCGAGACGCTTCCTGGGAGCAAATCTGAACAACAAGCACTCTAAGTTTCTTTTCGCCATTTCCCGCCAGATTTCATACTGAAGTTAAACTTTGTAATCAACCGTATTATTTTCTTTGTAATTTTTCCGTGATTTTATAGGGAGAGGGAGATTTATTTCATGTTATATTTTTGGGAGGTTTTTTATGAGTATGAATTTCACAATCTTTTAGGTAACTATTATATGTGAGAATACTCACATAGAATTTTATATCGCACACTTAGCAATTTTCTACTCAATTAGCAAACTTTTATTTTCATTTAAATTATCCTACTTGGTAAACTTTTTATATACATTTTTTGAAAAAAAAATGATGAAGATTTTTTTAAGAGGTAAGACGCTTTCCTTATCAGAATTTAAGAGGATGTTTAATTTAGATAATTCTTCGAAAACCGACGAGAATACGCATGGAAACTGCAGTGCGAGAGCAGATCTTTACACGGTGTGGTGACTCCCTGCGAGATGCTTCCTGGGAGCAGATCTGAACAACAAGCACTCTTAGTTTTTTTCGCCATTTCCCGCCAGATTTCATACTGAAGTTAAACTTTGTAATCAACCGTATTATTTTCTTTGTAATTTTTCCGTGATTTTATAGGGAGAGGGAGATTTATTTCATGTTATATTTTTGGGAGGTTTTTTATGAGTATGAATTTCACAATATTTTAGGTAACTATTATATGTGAGAATACTCACATAGAATTTTATATCGCACACTTAGCAATTTTCTACTCAATTAGCAAACTTTTCTTTTCATTTAAATTATCCTACTTGTTAAACTTTTTATATACATTTTTTGAAAAACAAATGATGAAATTTTTTTAAGAGGTAAGACGCTTTCCTTATCAGAATTTAAGAGGATGTTTAATTTAGATAATTCTTCGAAAACCGAAGAGAATACGCATGGAAACTGCAGTGCGAGAGCATATCTTTACACGGTGTGGTGACTCCCTGCGAGACGCTTCCTGGGAGCAGATCTGAACAACAAGCACTCTTAGTTTCTTTTCGCCATTTCCCGCCAGATTTCATACTGAAGTTAAACTTTGTAATCAACCGTATTATTTTCTTTGTAATTTTTCCGTGATTTTCCAAGGAGAGGGAGATTTATTTCATGTTATTACTTTGGGAACTTTTTTATGAGTATGAATTTCACAATCTTTTAAATAACTATTCTATGTGAGAATACTCTCATAGAATTTTATATCGCACACTTAGCAATTTTCTACTCAATTAGCAAACTTTTCTTTTCATTTAAATTATTCTACTTGGTAAACTTTATATATACATTTTTTGAAAAAAAAATTATGAAGATTTTTTTGAGAGGTAAGACGCTTTTCTTATCAGAATTTAAGAGGATGTTTAATTTAGATAATTCTTCGAAAACCGACGAGAATACGCATGGAAAGTGCAGTGCGAGAGCAAATCATTACACGGTGTGGTGACTCCCTGCGAGACGCTTCCTGGGAGCAGATCTGAACAAAAAGCACTCTTAGTTTCTTTTCGCCATTTCCCGCCAGATTTCATACTGAAGTTAAACTTTGTAATCAACCGTATTATTTTCTTTGTAATTTTTCCGTGATTTTCTAGGGAGGGGGAGATTTATTTCATGTTATATCTTTGGGAGTTTTTTTAAGAGTATGAAGTTCATAATCTTTTAGTTAACTATTACATGTGAGAATATTCTCATAGAATATTATGTCGAACACTTAGCAATTTTCTACTCAATTAGCAAACTTTTCTTTTCATTTAAATTATCCTACTTGGTAAAATTTTTAAATACATTTTTTGAAAAAAAAATTATGAAGATTTTTTTGAGAGGTAAGACGTTTTTCTTATCAGAATTTAAGAGGATGTTTAATTTAGATAATTCTTCGAAAACCGACGAGAATACGCATGGAAACTGCAGTGCGAGAGCAAATCTTTACACGGTGTGGTGACTCCCTGCGAGACGCTTCCTGGCAGCAGATCTGAACAACAAGCACTCTTAGTTTCTTTTCGCCATTTCCCGCCAGATTTCATACTGAAGTTAAACATTGTAATCAACCGTATTATTTTCTTTGTAATTTTTCCGTGATTTTCTAGGGAGGGGGAGATTTATTTCATGTTATATCTTTGGGAGTTTTTTTAAGAGTATGAAGTTCATAATCTTTTAGTTAACTATTACATGTGAGAATATTCTCATAGAATATTATGTCGAACACTTAGCAATTTTCTACTCAATTAGCAAACTTTTCTTTTCATTTAAATTATCCTACTTGGTAAAATTTTTAAATACATTTTTTGAAAAAAAAATTATGCAGATTTTTTTGAGAGGTAAGACGCTTTTCTTATCAGAATTTAAGAGGATGTTTAATTTAGATAATTCTTCGAAAACCGACGAGAATACGCATGGAAACTGCAGTGCGAGCGCAAATAATTACACGGTGTGGTGACTCCCTGCGAGACGCTTCCTGGGAGCAAATCTGAACAACAAGCACTCTTAGTTTATTTTCGCCATTTCCCTCCAGATTTCATACTGAAGTTAAACTTTGTAATCAACCGTATTATTTTCTTTGTAATTTTTCCGTGATTTTCTAGGGAGAGGGAGATTTATTTCATGTTATATCTTTGGGAGCTTTTTTATGAGTATGAATTTCACAATCCTTTAAATAACTATTATATGTGAGAATACTCTCATAGAATTTTATATCGCACACTTAGCAATTTTCTACTCAATTAGCAAACTTTTCTTTTCATTTAAATTATCCTACTTGGCAAACTTTATTTTTTTTAAATGATGAAGATTATTTTAAGAGGTAAGACGCTTTCCTTATCAGAATTTAAGAGGATGTTTAATTTAGATAATTCTTCTAAAACCGACGAGAATACGCATGGAAACTGCAGTGCGAGAGCAAATCTTTACACGGTGTGGTGACTCCCGGCGAGACGCTTCCTGGGAGCAGATCTGAACCACAAGCACTCTTTCTTTCTTTTCGCCATTTCCCGCCAGATTTCATACTGAAGTTAAACTTTGTAATCAACCGTATTATTTTCTTTGTAATTTTTCCGTGATTTTATAGGGAGAGGGAGATTTATTTCATGTTATATTTTTGGGAGGTTTTTTATGAGTATGAATTTCACAATCGTTTAGGTGACTATTATATGTGAGAATACTCACATAGAATTTTATATCGCACACTTAACAATTTTCTACTCAATTAGCAAACTTTTCTTTTCATTTAAATTATCCTACTTGGTAAACTTTTTATATACATTTTTTGAAAAAAAAATGATGAAGATTTTTTTCAGAGGTAAGACGCTTTCCTTATCAGAATTTAAGAGGATGTTTAATTTAGATAATTCTTCGAAAACCGACGAGAATACGCATGGAAACTGCAGTGCGAGAGCAAATCTTTACACGGTGTGGTGACTCCCTGCGAGACGCTTCCTGGGAGCAGATCTGAACAACAAGCACTCTTAGTTTTTTTCGCCATTTCCCGCCAGATTTCATACTGAAGTTAAACTTTGTAATCAACCGTATTATTTTCTTTGTAATTTTTCCGTGATTTTCTAGGGAGGGGGAGATTTATTTCATGTTATATCTTTGGGAGGTTTTTTAAGAGTATGAAGTTCATAATCTTTTAGGTAACTATTACATGTGAGAATATTCTCATAGAATATTATGTCGAATACTTAGCAATTTTCTACTCAATTAGCAAACTTTTCTTTTCATTTAAATTATCCTACTTGGTAAAATTTTTAAATATATTTTTTGAAAAAAAAATTATGAAGATTTTTTTGAGAGGTAAGACGTTTTTCTTATCAGAATTTAAGTGGATGTTTAATTTAGGTAATTCTTCGAAAACCGACGAGAATACGCATGGAAACTGCAGTGCGAGAGCAAATCTTTACACGGTGTGGTGACTCCCTGCGAGACGCTTCCTGGCAGCAGATCTGAACAACAAGCACTCTTAGTTTCTTTTCGCCATTTCCCGCCAGATTTCATACTGAAGTTAAACATTGTAATCAACCGTATTATTTTCTTTGTAATTTTTCCGTGATTTTCTAGGGAGGGGGAGATTTATTTCATGTTATATCTTTGGGAGTTTTTTTAAGAGTATGAAGTTCATAATCTTTTAGTTAACTATTACATGTGAGAATATTCTCATAGAATATTATGTCGAACACTTACCAATTTTCTACTCAATTAGCAAACTTTTCTTTTCATTTAAATTATCCTACTTGGTAAAATTTTTAAATACATTTTTTGAAAAAAAAATTATGCAGATTTTTTTGAGAGGTAAGACGCTTTTCTTATCAGAATTTAAGAGAATGTTTAATTTAGATAATTCTTCGAAAACCGACGAGAATACGCATGGAAACTGCAGTGCGAGAGCAAATCTTTACACGGTGTGGTGACTCCCTGCGAGACGCTTCCTGGGAGCAAATCTGAACAACAAGCACTCTTAGTTTCTTTTCGCCATTTCCCGCCAGATTTCATACTGAAGTTAAACTTTGTAATCAACCGTATTATTTTCTTTGTAATTTTTCCGTGATTTTATAGGGAGAGGGAGATTTATTTCATGTTATATTTTTGGGAGGTTTTTTATGAGTATGAATTTCACAATCTTTTAGGTAACTATTATATGTGAGAATACTCACATAGAATTTTATATCGCACACTTAGCAATTTTCTACTCAATTAGCAAACTTTTATTTTCATTTAAATTATCCTACTTGGTAAACTTTTTATATACATTTTTTGAAAAAAAAATGATGAAGATTTTTTTCAGAGGTAAGACGCTTTCCTTATCAGAATTTAAGAGGATGTTTAATTTAGATAATTCTTCGAAAACCGACGAGAATACGCATGGAAACTGCAGTGCGAGAGCAAATCTTTACACGGTGTGGTGACTCCCTGCGAGACGCTTCCTGGGAGCAGATCTGAACAACAAGCACTCTTAGTTTTTTTCGCCATTTCCCGCCAGATTTCATACTGAAGTTAAACTTTGTAATCAACCGTATTATTTTCTTTGTAATTTTTCCGTGATTTTCTAGGGAGAGGGAGATTTATTTCATGTTATATCTTTGGGAGCTTTTTTATGAGTATGAATTTCACAATCCTTTAAATAACTATTATATGTGAGAATACTCTCATAGAATTTTATATCGCACACTTAGCAATTTTCTACTCAATTAGCAAACTTTTCTTTTCATTTAAATTATCCTACTTGGCAAACTTTATTTTTTTAAATGATGAAGATTATTTTAAGAGGTAAGACGCTTTCCTTATCAGAATTTAAGAGGATGTTTAATTTAGATAATTCTTCTAAAACCGACGAGAATACGCATGGAAACTGCAGTGCGAGAGCAAATCTTTACACGGTGTGGTGACTCCCGGCGAGACGCTTCCTGGGAGCAGATCTGAACCACAAGCACTCTTTCTTTCTTTTCGCCATTTCCCGCCAGATTTCATACTGAAGTTAAACTTTGTAATCAACCGTATTATTTTCTTTGTAATTTTTCCGTGATTTTATAGGGAGAGGGAGATTTATTTCATGTTATATTTTTGGGAGGTTTTTTATGAGTATGAATTTCACAATCGTTTAGGTGACTATTATATGTGAGAATACTCACATAGAATTTTATATCGCACACTTAACAATTTTCTACTCAATTAGCAAACTTTTCTTTTCATTTAAATTATCCTACTTGGTAAAATTTTTAAATATATTTTTTGAAAAAAAATTATGAAGATTTTTTTGAGAGGTAAGACGTTTTTCTTATCAGAATTTAAGTGGATGTTTAATTTAGGTAATTCTTCGAAAACCGACGAGAATACGCATGGAAACTGCAGTGCGAGAGCAAATCTTTACACGGTGTGGTGACTCCCTGCGAGACGCTTCCTGGCAGCAGATCTGAACAACAAGCACTCTTAGTTTCTTTTCGCCATTTCCCGCCAGATTTCATACTGAAGTTAAACATTGTAATCAACCGTATTATTTTCTTTGTAATTTTTCCGTGATTTTCTAGGGAGGGGGAGATTTATTTCATGTTATATCTTTGGGAGTTTTTTTAAGAGTATGAAGTTCATAATCTTTTAGTTAACTATTACATGTGAGAATATTCTCATAGAATATTATGTCGAACACTTACCAATTTTCTACTCAATTAGCAAACTTTTCTTTTCATTTAAATTATCCTACTTGGTAAAATTTTTAAATACATTTTTTGAAAAAAAAATTATGCAGATTTTTTTGAGAGGTAAGACGCTTTTCTTATCAGAATTTAAGAGAATGTTTAATTTAGATAATTCTTCGAAAACCGACGAGAATACGCATGGAAACTGCAGTGCGAGAGCAAATCTTTACACGGTGTGGTGACTCCCTGCGAGACGCTTCCTGGGAGCAAATCTGAACAACAAGCACTCTTAGTTTCTTTTCGCCATTTCCCGCCAGATTTCATACTGAAGTTAAACTTTGTAATCAACCGTATTATTTTCTTTGTAATTTTTCCGTGATTTTATAGGGAGAGGGAGATTTATTTCATGTTATATTTTTGGGAGGTTTTTTATGAGTATGAATTTCACAATCTTTTAGGTAACTATTATATGTGAGAATACTCACATAGAATTTTATATCGCACACTTAGCAATTTTCTACTCAATTAGCAAACTTTTATTTTCATTTAAATTATCCTACTTGGTAAACTTTTTATATACATTTTTTGAAAAAAAAATGATGAAGATTTTTTTCAGAGGTAAGACGCTTTCCTTATCAGAATTTAAGAGGATGTTTAATTTAGATAATTCTTCGAAAACCGACGAGAATACGCATGGAAACTGCAGTGCGAGAGCAAATCTTTACACGGTGTGGTGACTCCCTGCGAGACGCTTCCTGGGAGCAGATCTGAACAACAAGCACTCTTAGTTTTTTTCGCCATTTCCCGCCAGATTTCATACTGAAGTTAAACTTTGTAATCAACCGTATTATTTTCTTTGTAATTTTTCCGTGATTTTCTAGGGAGAGGGAGATTTATTTCATGTTATATCTTTGGGAGCTTTTTTATGAGTATGAATTTCACAATCCTTTAAATAACTATTATATGTGAGAATACTCTCATAGAATTTTATATCGCACACTTAGCAATTTTCTACTCAATTAGCAAACTTTTCTTTTCATTTAAATTATCCTACTTGGCAAACTTTATTTTTTTAAATGATGAAGATTATTTTAAGAGGTAAGACGCTTTCCTTATCAGAATTTAAGAGGATGTTTAATTTAGATAATTCTTCTAAAACCGACGAGAATACGCATGGAAACTGCAGTGCGAGAGCAAATCTTTACACGGTGTGGTGACTCCCGGCGAGACGCTTCCTGGGAGCAGATCTGAACCACAAGCACTCTTTCTTTCTTTTCGCCATTTCCCGCCAGATTTCATACTGAAGTTAAACTTTGTAATCAACCGTATTATTTTCTTTGTAATTTTTCCGTGATTTTATAGGGAGAGGGAGATTTATTTCATGTTATATTTTTGGGAGGTTTTTTATGAGTAAGAATTTCACAATCGTTTAGGTGACTATTATATGTGAGAATACTCACATAGAATTTTATATCGCACACTTAACAATTTTCTACTCAATTAGCAAACTTTTCTTTTCATTTAAATTATCCTACTTGGTAAACTTTTTATATACATTTTTTGAAAAAAAAATGATGAAGATTTTTTTCAGAGGTAAGACGCTTTCCTTATCAGAATTTAAGAGGATGTTTAATTTAGATAATTCTTCGAAAACCGACGAGAATACGCATGGAAACTGCAGTGCGAGAGCAAATCTTTACACGGTGTGGTGACTCCCTGCGAGACGCTTCCTGGGAGCAGATCTGAACAACAAGCACTCTTAGTTTTTTTCGCCATTTCCCGCCAGATTTCATACTGAAGTTAAACTTTGTAATCAACCGTATTATTTTCTTTGTAATTTTTCCGTGATTTTCTAGGGAGGGGGAGATTTATTTCATGTTATATCTTTGGGAGGTTTTTTAAGAGTATGAAGTTCATAATCTTTTAGGTAACTATTACATGTGAGAATATTCTCATAGAATATTATGTCGAATACTTAGCAATTTTCTACTCAATTAGCAAACTTTTCTTTTCATTTAAATTATCCTACTTGGTAAAATTTTTAAATATATTTTTTGAAAAAAAAATTATGAAGATTTTTTTGAGAGGTAAGACGTTTTTCTTATCAGAATTTAAGTGGATGTTTAATTTAGGTAATTCTTCGAAAACCGACGAGAATACGCATGGAAACTGCAGTGCGAGAGCAAATCTTTACACGGTGTGGTGACTCCCTGCGAGACGCTTCCTGGCAGCAGATCTGAACAACAAGCACTCTTAGTTTCTTTTCGCCATTTCCCGCCAGATTTCATACTGAAGTTAAACATTGTAATCAACCGTATTATTTTCTTTGTAATTTTTCCGTGATTTTCTAGGGAGGGGGAGATTTATTTCATGTTATATCTTTGGGAGTTTTTTTAAGAGTATGAAGTTCATAATCTTTTAGTTAACTATTACATGTGAGAATATTCTCATAGAATATTATGTCGAACACTTACCAATTTTCTACTCAATTAGCAAACTTTTCTTTTCATTTAAATTATCCTACTTGGTAAAATTTTTAAATACATTTTTTGAAAAAAAAATTATGCAGATTTTTTTGAGAGGTAAGACGCTTTTCTTATCAGAATTTAAGAGAATGTTTAATTTAGATAATTCTTCGAAAACCGACGAGAATACGCATGGAAACTGCAGTGCGAGAGCAAATCTTTACACGGTGTGGTGACTCCCTGCGAGACGCTTCCTGGGAGCAAATCTGAACAACAAGCACTCTTAGTTTCTTTTCGCCATTTCCCGCCAGATTTCATACTGAAGTTAAACTTTGTAATCAACCGTATTATTTTCTTTGTAATTTTTCCGTGATTTTATAGGGAGAGGGAGATTTATTTCATGTTATATTTTTGGGAGGTTTTTTATGAGTATGAATTTCACAATCTTTTAGGTAACTATTATATGTGAGAATACTCACATAGAATTTTATATCGCACACTTAGCAATTTTCTACTCAATTAGCAAACTTTTATTTTCATTTAAATTATCCTACTTGGTAAACTTTTTATATACATTTTTTGAAAAAAAAAATGATGAAGATTTTTTTCAGAGGTAAGACGCTTTCCTTATCAGAATTTAAGAGGATGTTTAATTTAGATAATTCTTCGAAAACCGACGAGAATACGCATGGAAACTGCAGTGCGAGAGCAAATCTTTACACGGTGTGGTGACTCCCTGCGAGACGCTTCCTGGGAGCAGATCTGAACAACAAGCACTCTTAGTTTTTTTCGCCATTTCCCGCCAGATTTCATACTGAAGTTAAACTTTGTAATCAACCGTATTATTTTCTTTGTAATTTTTCCGTGATTTTCTAGGAAGAGGGAGATTTATTTCATGTTATATCTTTGGGAGCTTTTTTATGAGTATGAATTTCACAATCCTTTAAATAACTATTATATGTGAGAATACTCTCATAGAATTTTATATCGCACACTTAGCAATTTTCTACTCAATTAGCAAACTTTTCTTTTCATTTAAATTATCCTACTTGGCAAACTTTATTTTTTTAAATGATGAAGATTATTTTAAGAGGTAAGACGCTTTCCTTATCAGAATTTAAGAGGATGTTTAATTTAGATAATTCTTCTAAAACCGACGAGAATACGCATGGAAACTGCAGTGCGAGAGCAAATCTTTACACGGTGTGGTGACTCCCGGCGAGACGCTTCCTGGGAGCAGATCTGAACCACAAGCACTCTTTCTTTCTTTTCGCCATTTCCCGCCAGATTTCATACTGAAGTTAAACTTTGTAATCAACCGTATTATTTTCTTTGTAATTTTTCCGTGATTTTATAGGGAGAGGGAGATTTATTTCATGTTATATTTTTGGGAGGTTTTTTATGAGTAAGAATTTCACAATCGTTTAGGTGACTATTATATGTGAGAATACTCACATAGAATTTTATATCGCACACTTAACAATTTTCTACTCAATTAGCAAACTTTTCTTTTCATTTAAATTATCCTACTTGGTAAACTTTTTATATACATTTTTTGAAAAAAAAATGATGAAGATTTTTTTCAGAGGTAAGACGCTTTCCTTATCAGAATTTAAGAGGATGTTTAATTTAGATAATTCTTCGAAAACCGACGAGAATACGCATGGAAACTGCAGTGCGAGAGCAAATCTTTACACGGTGTGGTGACTCCCTGCGAGACGCTTCCTGGGAGCAGATCTGAACAACAAGCACTCTTAGTTTTTTTCGCCATTTCCCGCCAGATTTCATACTGAAGTTAAACTTTGTAATCAACCGTATTATTTTCTTTGTAATTTTTCCGTGATTTTCTAGGGAGGGGGAGATTTATTTCATGTTATATCTTTGGGAGGTTTTTTAAGAGTATGAAGTTCATAATCTTTTAGGTAACTATTACATGTGAGAATATTCTCATAGAATATTATGTCGAATACTTAGCAATTTTCTACTCAATTAGCAAACTTTTCTTTTCATTTAAATTATCCTACTTGGTAAAATTTTTAAATATATTTTTTGAAAAAAAAATTATGAAGATTTTTTTGAGAGGTAAGACGTTTTTCTTATCAGAATTTAAGTGGATGTTTAATTTAGGTAATTCTTCGAAAACCGACGAGAATACGCATGGAAACTGCAGTGCGAGAGCAAATCTTTACACGGTGTGGTGACTCCCTGCGAGACGCTTCCTGGCAGCAGATCTGAACAACAAGCACTCTTAGTTTCTTTTCGCCATTTCCCGCCAGATTTCATACTGAAGTTAAACATTGTAATCAACCGTATTATTTTCTTTGTAATTTTTCCGTGATTTTCTAGGGAGGGGGAGATTTATTTCATGTTATATCTTTGGGAGTTTTTTTAAGAGTATGAAGTTCATAATCTTTTAGTTAACTATTACATGTGAGAATATTCTCATAGAATATTATGTCGAACACTTACCAATTTTCTACTCAATTAGCAAACTTTTCTTTTCATTTAAATTATCCTACTTGGTAAAATTTTTAAATACATTTTTTGAAAAAAAAATTATGCAGATTTTTTTGAGAGGTAAGACGCTTTTCTTATCAGAATTTAAGAGAATGTTTAATTTAGATAATTCTTCGAAAACCGACGAGAATACGCATGGAAACTGCAGTGCGAGAGCAAATCTTTACACGGTGTGGTGACTCCCTGCGAGACGCTTCCTGGGAGCAAATCTGAACAACAAGCACTCTTAGTTTCTTTTCGCCATTTCCCGCCAGATTTCATACTGAAGTTAAACTTTGTAATCAACCGTATTATTTTCTTTGTAATTTTTCCGTGATTTTATAGGGAGAGGGAGATTTATTTCATGTTATATTTTTGGGAGGTTTTTTATGAGTATGAATTTCACAATCTTTTAGGTAACTATTATATGTGAGAATACTCACATAGAATTTTATATCGCACACTTAGCAATTTTCTACTCAATTAGCAAACTTTTATTTTCATTTAAATTATCCTACTTGGTAAACTTTTTATATACATTTTTTGAAAAAAAAAATGATGAAGATTTTTTTCAGAGGTAAGACGCTTTCCTTATCAGAATTTAAGAGGATGTTTAATTTAGATAATTCTTCGAAAACCGACGAGAATACGCATGGAAACTGCAGTGCGAGAGCAAATCTTTACACGGTGTGGTGACTCCCTGCGAGACGCTTCCTGGGAGCAGATCTGAACAACAAGCACTCTTAGTTTTTTTCGCCATTTCCCGCCAGATTTCATACTGAAGTTAAACTTTGTAATCAACCGTATTATTTTCTTTGTAATTTTTCCGTGATTTTCTAGGAAGAGGGAGATTTATTTCATGTTATATCTTTGGGAGCTTTTTTATGAGTATGAATTTCACAATCCTTTAAATAACTATTATATGTGAGAATACTCTCATAGAATTTTATATCGCACACTTAGCAATTTTCTACTCAATTAGCAAACTTTTCTTTTCATTTAAATTATCCTACTTGGCAAACTTTATTTTTTTAAATGATGAAGATTATTTTAAGAGGTAAGACGCTTTCCTTATCAGAATTTAAGAGGATGTTTAATTTAGATAATTCTTCTAAAACCGACGAGAATACGCATGGAAACTGCAGTGCGAGAGCAAATCTTTACACGGTGTGGTGACTCCCGGCGAGACGCTTCCTGGGAGCAGATCTGAACCACAAGCACTCTTTCTTTCTTTTCGCCATTTCCCGCCAGATTTCATACTGAAGTTAAACTTTGTAATCAACCGTATTATTTTCTTTGTAATTTTTCCGTGATTTTATAGGGAGAGGGAGATTTTTTTCATGTTATATTTTTGGGAGGTTTTTTATGAGTATGAATTTCACAATCGTTTAGGTGACTATTATATGTGAGAATACTCACATAGAATTTTATATCGCACACTTAACAATTTTCTACTCAATTAGCAAACTTTTCTTTTCATTTAAATTATCCTACTTGGTAAACTTTTTATATACATTTTTTGAAAAAAAAATGATGAAGATTTTTTTCAGAGGTAAGACGCTTTCCTTATCAGAATTTAAGAGGATGTTTAATTTAGATAATTCTTCGAAAACCGACGAGAATACGCATGGAAACTGCAGTGCGAGAGCAAATCTTTACACGGTGTGGTGACTCCTTGCGAGACGCTTCCTGGGAGCAGATCTGAACAACAAGCACTCTTAGTTTTTTTGCCATTTCCCGCCAGATTTCATACTGAAGTTAAACTTTGTAATCAACCGTATTATTTTCTTTGTAATTTTTCCGTGATTTTCTAGGGAGGGGGAGATTTATTTCATGTTATATCTTTGGGAGGTTTTTTAAGAGTATGAAGTTCATAATCTTTTAGGTAACTATTACATGTGAGAATATTCTCATAGAATATTATGTCGAATACTTAGCAATTTTCTACTCAATTAGCAAACTTTTCTTTTCATTTAAATTATCCTACTTGGTAAAATTTTTAAATATATTTTTTGAAAAAAAAATTATGAAGATTTTTTTGAGAGGTAAGACGTTTTTCTTATCAGAATTTAAGTGGATGTTTAATTTAGGTAATTCTTCGAAAACCGACGAGAATACGCATGGAAACTGCAGTGCGAGAGCAAATCTTTACACGGTGTGGTGACTCCCTGCGAGACGCTTCCTGGCAGCAGATCTGAACAACAAGCACTCTTAGTTTCTTTTCGCCATTTCCCGCCAGATTTCATACTGAAGTTAAACATTGTAATCAACCGTATTATTTTCTTTGTAATTTTTCCGTGATTTTCTAGGGAGGGGGAGATTTATTTCATGTTATATCTTTGGGAGTTTTTTTAAGAGTATGAAGTTCATAATCTTTTAGTTAACTATTACATGTGAGAATATTCTCATAGAATATTATGTCGAACACTTACCAATTTTCTACTCAATTAGCAAACTTTTCTTTTCATTTAAATTATCCTACTTGGTAAAATTTTTAAATACATTTTTTGAAAAAAAAATTATGCAGATTTTTTTGAGAGGTAAGACGCTTTTCTTATCAGAATTTAAGAGAATGTTTAATTTAGATAATTCTTCGAAAACCGACGAGAATACGCATGGAAACTGCAGTGCGAGAGCAAATCTTTACACGGTGTGGTGACTCCCTGCGAGACGCTTCCTGGGAGCAAATCTGAACAACAAGCACTCTTAGTTTCTTTTCGCCATTTCCCGCCAGATTTCATACTGAAGTTAAACTTTGTAATCAACCGTATTATTTTCTTTGTAATTTTTCCGTGATTTTATAGGGAGAGGGAGATTTATTTCATGTTATATTTTTGGGAGGTTTTTTATGAGTATGAATTTCACAATCTTTTAGGTAACTATTATATGTGAGAATACTCACATAGAATTTTATATCGCACACTTAGCAATTTTCTACTCAATTAGCAAACTTTTATTTTCATTTAAATTATCCTACTTGGTAAACTTTTTATATACATTTTTTGAAAAAAAAATGATGAAGATTTTTTTCAGAGGTAAGACGCTTTCCTTATCAGAATTTAAGAGGATGTTTAATTTAGATAATTCTTCGAAAACCGACGAGAATACGCATGGAAAGTGCAGTGCGAGAGCAAATCTTTACACGGTGTGGTGACTCCCTGCGAGACGCTTCCTGGGAGCAGATCTGAACAACAAGCACTCTTAGTTTTTTTCGCCATTTCCCGCCAGATTTCATACTGAAGTTAAACTTTGTAATCAACCGTATTATTTTCTTTGTAATTTTTCCGTGATTTTCTAGGGAGGGGGAGATTTATTTCATGTTATATCTTTGGGAGGTTTTTTAAGAGTATGAAGTTCATAATCTTTTAGGTAACTATTACATGTGAGAATATTCTCATAGAATATTATGTCGAATACTTAGCAATTTTCTACTCAATTAGCAAACTTTTCTTTTCATTTAAATTATCCTACTTGGTAAAATTTTTAAATATATTTTTTGAAAAAAAAATTATGAAGATTTTTTTGAGAGGTAAGACGTTTTTCTTATCAGAATTTAAGTGGATGTTTAATTTAGGTAATTCTTCGAAAACCGACGAGAATACGCATGGAAACTGCAGTGCGAGAGCAAATCTTTACACGGTGTGGTGACTCCCTGCGAGACGCTTCCTGGCAGCAGATCTGAACAACAAGCACTCTTAGTTTCTTTTCGCCATTTCCCGCCAGATTTCATACTGAAGTTAAACATTGTAATCAACCGTATTATTTTCTTTGTAATTTTTCCGTGATTTTCTAGGGAGGGGGAGATTTATTTCATGTTATATCTTTGGGAGTTTTTTTAAGAGTATGAAGTTCATAATCTTTTAGTTAACTATTACATGTGAGAATATTCTCATAGAATATTATGTCGAACACTTACCAATTTTCTACTCAATTAGCAAACTTTTCTTTTCATTTAAATTATCCTACTTGGTAAAATTTTTAAATACATTTTTTGAAAAAAAAATTATGCAGATTTTTTTGAGAGGTAAGACGCTTTTCTTATCAGAATTTAAGAGAATGTTTAATTTAGATAATTCTTCGAAAACCGACGAGAATACGCATGGAAACTGCAGTGCGAGAGCAAATCTTTACACGGTGTGGTGACTCCCTGCGAGACGCTTCCTGGGAGCAAATCTGAACAACAAGCACTCTTAGTTTCTTTTCGCCATTTCCCGCCAGATTTCATACTGAAGTTAAACTTTGTAATCAACCGTATTATTTTCTTTGTAATTTTTCCGTGATTTTATAGGGAGAGGGAGATTTATTTCATGTTATATTTTTGGGAGGTTTTTTATGAGTATGAATTTCACAATCTTTTAGGTAACTATTATATGTGAGAATACTCACATAGAATTTTATATCGCACACTTAGCAATTTTCTACTCAATTAGCAAACTTTTATTTTCATTTAAATTATCCTACTTGGTAAACTTTTTATATACATTTTTTGAAAAAAAAATGATGAAGATTTTTTTCAGAGGTAAGACGCTTTCCTTATCAGAATTTAAGAGGATGTTTAATTTAGATAATTCTTCGAAAACCGACGAGAATACGCATGGAAAGTGCAGTGCGAGAGCAAATCTTTACACGGTGTGGTGACTCCCTGCGAGACGCTTCCTGGGAGCAGATCTGAACAACAAGCACTCTTAGTTTTTTTCGCCATTTCCCGCCAGATTTCATACTGAAGTTAAACTTTGTAATCAACCGTATTATTTTCTTTGTAATTTTTCCGTGATTTTCTAGGGAGGGGGAGATTTATTTCATGTTATATCTTTGGGAGGTTTTTTAAGAGTATGAAGTTCATAATCTTTTAGGTAACTATTACATGTGAGAATATTCTCATAGAATATTATGTCGAATACTTAGCAATTTTCTACTCAATTAGCAAACTTTTCTTTTCATTTAAATTATCCTACTTGGTAAAATTTTTAAATACATTTTTTGAAAAAAAAATTATGCAGATTTTTTTGAGAGGTAAGACGTTTTTCTTATCAGAATTTAAGAGGATGTTTAATTTAGGTAATTCTTCGAAAACCGACGAGAATACGCATGGAAACTGCAGTGCGAGATCAAATCTTTACACGGTGTGGTGAATCCCTGCGAGACGCTTCCTGGCAGCAGATCTGAACAACAAGCACTCTTAGTTTCTTTTCGCCATTTCCCGCCAGATTTCATACTGAAGTTAAACATTGTAATCAACCGTATTATTTTCTTTGTAATTTTTCCGTGATTTTTTAGGGAGGGGGAGATTTATTTCATGTTATATCTTTGGGAGTTTTTTTAAGAGTATGAAGTTCATAATCTTTTAGTTAACTATTGCATGTGAGAATATTCTCATAGAATATTATGTCGAACACTTAGCAATTTTCTACTCAATTAGCAAACTTTTCTTTTCATTTAAATTATCCTACTTGGTAAAATTTTTAAATACATTTTTTGAAAAAAAAATTATGCAGATGTTTTTGAGAGGTAAGACGCTTTTCTTATCAGAATTTAAGAGGATGTTTAATTTAGATAATTCTTCGAAAACCGACGAGAATACGCATGGAAACTGCAGTGCGAGAGCAAATCTTTACACGGTGTGGTGACTCCCTGCGAGACGCTTCCTGGGAGCAAATCTGAACAACAAGCACTCTTAGTTTCTTTTCGCCATTTCCCGCCAGATTTCATACTGAAGTTAAACTTTGTAATCAACCGTATTATTTTCTTTGTAATTTTTCCGTGATTTTCTAGGGAGAGGGAGATTTATTTCATGTTATATCTTTGGGAGCTTTTTTATGAGTATGAATTTCACAATCCTTTAAATAACTATTATATGTGAGAATACTCTCATAGAATTTTATATCGCACACTTAGCAATTTTCTACTCAATTAGCAAACTTTTCTTTTCATTTAAATTATCCTACTTGGCAAACTTTATTTTTTTAAATGATGAAGATTATTTTAAGAGGTAAGACGCTTTCCTTATCAGAATTTAAGAGGATGTTTAATTTAGATAATTCTTCTAAAACCGACGAGAATACGCATGGAAACTGCAGTGCGAGAGCAAATCTTTACACGGTGTGGTGACTCCCTGCGAGACGCTTCCTGGCAGCAGATCTGAACAACAAGCACTCTTAGTTTCTTTTCGCCATTTCCCGCCAGATTTCATACTGAAGTTAAACATTGTAATCAACCGTATTATTTTCTTTGTAATTTTTCCGTGATTTTCTAGGGAGGGGGAGATTTATTTCATGTTATATCTTTGGGAGTTTTTTTAAGAGTATGAAGTTCATAATCTTTTAGTTAACTATTACATGTGAGAATATTCTCATAGAATATTATGTCGAACACTTACCAATTTTCTACTCAATTAGCAAACTTTTCTTTTCATTTAAATTATCCTACTTGGTAAAATTTTTAAATACATTTTTTGAAAAAAAAATTATGCAGATTTTTTTGAGAGGTAAGACGCTTTTCTTATCAGAATTTAAGAGAATGTTTAATTTAGATAATTCTTCGAAAACCGACGAGAATACGCATGGAAACTGCAGTGCGAGAGCAAATCTTTACACGGTGTGGTGACTCCCTGCGAGACGCTTCCTGGGAGCAAATCTGAACAACAAGCACTCTTAGTTTCTTTTCGCCATTTCCCGCCAGATTTCATACTGAAGTTAAACTTTGTAATCAACCGTATTATTTTCTTTGTAATTTTTCCGTGATTTTATAGGGAGAGGGAGATTTATTTCATGTTATATTTTTGGGAGGTTTTTTATGAGTATGAATTTCACAATCTTTTAGGTAACTATTATATGTGAGAATACTCACATAGAATTTTATATCGCACACTTAGCAATTTTCTACTCAATTAGCAAACTTTTATTTTCATTTAAATTATCCTACTTGGTAAACTTTTTATATACATTTTTTGAAAAAAAAATGATGAAGATTTTTTTAAGAGGTAAGACGCTTTCCTTATCAGAATTTAAGAGGATGTTTAATTTAGATAATTCTTCGAAAACCGACGAGAATACGCATGGAAACTGCAGTGCGAGAGCAGATCTTTACACGGTGTGGTGACTCCCTGCGAGATGCTTCCTGGGAGCAGATCTGAACAACAAGCACTCTTAGTTTTTTTCGCCATTTCCCGCCAGATTTCATACTGAAGTTAAACTTTGTAATCAACCGTATTATTTTCTTTGTAATTTTTCCGTGATTTTATAGGGAGAGGGAGATTTATTTCATGTTATATTTTTGGGAGGTTTTTTATGAGTATGAATTTCACAATATTTTAGGTAACTATTATATGTGAGAATACTCACATAGAATTTTATATCGCACACTTAGCAATTTTCTACTCAATTAGCAAACTTTTCTTTTCATTTAAATTATCCTACTTGTTAAACTTTTTATATACATTTTTTGAAAAACAAATGATGAAATTTTTTTAAGAGGTAAGACGCTTTCCTTATCAGAATTTAAGAGGATGTTTAATTTAGATAATTCTTCGAAAACCGAAGAGAATACGCATGGAAACTGCAGTGCGAGAGCAAATCTTTACACGGTGTGGTGACTCCCTGCGAGACGCTTCCTGGGAGCAGATCTGAACAACAAGCACTCTTAGTTTCTTTTCGCCATTTCCCGCCAGATTTCATACTGAAGTTAAACTTTGTAATCAACCGTATTATTTTCTTTGTAATTTTTCCGTGATTTTCCAAGGAGAGGGAGATTTATTTCATGTTATTACTTTGGGAACTTTTTTATGAGTATGAATTTCACAATCTTTTAAATAACTATTCTATGTGAGAATACTCTCATAGAATTTTATATCGCACACTTAGCAATTTTCTACTCAATTAGCAAACTTTTCTTTTCATTTAAATTATTCTACTTGGTAAACTTTATATATACATTTTTTGAAAAAAAAATTATGAAGATTTTTTTGAGAGGTAAGACGCTTTTCTTATCAGAATTTAAGAGGATGTTTAATTTAGATAATTCTTCGAAAACCGACGAGAATACGCATGGAAAGTGCAGTGCGAGAGCAAATCATTACACGGTGTGGTGACTCCCTGCGAGACGCTTCCTGGGAGCAGATCTGAACAAAAAGCACTCTTAGTTTCTTTTCGCCATTTCCCGCCAGATTTCATACTGAAGTTAAACTTTGTAATCAACCGTATTATTTTCTTTGTAATTTTTCCGTGATTTTCTAGGGAGGGGGAGATTTATTTCATGTTATATCTTTGGGAGTTTTTTTAAGAGTATGAAGTTCATAATCTTTTAGTTAACTATTACATGTGAGAATATTCTCATAGAATATTATGTCGAACACTTAGCAATTTTCTACTCAATTAGCAAACTTTTCTTTTCATTTAAATTATCCTACTTGGTAAAATTTTTAAATACATTTTTTGAAAAAAAAATTATGAAGATTTTTTTGAGAGGTAAGACGTTTTTCTTATCAGAATTTAAGAGGATGTTTAATTTAGATAATTCTTCGAAAACCGACGAGAATACGCATGGAAACTGCAGTGCGAGAGCAAATCTTTACACGGTGTGGTGACTCCCTGCGAGACGCTTCCTGGCAGCAGATCTGAACAACAAGCACTCTTAGTTTCTTTTCGCCATTTCCCGCCAGATTTCATACTGAAGTTAAACATTGTAATCAACCGTATTATTTTCTTTGTAATTTTTCCGTGATTTTCTAGGGAGGGGGAGATTTATTTCATGTTATATCTTTGGGAGTTTTTTTAAGAGTATGAAGTTCATAATCTTTTAGTTAACTATTACATGTGAGAATATTCTCATAGAATATTATGTCGAACACTTAGCAATTTTCTACTCAATTAGCAAACTTTTCTTTTCATTTAAATTATCCTACTTGGTAAAATTTTTAAATACATTTTTTGAAAAAAAAATTATGCAGATTTTTTTGAGAGGTAAGACGCTTTTCTTATCAGAATTTAAGAGGATGTTTAATTTAGATAATTCTTCGAAAACCGACGAGAATACGCATGGAAACTGCAGTGCGAGCGCAAATAATTACACGGTGTGGTGACTCCCTGCGAGACGCTTCCTGGGAGCAAATCTGAACAACAAGCACTCTTAGTTTATTTTCGCCATTTCCCTCCAGATGTCATACTGAAGTTAAACTTTGTAATCAACCGTATTATTTTCTTTGTAATTTTTCCGTGATTTTCTAGGGAGAGGGAGATTTATTTCATGTTATATCTTTGGGAGCTTTTTTATGAGTATGAATTTCACAATCCTTTAAATAACTATTATATGTGAGAATACTCTCATAGAATTTTATATCGCACACTTAGCAATTTTCTACTCAATTAGCAAACTTTTCTTTTCATTTAAATTATCCTACTTGGCAAACTTTATTTTTTTTAAATGATGAAGATTATTTTAAGAGGTAAGACGCTTTCCTTATCAGAATTTAAGAGGATGTTTAATTTAGATAATTCTTCTAAAACCGACGAGAATACGCATGGAAACTGCAGTGCGAGAGCAAATCTTTACACGGTGTGGTGACTCCCGGCGAGACGCTTCCTGGGAGCAGATCTGAACCACAAGCACTCTTTCTTTCTTTTCGCCATTTCCCGCCAGATTTCATACTGAAGTTAAACTTTGTAATCAACCGTATTATTTTCTTTGTAATTTTTCCGTGATTTTATAGGGAGAGGGAGATTTATTTCATGTTATATTTTTGGGAGGTTTTTTATGAGTATGAATTTCACAATCGTTTAGGTGACTATTATATGTGAGAATACTCACATAGAATTTTATATCGCACACTTAACAATTTTCTACTCAATTAGCAAACTTTTCTTTTCATTTAAATTATCCTACTTGGTAAACTTTTTATATACATTTTTTGAAAAAAAAATGATGAAGATTTTTTTCAGAGGTAAGACGCTTTCCTTATCAGAATTTAAGAGGATGTTTAATTTAGATAATTCTTCGAAAACCGACGAGAATACGCATGGAAACTGCAGTGCGAGAGCAAATCTTTACACGGTGTGGTGACTCCCTGCGAGACGCTTCCTGGGAGCAGATCTGAACAACAAGCACTCTTAGTTTTTTTCGCCATTTCCCGCCAGATTTCATACTGAAGTTAAACTTTGTAATCAACCGTATTATTTTCTTTGTAATTTTTCCGTGATTTTCTAGGGAGGGGGAGATTTATTTCATGTTATATCTTTGGGAGGTTTTTTAAGAGTATGAAGTTCATAATCTTTTAGGTAACTATTACATGTGAGAATATTCTCATAGAATATTATGTCGAATACTTAGCAATTTTCTACTCAATTAGCAAACTTTTCTTTTCATTTAAATTATCCTACTTGGTAAAATTTTTAAATATATTTTTTGAAAAAAAAATTATGAAGATTTTTTTGAGAGGTAAGACGTTTTTCTTATCAGAATTTAAGTGGATGTTTAATTTAGGTAATTCTTCGAAAACCGACGAGAATACGCATGGAAACTGCAGTGCGAGAGCAAATCTTTACACGGTGTGGTGACTCCCTGCGAGACGCTTCCTGGCAGCAGATCTGAACAACAAGCACTCTTAGTTTCTTTTCGCCATTTCCCGCCAGATTTCATACTGAAGTTAAACATTGTAATCAACCGTATTATTTTCTTTGTAATTTTTCCGTGATTTTCTAGGGAGGGGGAGATTTATTTCATGTTATATCTTTGGGAGTTTTTTTAAGAGTATGAAGTTCATAATCTTTTAGTTAACTATTACATGTGAGAATATTCTCATAGAATATTATGTCGAACACTTACCAATTTTCTACTCAATTAGCAAACTTTTCTTTTCATTTAAATTATCCTACTTGGTAAAATTTTTAAATACATTTTTTGAAAAAAAAATTATGCAGATTTTTTTGAGAGGTAAGACGCTTTTCTTATCAGAATTTAAGAGAATGTTTAATTTAGATAATTCTTCGAAAACCGACGAGAATACGCATGGAAACTGCAGTGCGAGAGCAAATCTTTACACGGTGTGGTGACTCCCTGCGAGACGCTTCCTGGGAGCAAATCTGAACAACAAGCACTCTTAGTTTCTTTTCGCCATTTCCCGCCAGATTTCATACTGAAGTTAAACTTTGTAATCAACCGTATTATTTTCTTTGTAATTTTTCCGTGATTTTATAGGGAGAGGGAGATTTATTTCATGTTATATTTTTGGGAGGTTTTTTATGAGTATGAATTTCACAATCTTTTAGGTAACTATTATATGTGAGAATACTCACATAGAATTTTATATCGCACACTTAGCAATTTTCTACTCAATTAGCAAACTTTTATTTTCATTTAAATTATCCTACTTGGTAAACTTTTTATATACATTTTTTGAAAAAAAAATGATGAAGATTTTTTTCAGAGGTAAGACGCTTTCCTTATCAGAATTTAAGAGGATGTTTAATTTAGATAATTCTTCGAAAACCGACGAGAATACGCATGGAAACTGCAGTGCGAGAGCAAATCTTTACACGGTGTGGTGACTCCCTGCGAGACGCTTCCTGGGAGCAGATCTGAACAACAAGCACTCTTAGTTTTTTTCGCCATTTCCCGCCAGATTTCATACTGAAGTTAAACTTTGTAATCAACCGTATTATTTTCTTTGTAATTTTTCCGTGATTTTCTAGGGAGAGGGAGATTTATTTCATGTTATATCTTTGGGAGCTTTTTTATGAGTATGAATTTCACAATCCTTTAAATAACTATTATATGTGAGAATACTCTCATAGAATTTTATATCGCACACTTAGCAATTTTCTACTCAATTAGCAAACTTTTCTTTTCATTTAAATTATCCTACTTGGCAAACTTTATTTTTTTAAATGATGAAGATTATTTTAAGAGGTAAGACGCTTTCCTTATCAGAATTTAAGAGGATGTTTAATTTAGATAATTCTTCTAAAACCGACGAGAATACGCATGGAAACTGCAGTGCGAGAGCAAATCTTTACACGGTGTGGTGACTCCCGGCGAGACGCTTCCTGGGAGCAGATCTGAACCACAAGCACTCTTTCTTTCTTTTCGCCATTTCCCGCCAGATTTCATACTGAAGTTAAACTTTGTAATCAACCGTATTATTTTCTTTGTAATTTTTCCGTGATTTTATAGGGAGAGGGAGATTTATTTCATGTTATATTTTTGGGAGGTTTTTTATGAGTATGAATTTCACAATCTTTTAGGTAACTATTATATGTGAGAATACTCACATAGAATTTTATATCGCACACTTAGCAATTTTCTACTCAATTAGCAAACTTTTATTTTCATTTAAATTATCCTACTTGGTAAACTTTTTATATACATTTTTTGAAAAAAAAATGATGAAGATTTTTTTCAGAGGTAAGACGCTTTCCTTATCAGAATTTAAGAGGATGTTTAATTTAGATAATTCTTCGAAAACCGACGAGAATACGCATGGAAAGTGCAGTGCGAGAGCAAATCTTTACACGGTGTGGTGACTCCCTGCGAGACGCTTCCTGGGAGCAGATCTGAACAACAAGCACTCTTAGTTTTTTTCGCCATTTCCCGCCAGATTTCATACTGAAGTTAAACTTTGTAATCAACCGTATTATTTTCTTTGTAATTTTTCCGTGATTTTCTAGGGAGGGGGAGATTTATTTCATGTTATATCTTTGGGAGGTTTTTTAAGAGTATGAAGTTCATAATCTTTTAGGTAACTATTACATGTGAGAATATTCTCATAGAATATTATGTCGAATACTTAGCAATTTTCTACTCAATTAGCAAACTTTTCTTTTCATTTAAATTATCCTACTTGGTAAAATTTTTAAATACATTTTTTGAAAAAAAAATTATGCAGATTTTTTTGAGAGGTAAGACGTTTTTCTTATCAGAATTTAAGAGGATGTTTAATTTAGGTAATTCTTCGAAAACCGACGAGAATACGCATGGAAACTGCAGTGCGAGATCAAATCTTTACACGGTGTGGTGAATCCCTGCGAGACGCTTCCTGGCAGCAGATCTGAACAACAAGCACTCTTAGTTTCTTTTCGCCATTTCCCGCCAGATTTCATACTGAAGTTAAACATTGTAATCAACCGTATTATTTTCTTTGTAATTTTTCCGTGATTTTTTAGGGAGGGGGAGATTTATTTCATGTTATATCTTTGGGAGTTTTTTTAAGAGTATGAAGTTCATAATCTTTTAGTTAACTATTGCATGTGAGAATATTCTCATAGAATATTATGTCGAACACTTAGCAATTTTCTACTCAATTAGCAAACTTTTCTTTTCATTTAAATTATCCTACTTGGTAAAATTTTTAAATACATTTTTTGAAAAAAAAATTATGCAGATGTTTTTGAGAGGTAAGACGCTTTTCTTATCAGAATTTAAGAGGATGTTTAATTTAGATAATTCTTCGAAAACCGACGAGAATACGCATGGAAACTGCAGTGCGAGAGCAAATCTTTACACGGTGTGGTGACTCCCTGCGAGACGCTTCCTGGGAGCAAATCTGAACAACAAGCACTCTTAGTTTCTTTTCGCCATTTCCCGCCAGATTTCATACTGAAGTTAAACTTTGTAATCAACCGTATTATTTTCTTTGTAATTTTTCCGTGATTTTCTAGGGAGAGGGAGATTTATTTCATGTTATATCTTTGGGAGCTTTTTTATGAGTATGAATTTCACAATCCTTTAAATAACTATTATATGTGAGAATACTCTCATAGAATTTTATATCGCACACTTAGCAATTTTCTACTCAATTAGCAAACTTTTCTTTTCATTTAAATTATCCTACTTGGCAAACTTTATTTTTTTAAATGATGAAGATTATTTTAAGAGGTAAGACGCTTTCCTTATCAGAATTTAAGAGGATGTTTAATTTAGATAATTCTTCTAAAACCGACGAGAATACGCATGGAAACTGCAGTGCGAGAGCAAATCTTTACACGGTGTGGTGACTCCCTGCGAGACGCTTCCTGGCAGCAGATCTGAACAACAAGCACTCTTAGTTTCTTTTCGCCATTTCCCGCCAGATTTCATACTGAAGTTAAACATTGTAATCAACCGTATTATTTTCTTTGTAATTTTTCCGTGATTTTCTAGGGAGGGGGAGATTTATTTCATGTTATATCTTTGGGAGTTTTTTTAAGAGTATGAAGTTCATAATCTTTTAGTTAACTATTACATGTGAGAATATTCTCATAGAATATTATGTCGAACACTTACCAATTTTCTACTCAATTAGCAAACTTTTCTTTTCATTTAAATTATCCTACTTGGTAAAATTTTTAAATACATTTTTTGAAAAAAAAATTATGCAGATTTTTTTGAGAGGTAAGACGCTTTTCTTATCAGAATTTAAGAGAATGTTTAATTTAGATAATTCTTCGAAAACCGACGAGAATACGCATGGAAACTGCAGTGCGAGAGCAAATCTTTACACGGTGTGGTGACTCCCTGCGAGACGCTTCCTGGGAGCAAATCTGAACAACAAGCACTCTTAGTTTCTTTTCGCCATTTCCCGCCAGATTTCATACTGAAGTTAAACTTTGTAATCAACCGTATTATTTTCTTTGTAATTTTTCCGTGATTTTATAGGGAGAGGGAGATTTATTTCATGTTATATTTTTGGGAGGTTTTTTATGAGTATGAATTTCACAATCTTTTAGGTAACTATTATATGTGAGAATACTCACATAGAATTTTATATCGCACACTTAGCAATTTTCTACTCAATTAGCAAACTTTTATTTTCATTTAAATTATCCTACTTGGTAAACTTTTTATATACATTTTTTGAAAAAAAAATGATGAAGATTTTTTTAAGAGGTAAGACGCTTTCCTTATCAGAATTTAAGAGGATGTTTAATTTAGATAATTCTTCGAAAACCGACGAGAATACGCATGGAAACTGCAGTGCGAGAGCAGATCTTTACACGGTGTGGTGACTCCCTGCGAGATGCTTCCTGGGAGCAGATCTGAACAACAAGCACTCTTAGTTTTTTTCGCCATTTCCCGCCAGATTTCATACTGAAGTTAAACTTTGTAATCAACCGTATTATTTTCTTTGTAATTTTTCCGTGATTTTATAGGGAGAGGGAGATTTATTTCATGTTATATTTTTGGGAGGTTTTTTATGAGTATGAATTTCACAATATTTTAGGTAACTATTATATGTGAGAATACTCACATAGAATTTTATATCGCACACTTAGCAATTTTCTACTCAATTAGCAAACTTTTCTTTTCATTTAAATTATCCTACTTGTTAAACTTTTTATATACATTTTTTGAAAAACAAATGATGAAATTTTTTTAAGAGGTAAGACGCTTTCCTTATCAGAATTTAAGAGGATGTTTAATTTAGATAATTCTTCGAAAACCGAAGAGAATACGCATGGAAACTGCAGTGCGAGAGCAAATCTTTACACGGTGTGGTGACTCCCTGCGAGACGCTTCCTGGGAGCAGATCTGAACAACAAGCACTCTTAGTTTCTTTTCGCCATTTCCCGCCAGATTTCATACTGAAGTTAAACTTTGTAATCAACCGTATTATTTTCTTTGTAATTTTTCCGTGATTTTCCAAGGAGAGGGAGATTTATTTCATGTTATTACTTTGGGAACTTTTTTATGAGTATGAATTTCACAATCTTTTAAATAACTATTCTATGTGAGAATACTCTCATAGAATTTTATATCGCACACTTAGCAATTTTCTACTCAATTAGCAAACTTTTCTTTTCATTTAAATTATTCTACTTGGTAAACTTTATATATACATTTTTTGAAAAAAAAATTATGAAGATTTTTTTGAGAGGTAAGACGCTTTTCTTATCAGAATTTAAGAGGATGTTTAATTTAGATAATTCTTCGAAAACCGACGAGAATACGCATGGAAAGTGCAGTGCGAGAGCAAATCATTACACGGTGTGGTGACTCCCTGCGAGACGCTTCCTGGGAGCAGATCTGAACAAAAAGCACTCTTAGTTTCTTTTCGCCATTTCCCGCCAGATTTCATACTGAAGTTAAACTTTGTAATCAACCGTATTATTTTCTTTGTAATTTTTCCGTGATTTTCTAGGGAGGGGGAGATTTATTTCATGTTATATCTTTGGGAGTTTTTTTAAGAGTATGAAGTTCATAATCTTTTAGTTAACTATTACATGTGAGAATATTCTCATAGAATATTATGTCGAACACTTAGCAATTTTCTACTCAATTAGCAAACTTTTCTTTTCATTTAAATTATCCTACTTGGTAAAATTTTTAAATACATTTTTTGAAAAAAAAATTATGAAGATTTTTTTGAGAGGTAAGACGTTTTTCTTATCAGAATTTAAGAGGATGTTTAATTTAGATAATTCTTCGAAAACCGACGAGAATACGCATGGAAACTGCAGTGCGAGAGCAAATCTTTACACGGTGTGGTGACTCCCTGCGAGACGCTTCCTGGCAGCAGATCTGAACAACAAGCACTCTTAGTTTCTTTTCGCCATTTCCCGCCAGATTTCATACTGAAGTTAAACATTGTAATCAACCGTATTATTTTCTTTGTAATTTTTCCGTGATTTTCTAGGGAGGGGGAGATTTATTTCATGTTATATCTTTGGGAGTTTTTTTAAGAGTATGAAGTTCATAATCTTTTAGTTAACTATTACATGTGAGAATATTCTCATAGAATATTATGTCGAACACTTAGCAATTTTCTACTCAATTAGCAAACTTTTCTTTTCATTTAAATTATCCTACTTGGTAAAATTTTTAAATACATTTTTTGAAAAAAAAATTATGCAGATTTTTTTGAGAGGTAAGACGCTTTTCTTATCAGAATTTAAGAGGATGTTTAATTTAGATAATTCTTCGAAAACCGACGAGAATACGCATGGAAACTGCAGTGCGAGCGCAAATAATTACACGGTGTGGTGACTCCCTGCGAGACGCTTCCTGGGAGCAAATCTGAACAACAAGCACTCTTAGTTTATTTTCGCCATTTCCCTCCAGATGTCATACTGAAGTTAAACTTTGTAATCAACCGTATTATTTTCTTTGTAATTTTTCCGTGATTTTCTAGGGAGAGGGAGATTTATTTCATGTTATATCTTTGGGAGCTTTTTTATGAGTATGAATTTCACAATCCTTTAAATAACTATTATATGTGAGAATACTCTCATAGAATTTTATATCGCACACTTAGCAATTTTCTACTCAATTAGCAAACTTTTCTTTTCATTTAAATTATCCTACTTGGCAAACTTTATTTTTTTTAAATGATGAAGATTATTTTAAGAGGTAAGACGCTTTCCTTATCAGAATTTAAGAGGATGTTTAATTTAGATAATTCTTCTAAAACCGACGAGAATACGCATGGAAACTGCAGTGCGAGAGCAAATCTTTACACGGTGTGGTGACTCCCGGCGAGACGCTTCCTGGGAGCAGATCTGAACCACAAGCACTCTTTCTTTCTTTTCGCCATTTCCCGCCAGATTTCATACTGAAGTTAAACTTTGTAATCAACCGTATTATTTTCTTTGTAATTTTTCCGTGATTTTATAGGGAGAGGGAGATTTATTTCATGTTATATTTTTGGGAGGTTTTTTATGAGTATGAATTTCACAATCGTTTAGGTGACTATTATATGTGAGAATACTCACATAGAATTTTATATCGCACACTTAACAATTTTCTACTCAATTAGCAAACTTTTCTTTTCATTTAAATTATCCTACTTGGTAAACTTTTTATATACATTTTTTGAAAAAAAAATGATGAAGATTTTTTTCAGAGGTAAGACGCTTTCCTTATCAGAATTTAAGAGGATGTTTAATTTAGATAATTCTTCGAAAACCGACGAGAATACGCATGGAAACTGCAGTGCGAGAGCAAATCTTTACACGGTGTGGTGACTCCCTGCGAGACGCTTCCTGGGAGCAGATCTGAACAACAAGCACTCTTAGTTTTTTTCGCCATTTCCCGCCAGATTTCATACTGAAGTTAAACTTTGTAATCAACCGTATTATTTTCTTTGTAATTTTTCCGTGATTTTCTAGGGAGGGGGAGATTTATTTCATGTTATATCTTTGGGAGGTTTTTTAAGAGTATGAAGTTCATAATCTTTTAGGTAACTATTACATGTGAGAATATTCTCATAGAATATTATGTCGAATACTTAGCAATTTTCTACTCAATTAGCAAACTTTTCTTTTCATTTAAATTATCCTACTTGGTAAAATTTTTAAATATATTTTTTGAAAAAAAAATTATGAAGATTTTTTTGAGAGGTAAGACGTTTTTCTTATCAGAATTTAAGTGGATGTTTAATTTAGGTAATTCTTCGAAAACCGACGAGAATACGCATGGAAACTGCAGTGCGAGAGCAAATCTTTACACGGTGTGGTGACTCCCTGCGAGACGCTTCCTGGCAGCAGATCTGAACAACAAGCACTCTTAGTTTCTTTTCGCCATTTCCCGCCAGATTTCATACTGAAGTTAAACATTGTAATCAACCGTATTATTTTCTTTGTAATTTTTCCGTGATTTTCTAGGGAGGGGGAGATTTATTTCATGTTATATCTTTGGGAGTTTTTTTAAGAGTATGAAGTTCATAATCTTTTAGTTAACTATTACATGTGAGAATATTCTCATAGAATATTATGTCGAACACTTACCAATTTTCTACTCAATTAGCAAACTTTTCTTTTCATTTAAATTATCCTACTTGGTAAAATTTTTAAATACATTTTTTGAAAAAAAAATTATGCAGATTTTTTTGAGAGGTAAGACGCTTTTCTTATCAGAATTTAAGAGAATGTTTAATTTAGATAATTCTTCGAAAACCGACGAGAATACGCATGGAAACTGCAGTGCGAGAGCAAATCTTTACACGGTGTGGTGACTCCCTGCGAGACGCTTCCTGGGAGCAAATCTGAACAACAAGCACTCTTAGTTTCTTTTCGCCATTTCCCGCCAGATTTCATACTGAAGTTAAACTTTGTAATCAACCGTATTATTTTCTTTGTAATTTTTCCGTGATTTTATAGGGAGAGGGAGATTTATTTCATGTTATATTTTTGGGAGGTTTTTTATGAGTATGAATTTCACAATCTTTTAGGTAACTATTATATGTGAGAATACTCACATAGAATTTTATATCGCACACTTAGCAATTTTCTACTCAATTAGCAAACTTTTATTTTCATTTAAATTATCCTACTTGGTAAACTTTTTATATACATTTTTTGAAAAAAAAATGATGAAGATTTTTTTCAGAGGTAAGACGCTTTCCTTATCAGAATTTAAGAGGATGTTTAATTTAGATAATTCTTCGAAAACCGACGAGAATACGCATGGAAACTGCAGTGCGAGAGCAAATCTTTACACGGTGTGGTGACTCCCTGCGAGACGCTTCCTGGGAGCAGATCTGAACAACAAGCACTCTTAGTTTTTTTCGCCATTTCCCGCCAGATTTCATACTGAAGTTAAACTTTGTAATCAACCGTATTATTTTCTTTGTAATTTTTCCGTGATTTTCTAGGGAGAGGGAGATTTATTTCATGTTATATCTTTGGGAGCTTTTTTATGAGTATGAATTTCACAATCCTTTAAATAACTATTATATGTGAGAATACTCTCATAGAATTTTATATCGCACACTTAGCAATTTTCTACTCAATTAGCAAACTTTTCTTTTCATTTAAATTATCCTACTTGGCAAACTTTATTTTTTTAAATGATGAAGATTATTTTAAGAGGTAAGACGCTTTCCTTATCAGAATTTAAGAGGATGTTTAATTTAGATAATTCTTCTAAAACCGACGAGAATACGCATGGAAACTGCAGTGCGAGAGCAAATCTTTACACGGTGTGGTGACTCCCGGCGAGACGCTTCCTGGGAGCAGATCTGAACCACAAGCACTCTTTCTTTCTTTTCGCCATTTCCCGCCAGATTTCATACTGAAGTTAAACTTTGTAATCAACCGTATTATTTTCTTTGTAATTTTTCCGTGATTTTATAGGGAGAGGGAGATTTATTTCATGTTATATTTTTGGGAGGTTTTTTATGAGTATGAATTTCACAATCGTTTAGGTGACTATTATATGTGAGAATACTCACATAGAATTTTATATCGCACACTTAACAATTTTCTACTCAATTAGCAAACTTTTCTTTTCATTTAAATTATCCTACTTGGTAAAATTTTTAAATATATTTTTTTAAAAAAAAGTTATGAAGATTTTTTTGAGAGGTAAGACGTTTTTCTTATCAGAATTTAAGTGGATGTTTAATTTAGGTAATTCTTCGAAAACCGACGAGAATACGCATGGAAACTGCAGTGCGAGAGCAAATCTTTACACGGTGTGGTGACTCCCTGCGAGACGCTTCCTGGCAGCAGATCTGAACAACAAGCACTCTTAGTTTCTTTTCGCCATTTCCCGCCAGATTTCATACTGAAGTTAAACATTGTAATTAACCGTATTATTTTCTTTGTAATTTTTCCGTGATTTTCTAGGGAGGGGGAGATTTATTTCATGTTATATCTTTGGGAGTTTTTTTAAGAGTATGAAGTTCATAATCTTTTAGTTAACTATTACATGTGAGAATATTCTCATAGAATATTATGTCGAAAACTTACCAATTTTCTACTCAATTAGCAAACTTTTCTTTTCATTTAAATTATCCTACTTGGTAAAATTTTTAAATACATTTTTTGAAAAAAAAATTATGCAGATTTTTTTGAGAGGTAAGACGCTTTTCTTATCAGAATTTAAGAGAATGTTTAATTTAGATAATTCTTCGAAAACCGACGAGAATACGCATGGAAACTGCAGTGCGAGAGCAAATCTTTACACGGTGTGGTGACTCCCTGCGAGACGCTTCCTGGGAGCAAATCTGAACAACAAGCACTCTTAGTTTCTTTTCGCCATTTCCCGCCAGATTTCATACTGAAGTTAAACTTTGTAATCAACCGTATTATTTTCTTTGTAATTTTTTCGTGATTTTATAGGGAGAGGGAGATTTATTTCATGTTATATTTTTGGGAGGTTTTTTATGAGTATGAATTTCACAATCTTTTAGGTAACTATTATATGTGAGAATACTCACATAGAATTTTATATCGCACACTTAGCAATTTTCTACTCAATTAGCAAACTTTTATTTTCATTTAAATTATCCTACTTGGTAAACTTTTTATATACATTTTTTGAAAAAAAAATGATGAAGATTTTTTTCAGAGGTAAGACGCTTTCCTTATCAGAATTTAAGAGGATGTTTAATTTAGATAATTCTTCGAAAACCGACGAGAATACGCATGGAAACTGCAGTGCGAGAGCAAATCTTTACACGGTGTGGTGACTCCCTGCGAGACGCTTCCTGGGAGCAGATCTGAACAACAAGCACTCTTAGTTTTTTTCGCCATTTCCCGCCAGATTTCATACTGAAGTTAAACTTTGTAATCAACCGTATTATTTTCTTTGTAATTTTTCCGTGATTTTCTAGGGAGAGGGAGATTTATTTCATGTTATATCTTTGGGAGCTTTTTTATGAGTATGAATTTCACAATCCTTTAAATAACTATTATATGTGAGAATACTCTCATAGAATTTTATATCGCACACTTAGCAATTTTCTACTCAATTAGCAAACTTTTCTTTTCATTTAAATTATCCTACTTGGCAAACTTTATTTTTTTAAATGATGAAGATTATTTTAAGAGGTAAGACGCTTTCCTTATCAGAATTTAAGAGGATGTTTAATTTAGATAATTCTTCTAAAACCGACGAGAATACGCATGGAAACTGCAGTGCGAGAGCAAATCTTTACACGGTGTGGTGCCTCCCGGCGAGACGCTTCCTGGGAGCAGATCTGAACCACAAGCACTCTTTCTTTCTTTTCGCCATTTCCCGCCAGATTTCATACTGAAGTTAAACTTTGTAATCAACCGTATTATTTTCTTTGTAATTTTTCCGTGATTTTATAGGGAGAGGGAGATTTATTTCATGTTATATTTTTGGGAGGTTTTTTATGAGTATGAATTTCACAATCGTTTAGGTGACTATTATATGTGAGAATACTCACATAGAATTTTATATCGCACACTTAACAATTTTCTACTCAATTAGCAAACTTTTCTTTTCATTTAAATTATCCTACTTGGTAAACTTTTTATATACATTTTTTGAAAAAAAAATGATGAAGATTTTTTTCAGAGGTAAGACGCTTTCCTTATCAGAATTTAAGAGGATGTTTAATTTAGATAATTCTTCGAAAACCGACGAGAATACGCATGGAAACTGCAGTGCGAGAGCAAATCTTTACACGGTGTGGTGACTCCCTGCGAGACGCTTCCTGGGAGCAGATCTGAACAACAAGCACTCTTAGTTTTTTTCGCCATTTCCCGCCAGATTTCATACTGAAGTTAAACTTTGTAATCAACCGTATTATTTTCTTTGTAATTTTTCCGTGATTTTCTAGGGAGGGGGAGATTTATTTCATGTTATATCTTTGGGAGGTTTTTTAAGAGTATGAAGTTCATAATCTTTTAGGTAACTATTACATGTGAGAATATTCTCATAGAATATTATGTCGAATACTTAGCAATTTTCTACTCAATTAGCAAACTTTTCTTTTCATTTAAATTATCCTACTTGGTAAAATTTTTAAATATATTTTTTGAAAAAAAAATTATGAAGATTTTTTTGAGAGGTAAGACGTTTTTCTTATCAGAATTTAAGTGGATGTTTAATTTAGGTAATTCTTCGAAAACCGACGAGAATACGCATGGAAACTGCAGTGCGAGAGCAAATCTTTACACGGTGTGGTGACTCCCTGCGAGACGCTTCCTGGCAGCAGATCTGAACAACAAGCACTCTTAGTTTCTTTTCGCCATTTCCCGCCAGATTTCATACTGAAGTTAAACATTGTAATCAACCGTATTATTTTCTTTGTAATTTTTCCGTGATTTTCTAGGGAGGGGGAGATTTATTTCATGTTATATCTTTGGGAGTTTTTTTAAGAGTATGAAGTTCATAATCTTTTAGTTAACTATTACATGTGAGAATATTCTCATAGAATATTATGTCGAACACTTACCAATTTTCTACTCAATTAGCAAACTTTTCTTTTCATTTAAATTATCCTACTTGGTAAAATTTTTAAATACATTTTTTGAAAAAAAAATTATGCAGATTTTTTTGAGAGGTAAGACGCTTTTCTTATCAGAATTTAAGAGAATGTTTAATTTAGATAATTCTTCGAAAACCGACGAGAATACGCATGGAAACTGCAGTGCGAGAGCAAATCTTTACACGGTGTGGTGACTCCCTGCGAGACGCTTCCTGGGAGCAAATCTGAACAACAAGCACTCTTAGTTTCTTTTCGCCATTTCCCGCCAGATTTCATACTGAAGTTAAACTTTGTAATCAACCGTATTATTTTCTTTGTAATTTTTCCGTGATTTTATAGGGAGAGGGAGATTTATTTCATGTTATATTTTTGGGAGGTTTTTTATGAGTATGAATTTCACAATCTTTTAGGTAACTATTATATGTGAGAATACTCACATAGAATTTTATATCGCACACTTAGCAATTTTCTACTCAATTAGCAAACTTTTATTTTCATTTAAATTATCCTACTTGGTAAACTTTTTATATACATTTTTTGAAAAAAAAAATGATGAAGATTTTTTTCAGAGGTAAGACGCTTTCCTTATCAGAATTTAAGAGGATGTTTAATTTAGATAATTCTTCGAAAACCGACGAGAATACGCATGGAAACTGCAGTGCGAGAGCAAATCTTTACACGGTGTGGTGACTCCCTGCGAGACGCTTCCTGGGAGCAGATCTGAACAACAAGCACTCTTAGTTTTTTTCGCCATTTCCCGCCAGATTTCATACTGAAGTTAAACTTTGTAATCAACCGTATTATTTTCTTTGTAATTTTTCCGTGATTTTCTAGGAAGAGGGAGATTTATTTCATGTTATATCTTTGGGAGCTTTTTTATGAGTATGAATTTCACAATCCTTTAAATAACTATTATATGTGAGAATACTCTCATAGAATTTTATATCGCACACTTAGCAATTTTCTACTCAATTAGCAAACTTTTCTTTTCATTTAAATTATCCTACTTGGCAAACTTTATTTTTTTAAATGATGAAGATTATTTTAAGAGGTAAGACGCTTTCCTTATCAGAATTTAAGAGGATGTTTAATTTAGATAATTCTTCTAAAACCGACGAGAATACGCATGGAAACTGCAGTGCGAGAGCAAATCTTTACACGGTGTGGTGACTCCCGGCGAGACGCTTCCTGGGAGCAGATCTGAACCACAAGCACTCTTTCTTTCTTTTCGCCATTTCCCGCCAGATTTCATACTGAAGTTAAACTTTGTAATCAACCGTATTATTTTCTTTGTAATTTTTCCGTGATTTTATAGGGAGAGGGAGATTTTTTTCATGTTATATTTTTGGGAGGTTTTTTATGAGTATGAATTTCACAATCGTTTAGGTGACTATTATATGTGAGAATACTCACATAGAATTTTATATCGCACACTTAACAATTTTCTACTCAATTAGCAAACTTTTCTTTTCATTTAAATTATCCTACTTGGTAAACTTTTTATATACATTTTTTGAAAAAAAAATGATGAAGATTTTTTTCAGAGGTAAGACGCTTTCCTTATCAGAATTTAAGAGGATGTTTAATTTAGATAATTCTTCGAAAACCGACGAGAATACGCATGGAAACTGCAGTGCGAGAGCAAATCTTTACACGGTGTGGTGACTCCTTGCGAGACGCTTCCTGGGAGCAGATCTGAACAACAAGCACTCTTAGTTTTTTTGCCATTTCCCGCCAGATTTCATACTGAAGTTAAACTTTGTAATCAACCGTATTATTTTCTTTGTAATTTTTCCGTGATTTTCTAGGGAGGGGGAGATTTATTTCATGTTATATCTTTGGGAGGTTTTTTAAGAGTATGAAGTTCATAATCTTTTAGGTAACTATTACATGTGAGAATATTCTCATAGAATATTATGTCGAATACTTAGCAATTTTCTACTCAATTAGCAAACTTTTCTTTTCATTTAAATTATCCTACTTGGTAAAATTTTTAAATATATTTTTTGAAAAAAAAATTATGAAGATTTTTTTGAGAGGTAAGACGTTTTTCTTATCAGAATTTAAGTGGATGTTTAATTTAGGTAATTCTTCGAAAACCGACGAGAATACGCATGGAAACTGCAGTGCGAGAGCAAATCTTTACACGGTGTGGTGACTCCCTGCGAGACGCTTCCTGGCAGCAGATCTGAACAACAAGCACTCTTAGTTTCTTTTCGCCATTTCCCGCCAGATTTCATACTGAAGTTAAACATTGTAATCAACCGTATTATTTTCTTTGTAATTTTTCCGTGATTTTCTAGGGAGGGGGAGATTTATTTCATGTTATATCTTTGGGAGTTTTTTTAAGAGTATGAAGTTCATAATCTTTTAGTTAACTATTACATGTGAGAATATTCTCATAGAATATTATGTCGAACACTTACCAATTTTCTACTCAATTAGCAAACTTTTCTTTTCATTTAAATTATCCTACTTGGTAAAATTTTTAAATACATTTTTTGAAAAAAAAATTATGCAGATTTTTTTGAGAGGTAAGACGCTTTTCTTATCAGAATTTAAGAGAATGTTTAATTTAGATAATTCTTCGAAAACCGACGAGAATACGCATGGAAACTGCAGTGCGAGAGCAAATCTTTACACGGTGTGGTGACTCCCTGCGAGACGCTTCCTGGGAGCAAATCTGAACAACAAGCACTCTTAGTTTCTTTTCGCCATTTCCCGCCAGATTTCATACTGAAGTTAAACTTTGTAATCAACCGTATTATTTTCTTTGTAATTTTTCCGTGATTTTATAGGGAGAGGGAGATTTATTTCATGTTATATTTTTGGGAGGTTTTTTATGAGTATGAATTTCACAATCTTTTAGGTAACTATTATATGTGAGAATACTCACATAGAATTTTATATCGCACACTTAGCAATTTTCTACTCAATTAGCAAACTTTTATTTTCATTTAAATTATCCTACTTGGTAAACTTTTTATATACATTTTTTGAAAAAAAAATGATGAAGATTTTTTTCAGAGGTAAGACGCTTTCCTTATCAGAATTTAAGAGGATGTTTAATTTAGATAATTCTTCGAAAACCGACGAGAATACGCATGGAAACTGCAGTGCGAGAGCAAATCTTTACACGGTGTGGTGACTCCCTGCGAGACGCTTCCTGGGAGCAGATCTGAACAACAAGCACTCTTAGTTTTTTTCGCCATTTCCCGCCAGATTTCATACTGAAGTTAAACTTTGTAATCAACCGTATTATTTTCTTTGTAATTTTTCCGTGATTTTCTAGGGAGGGGGAGATTTATTTCATGTTATATCTTTGGGAGGTTTTTTAAGAGTATGAAGTTCATAATCTTTTAGGTAACTATTACATGTGAGAATATTCTCATAGAATATTATGTCGAATACTTAGCAATTTTCTACTCAATTAGCAAACTTTTCTTTTCATTTAAATTATCCTACTTGGTAAAATTTTTAAATACATTTTTTGAAAAAAAAATTATGCAGATTTTTTTGAGAGGTAAGACGTTTTTCTTATCAGAATTTAAGAGGATGTTTAATTTAGGTAATTCTTCGAAAACCGACGAGAATACGCATGGAAACTGCAGTGCGAGATCAAATCTTTACACGGTGTGGTGAATCCCTGCGAGACGCTTCCTGGCAGCAGATCTGAACAACAAGCACTCTTAGTTTCTTTTCGCCATTTCCCGCCAGATTTCATACTGAAGTTAAACATTGTAATCAACCGTATTATTTTCTTTGTAATTTTTCCGTGATTTTTTAGGGAGGGGGAGATTTATTTCATGTTATATCTTTGGGAGTTTTTTTAAGAGTATGAAGTTCATAATCTTTTAGTTAACTATTGCATGTGAGAATATTCTCATAGAATATTATGTCGAACACTTAGCAATTTTCTACTCAATTAGCAAACTTTTCTTTTCATTTAAATTATCCTACTTGGTAAAATTTTTAAATACATTTTTTGAAAAAAAAATTATGCAGATGTTTTTGAGAGGTAAGACGCTTTTCTTATCAGAATTTAAGAGGATGTTTAATTTAGATAATTCTTCGAAAACCGACGAGAATACGCATGGAAACTGCAGTGCGAGAGCAAATCTTTACACGGTGTGGTGACTCCCTGCGAGACGCTTCCTGGGAGCAAATCTGAACAACAAGCACTCTTAGTTTCTTTTCGCCATTTCCCGCCAGATTTCATACTGAAGTTAAACTTTGTAATCAACCGTATTATTTTCTTTGTAATTTTTCCGTGATTTTCTAGGGAGAGGGAGATTTATTTCATGTTATATCTTTGGGAGCTTTTTTATGAGTATGAATTTCACAATCCTTTAAATAACTATTATATGTGAGAATACTCTCATAGAATTTTATATCGCACACTTAGCAATTTTCTACTCAATTAGCAAACTTTTCTTTTCATTTAAATTATCCTACTTGGCAAACTTTATTTTTTTAAATGATGAAGATTATTTTAAGAGGTAAGACGCTTTCCTTATCAGAATTTAAGAGGATGTTTAATTTAGATAATTCTTCTAAAACCGACGAGAATACGCATGGAAACTGCAGTGCGAGAGCAAATCTTTACACGGTGTGGTGACTCCCGGCGAGACGCTTCCTGGGAGCAGATCTGAACCACAAGCACTCTTTCTTTCTTTTCGCCATTTCCCGCCAGATTTCATACTGAAGTTCAACTTTGTAATCAACCGTATTATTTTCTTTGTAATTTTTCCGTGATTTTATAGGGAGAGGGAGATTTATTTCATGTTATATCTTTGGGAGTTTTTTTATGAGTATGAATTTCACAATCTTTTAGGTAACTATTATATGTGAGAATACTCACATAGAATTTTATATCGCACACTTAGCAATTTTCTACTCAATTAGCAAACTTTTATTTTCATTTAAATTATCCTACTTGGTAAACTTTTTATATACATTTTTTGAAAAAAAAAATGATGAAGATTTTTTTCAGAGGTAAGACGCTTTCCTTATCAGAATTTAAGAGGATGTTTAATTTAGATAATTCTTCGAAAACCGACGAGAATACGCATGGAAACTGCAGTGCGAGAGCAAATCTTTACACGGTGTGGTGACTCCCTGCGAGACGCTTCCTGGGAGCAGATCTGAACAACAAGCACTCTTAGTTTTTTTCGCCATTTCCCGCCAGATTTCATACTGAAGTTAAACTTTGTAATCAACCGTATTATTTTCTTTGTAATTTTTCCGTGATTTTCTAGGAAGAGGGAGATTTATTTCATGTTATATCTTTGGGAGCTTTTTTATGAGTATGAATTTCACAATCCTTTAAATAACTATTATATGTGAGAATACTCTCATAGAATTTTATATCGCACACTTAGCAATTTTCTACTCAATTAGCAAACTTTTCTTTTCATTTAAATTATCCTACTTGGCAAACTTTATTTTTTTAAATGATGAAGATTATTTTAAGAGGTAAGACGCTTTCCTTATCAGAATTTAAGAGGATGTTTAATTTAGATAATTCTTCTAAAACCGACGAGAATACGCATGGAAACTGCAGTGCGAGAGCAAATCTTTACACGGTGTGGTGACTCCCGGCGAGACGCTTCCTGGGAGCAGATCTGAACCACAAGCACTCTTTCTTTCTTTTCGCCATTTCCCGCCAGATTTCATACTGAAGTTAAACTTTGTAATCAACCGTATTATTTTCTTTGTAATTTTTCCGTGATTTTATAGGGAGAGGGAGATTTTTTTCATGTTATATTTTTGGGAGGTTTTTTATGAGTATGAATTTCACAATCGTTTAGGTGACTATTATATGTGAGAATACTCACATAGAATTTTATATCGCACACTTAACAATTTTCTACTCAATTAGCAAACTTTTCTTTTCATTTAAATTATCCTACTTGGTAAACTTTTTATATACATTTTTTGAAAAAAAAATGATGAAGATTTTTTTCAGAGGTAAGACGCTTTCCTTATCAGAATTTAAGAGGATGTTTAATTTAGATAATTCTTCGAAAACCGACGAGAATACGCATGGAAACTGCAGTGCGAGAGCAAATCTTTACACGGTGTGGTGACTCCTTGCGAGACGCTTCCTGGGAGCAGATCTGAACAACAAGCACTCTTAGTTTTTTTGCCATTTCCCGCCAGATTTCATACTGAAGTTAAACTTTGTAATCAACCGTATTATTTTCTTTGTAATTTTTCCGTGATTTTCTAGGGAGGGGGAGATTTATTTCATGTTATATCTTTGGGAGGTTTTTTAAGAGTATGAAGTTCATAATCTTTTAGGTAACTATTACATGTGAGAATATTCTCATAGAATATTATGTCGAATACTTAGCAATTTTCTACTCAATTAGCAAACTTTTCTTTTCATTTAAATTATCCTACTTGGTAAAATTTTTAAATATATTTTTTGAAAAAAAAATTATGAAGATTTTTTTGAGAGGTAAGACGTTTTTCTTATCAGAATTTAAGTGGATGTTTAATTTAGGTAATTCTTCGAAAACCGACGAGAATACGCATGGAAACTGCAGTGCGAGAGCAAATCTTTACACGGTGTGGTGACTCCCTGCGAGACGCTTCCTGGCAGCAGATCTGAACAACAAGCACTCTTAGTTTCTTTTCGCCATTTCCCGCCAGATTTCATACTGAAGTTAAACATTGTAATCAACCGTATTATTTTCTTTGTAATTTTTCCGTGATTTTCTAGGGAGGGGGAGATTTATTTCATGTTATATCTTTGGGAGTTTTTTTAAGAGTATGAAGTTCATAATCTTTTAGTTAACTATTACATGTGAGAATATTCTCATAGAATATTATGTCGAACACTTACCAATTTTCTACTCAATTAGCAAACTTTTCTTTTCATTTAAATTATCCTACTTGGTAAAATTTTTAAATACATTTTTTGAAAAAAAAATTATGCAGATTTTTTTGAGAGGTAAGACGCTTTTCTTATCAGAATTTAAGAGAATGTTTAATTTAGATAATTCTTCGAAAACCGACGAGAATACGCATGGAAACTGCAGTGCGAGAGCAAATCTTTACACGGTGTGGTGACTCCCTGCGAGACGCTTCCTGGGAGCAAATCTGAACAACAAGCACTCTTAGTTTCTTTTCGCCATTTCCCGCCAGATTTCATACTGAAGTTAAACTTTGTAATCAACCGTATTATTTTCTTTGTAATTTTTCCGTGATTTTATAGGGAGAGGGAGATTTATTTCATGTTATATTTTTGGGAGGTTTTTTATGAGTATGAATTTCACAATCTTTTAGGTAACTATTATATGTGAGAATACTCACATAGAATTTTATATCGCACACTTAGCAATTTTCTACTCAATTAGCAAACTTTTATTTTCATTTAAATTATCCTACTTGGTAAACTTTTTATATACATTTTTTGAAAAAAAAATGATGAAGATTTTTTTCAGAGGTAAGACGCTTTCCTTATCAGAATTTAAGAGGATGTTTAATTTAGATAATTCTTCGAAAACCGACGAGAATACGCATGGAAACTGCAGTGCGAGAGCAAATCTTTACACGGTGTGGTGACTCCCTGCGAGACGCTTCCTGGGAGCAGATCTGAACAACAAGCACTCTTAGTTTTTTTCGCCATTTCCCGCCAGATTTCATACTGAAGTTAAACTTTGTAATCAACCGTATTATTTTCTTTGTAATTTTTCCGTGATTTTCTAGGGAGGGGGAGATTTATTTCATGTTATATCTTTGGGAGGTTTTTTAAGAGTATGAAGTTCATAATCTTTTAGGTAACTATTACATGTGAGAATATTCTCATAGAATATTATGTCGAATACTTAGCAATTTTCTACTCAATTAGCAAACTTTTCTTTTCATTTAAATTATCCTACTTGGTAAAATTTTTAAATACATTTTTTGAAAAAAAAATTATGCAGATTTTTTTGAGAGGTAAGACGTTTTTCTTATCAGAATTTAAGAGGATGTTTAATTTAGGTAATTCTTCGAAAACCGACGAGAATACGCATGGAAACTGCAGTGCGAGATCAAATCTTTACACGGTGTGGTGAATCCCTGCGAGACGCTTCCTGGCAGCAGATCTGAACAACAAGCACTCTTAGTTTCTTTTCGCCATTTCCCGCCAGATTTCATACTGAAGTTAAACATTGTAATCAACCGTATTATTTTCTTTGTAATTTTTCCGTGATTTTTTAGGGAGGGGGAGATTTATTTCATGTTATATCTTTGGGAGTTTTTTTAAGAGTATGAAGTTCATAATCTTTTAGTTAACTATTGCATGTGAGAATATTCTCTTAGAATATTATGTCGAACACTTAGCAATTTTCTACTCAATTAGCAAACTTTTCTTTTCATTTAAATTATCCTACTTGGTAAAATTTTTAAACACATTTTTTGAAAAAAAAATTATGCAGATGTTTTTGAGAGGTAAGACGCTTTTCTTATCAGAATTTAAGAGGATGTTTAATTTAGATAATTCTTCGAAAACCGACGAGAATACGCATGGAAACTGCAGTGCGAGAGCAAATCTTTACACGGTGTGGTGACTCCCTGCGAGACGCTTCCTGGGAGCAAATCTGAACAACAAGCACTCTTAGTTTCTTTTCGCCATTTCCCGCCAGATTTCATACTGAAGTTAAACTTTGTAATCAACCGTATTATTTTCTTTGTAATTTTTCCGTGATTTTCTAGGGAGAGGGAGATTTATTTCATGTTATATCTTTGGGAGCTTTTTTATGAGTATGAATTTCACAATCCTTTAAATAACTATTATATGTGAGAATACTCTCATAGAATTTTATATCGCACACTTAGCAATTTTCTACTCAATTAGCAAACTTTTCTTTTCATTTAAATTATCCTACTTGGCAAACTTTATTTTTTTAAATGATGAAGATTATTTTAAGAGGTAAGACGCTTTCCTTATCAGAATTTAAGAGGATGTTTAATTTAGATAATTCTTCTAAAACCGACGAGAATACGCATGGAAACTGCAGTGCGAGAGCAAATCTTTACACGGTGTGGTGACTCCCGGCGAGACGCTTCCTGGGAGCAGATCTGAACCACAAGCACTCTTTCTTTCTTTTCGCCATTTCCCGCCAGATTTCATACTGAAGTTAAACTTTGTAATCAACCGTATTATTTTCTTTGTAATTTTTCCGTGATTTTATAGGGAGAGGGAGATTTATTTCATGATATATCTTTGGGAGTTTTTTTAAGAGTATGAAGTTCATAATCTTTTAGTTAACTATTACATGTGAGAATATTCTCATAGAATATTATGTCGAACACTTACCAATTTTCTACTCAATTAGCAAACTTTTCTTTTCATTTAAATTATCCTACTTGGTAAAATTTTTAAATACATTTTTTGAAAAAAAAATTATGCAGATTTTTTTGAGAGGTAAGACGCTTTTCTTATCAGAATTTAAGAGAATGTTTAATTTAGATAATTCTTCGAAAACCGACGAGAATACGCATGGAAACTGCAGTGCGAGAGCAAATCTTTACACGGTGTGGTGACTCCCTGCGAGACGCTTCCTGGGAGCAAATCTGAACAACAAGCACTCTTAGTTTCTTTTCGCCATTTCCCGCCAGATTTCATACTGAAGTTAAACTTTGTAATCAACCGTATTATTTTCTTTGTAATTTTTCCGTGATTTTATAGGGAGAGGGAGATTTATTTCATGTTATATTTTTGGGAGGTTTTTTATGAGTATGAATTTCACAATCTTTTAGGTAACTATTATATGTGAGAATACTCACATAGAATTTTATATCGCACACTTAGCAATTTTCTACTCAATTAGCAAACTTTTATTTTCATTTAAATTATCCTACTTGGTAAACTTTTTATATACATTTTTTGAAAAAAAAATGATGAAGATTTTTTTCAGAGGTAAGACGCTTTCCTTATCAGAATTTAAGAGGATGTTTAATTTAGATAATTCTTCGAAAACCGACCTGAATACGCATGGAAACTGCAGTGCGAGAGCAAATCTTTACACGGTGTGGTGACTCCCTGCGAGACGCTTCCTGGGAGCAGATCTGAACAACAAGCACTCTTAGTTTTTTTCGCCATTTCCCGCCAGATTTCATACTGAAGTTAAACTTTGTAATCAACCGTATTATTTTCTTTGTAATTTTTCCGTGATTTTCTAGGGAGGGGGAGATTTATTTCATGTTATATCTTTGGGAGGTTTTTTAAGAGTATGAAGTTCATAATCTTTTAGGTAACTATTACATGTGAGAATATTCTCATAGAATATTATGTCGAATACTTAGCAATTTTCTACTCAATTAGCAAACTTTTCTTTTCATTTAAATTATCCTACTTGGTAAAATTTTTAAATACATTTTTTGAAAAAAAAATTATGCAGATTTTTTTGAGAGGTAAGACGTTTTTCTTATCAGAATTTAAGAGGATGTTTAATTTAGGTAATTCTTCGAAAACCGACGAGAATACGCATGGAAACTGCAGTGCGAGATCAAATCTTTACACGGTGTGGTAACTCCCTGCGAGACGCTTCCTGGCAGCAGATCTGAACAACAAGCACTCTTAGTTTCTTTTCGCCATTTCCCGCCAGATTTCATACTGAAGTTAAACATTGTAATCAACCGTATTATTTTCTTTGTAATTTTTCCGTGATTTTCTAGGGAGGGGGAGATTTATTTCATGTTATATCTTTGGGAGTTTTTTTAAGAGTATGAAGTTCATAATCTTTTAGTTAACTATTACATGTGAGAATATTCTCATAGAATATTATGTCGAACACTTAGCAATTTTCTACTCAATTAGCAAACTTTTCTTTTCATTTAAATTATCCTACTTGGTAAAATTTTTAAATACATTTTTTGAAAAAAAAATTATGCAGATGTTTTTGAGAGGTAAGACGCTTTTCTTATCAGAATTTAAGAGGATGTTTAATTTAGATAATTCTTCGAAAACCGACGAGAATACGCATGGAAACTGCAGTGCGAGAGCAAATCTTTCCACGGTGTGGTGACTCCCTGCGAGACGCTTCCTGGGAGCAAATCTGAACAACAAGCACTCTTAGTTTCTTTTCGCCATTTCCCGCCAGATTTCATACTGAAGTTAAACTTTGTAATCAACCGTATTATTTTCTTTGTAATTTTTCCGTGATTTTCTAGGGAGAGGGAGATTTATTTCATGTTATATCTTTGGGAGCTTTTTTATGAGTATGAATTTCACAATCCTTTAAATAACTATTATATGTGAGAATACTCTCATAGAATTTTATATCGCACCCTTAGCAATTTTCTACTCAATTAGCAAACTTTTCTTTTCATTTAAATTATCCTACTTGGCAAACTTTATTTTTTTAAATGATGAAGATTATTTTAAGAGGTAAGACGCTTTCCTTATCAGAATTTAAGAGGATGTTTAATTTAGATAATTCTTCTAAAACCGACGAGAATACGCATGGAAACTGCAGTGCGAGAGCAAATCTTTACACGGTGTGGTGACTCCCGGCGAGACGCTTCCTGGGAGCAGATCTGAACCACAAGCACTCTTTCTTTCTTTTCGCCATTTCCCGCCAGATTTCATACTGAAGTTAAACTTTGTAATCAACCGTATTATTTTCTTTGTAATTTTTCCGTGATTTTATAGGGAGAGGGAGATTTATTTCATGTTATATTTTTGGGAGGTTTTTTATGAGTATGAATTTCACAATCTTTTAGGTAACTATTATATGTGAGAATACTCACATAGAATTTTATATCGCACACTTAGCAATTTTTTACTCAATTAGCAAACTTTTCTTTTCATTTAAATTATCCTACTTGGTAAACTTTTTATATACATTTTTTGAAAAAAAAATGATGAAGATTTTTTTCAGAGGTAAGACGCTTTCCTTATCAGAATTTAAGAGGATGTTTAATTTAGATAATTCTTCGAAAACCGACGAGAATACGCATGGAAACTGCAGTGCGAGAGCAAATCTTTACACGGTGTGGTGACTCCCTGCGAGACGCTTCCTGGGAGCAGATCTGAACAACAAGCACTCTTAGTTTTTTTCGCCATTTCCCGCCAGATTTCATACTGAAGTTAAACTTTGTAATCAACCGTATTATTTTCTTTGTAATTTTTCCGTGATTTTATAGGGAGAGGGAGATTTATTTCATGTTATATTTTTGGGAGGTTTTTTATGAGTATGAATTTCACAATCTTTTAGGTAACTATTATATGTGAGAATACTCACATAGAATTTTATATCGCACACTTAGCAATTTTCTACTCAATTAGCAAACTTTTCTTTTCATTTAAATTATCCTACTTGGTAAACTTTTTATATACATTTTTTGAAAAAAAAATTATGCAGATTTTTTTGAGAGGTAAGACGTTTTTCTTATCAGAATTTAAGAGGATGTTTAATTTAGGTAATTCTTCGAAAACCGACGAGAATACGCATGGAAACTGCAGTGCGAGAGCAAATCTTTACACGGTGTGGTGACTCCCTGCGAGACGCTTCCTGGCAGCAGATCTGAACAACAAGCACTCTTAGTTTCTTTTCGCCATTTCCCGCCAGATTTCATACTGAAGTTAAACATTGTAATCAACCGTATTATTTTCTTTGTAATTTTTCCGTGATTTTCTAGGGAGGGGGAGATTTATTTCATGTTATATCTTTGGGAGTTTTTTTAAGAGTATGAAGTTCATAATCTTTTAGTTAACTATTACATGTGAGAATATTCTCATAGAATATTATGTCGAACACTTAGCAATTTTCTACTCAATTAGCAAACTTTTCTTTTCATTTAAATTATCCTACTTGGTAAAATTTTTAAATACATTTTTTGAAAAAAAAATTATGCAGATTTTTTTGAGAGGTAAGACGCTTTTCTTATCAGAATTTAAGAGGATGTTTAATTTAGATAATTCTTCGAAAACCGACGAGAATACGCATGGAAACTGCAGTGCGAGAGCAAACCTTTACACGGTGTGGTGACTCCCTGCGAGACGCTTCCTGGGAGCAAATCTGAACAACAAGCACTCTTAGTTTCTTTTCGCCATTTCCCGCCAGATTTCATACTGAAGTTAAACTTTGTAATCAACCGTATTATTTTCTTTGTAATTTTTCCGTGATTTTCTAGGGAGAGGGAGATTTATTTCATGTTATATCTTTGGGAGCTTTTTTATGAGTATGAATTTCACAATCCTTTAAATAACTATTATATGTGAGAATACTCTCATAGAATTTTATATCGCACACTTAGCAATTTTCTACCCAATTAGCAAACTTTTCTTTTCATTTAAATTATCCTACTTGGCAAACTTTATTTTTTTAAATGATGAAGATTATTTTAAGAGGTAAGACGCTTTCCTTATCAGAATTTAAGAGGATGTTTAATTTAGATAATTCTTCTAAAACCGACGAGAATACGCATGGAAACTGCAGTGCGAGAGCAAATCTTTACACGGTGTGGTGACTCCTTGCGAGACGCTTCCTGGGAGCAGATCTGAACAACAAGCACTCTTAGTTTTTTTCGCCATTTCCCGCCAGATTTCATACTGAAGTTAAACTTTGTAATCAACCGTATTATTTTCTTTGTAATTTTTCCGTGATTTTCTAGGGAGGGGGAGATTTATTTCATGTTATATCTTTGGGAGGTTTTTTAAGAGTATGAAGTTCATAATCTTTTAGGTAACTATTACATGTGAGAATATTCTCATAGAATATTATGTCGAATACTTAGCAATTTTCTACTCAATTAGCAAACTTTTCTTTTCATTTAAATTATCCTACTTGGTAAACTTTTTATATACATTTTTTGAAAAAAAAATGATGAAGATTTTTTTCAGAGGTAAGACACTTTCCTTATCAGAATTTAAGAGGATGTTTAATTTAGATAATTCTTCGAAAACCGACTAGAATACGCATGGAAACTGCAGTGCGAGAGCAAATCTTTACACGGTGTGGTGACTCCCTGCGAGACGCTTCCTGGGAGCAGATCTGAACAACAAGCACTCTTAGTTTTTTTCGCCATTTCCCGCCAGATTTCATACTGAAGTTAAACTTTGTAATCAACCGTATTATTTTCTTTGTAATTTTTCCGTGATTTTCTAGGGAGGGGGAGATTTATTTCATGTTATATCTTTGGGAGTTTTTTTAAGAGTATGAAGTTCATAATCTTTTAGTTAACTATTACATGTGAGAATATTCTCATAGAATATTATGTCGAACACTTAGCAATTTTCTACTCAATTAGCAAACTTTTCTTTTCATTTAAATTATCCTACTTGGTAAAATTTTTAAATACATTTTTTGAAAAAAAAATTATGCAGATTTTTTTGAGAGGTAAGACGCTTTTCTTATCAGAATTTAAGAGGATGTTTAATTTAGATAATTCTTCGAAAACCGACGAGAATACGCATGGAAACTGCAGTGCGAGAGCAAATCTTTACACGGTGTGGTGACTCCCTGCGAGACGCTTCCTGGGAGCAAATCTGAACAACAAGCACTCTTAGTTTCTTTTCGCCATTTCCCGCCAGATTTCATACTGAAGTTAAACTTTGTAATCAACCGTATTATTTTCTTTGTAATTTTTCCGTGATTTTATAGGGAGAGGGAGATTTATTTCATGTTATATTTTTGGGAGGTTTTTTATGAGTATGAATTTCACAATCTTTTAGGTAACTATTATATGTGAGAATACTCACATAGAATTTTATATCGCACACTTAGCAATTTTCTACTCAATTAGCAAACTTTTATTTTCATTTAAATTATCCTACTTGGTAAACTTTTTATATACATTTTTTGAAAAAAAAATGATGAAGATTTTTTTCAGAGGTAAGACGCTTTCCTTATCAGAATTTAAGAGGATGTTTAATTTAGATAATTCTTCGAAAACCGACGAGAATACGCATGGAAACTGCAGTGCGAGAGCAAATCTTTACACGGTGTGGTGACTCCCTGCGAGACGCTTCCTGGGAGCAGATCTGAACAACAAGCACTCTTAGTTTTTTTCGCCATTTCCCGCCAGATTTCATACTGAAGTTAAACTTTGTAATCAACCGTATTATTTTCTTTGTAATTTTTCCGTGATTTTATAGGGAGAGGGAGATTTATTTCATGTTATATTTTTGGGAGGTTTTTTATGAGTATGAATTTCACAATCTTTTAGGTAACTATTATATGTGAGAATACTCACATAGAATTTTATATCGCACACTTAGCAATTTTCTACTCAATTAGCAAACTTTTCTTTTCATTTAAATTATCCTACTTGGTAAACTTTTTATATACATTTTTTAAAAAAAAAATTATGCAGATTTTTTTGAGAGGTAAGACGTTTTTCTTATCAGAATTTAAGAGGATGTTTAATTTAGGTAATTCTTCGAAAACCGACGAGAATACGCATGGAAACTGCAGTGCGAGAGCAAATCTTTACACGGTGTGGTGACTCCCTGCGAGACGCTTCCTGGCAGCAGATCTGAACAACAAGCACTCTTAGTTTCTTTTCGCCATTTCCCGCCAGATTTCATACTGAAGTTAAACATTGTAATCAACCGTATTATTTTCTTTGTAATTTTTCCGTGATTTTCTAGGGAGGGGGAGATTTATTTCATGTTATATCTTTGGGAGTTTTTTTAAGAGTATGAAGTTCATAATCTTTTAGTTAACTATTACATGTGAGAATATTCTCATAGAATATTATGTCGAACACTTAGCAATTTTCTACTCAATTAGCAAACTTTTCTTTTCATTTAAATTATCCTACTTGGTAAAATTTTTAAATACATTTTTTGAAAAAAAAATTATGCAGATTTTTTTGAGAGGTAACACGCTTTTCTTATCAGAATTTAAGAGGATGTTTAATTTAGATAATTCTTCGAAAACCGACGAGAATACGCATGGAAACTGCAGTGCGAGAGCAAACCTTTACACGGTGTGGTGACTCCCTGCGAGACGCTTCCTGGGAGCAAATCTGAACAACAAGCACTCTTAGTTTCTTTTCGCCATTTCCCGCCAGATTTCATACTGAAGTTAAACTTTGTAATCAACCGTATTATTTTCTTTGTAATTTTTCCGTGATTTTCTAGGGAGAGGGAGATTTATTTCATGTTATATCTTTGGGAGCTTTTTTATGAGTATGAATTTCACAATCCTTTAAATAACTATTATATGTGAGAATACTCTCATAGAATTTTATATCGCACACTTAGCAATTTTCTACCCAATTAGCAAACTTTTCTTTTCATTTAAATTATCCTACTTGGCAAACTTTATTTTTTTAAATGATGAAGATTATTTTAAGAGGTAAGACGCTTTCCTTATCAGAATTTAAGAGGATGTTTAATTTAGATAATTCTTCTAAAACCGACGAGAATACGCATGGAAACTGCAGTGCGAGAGCAAATCTTTACACGGTGTGGTGACTCCCGGCGAGACGCTTCCTGGGAGCAGATCTGAACCACAAGCACTCTTTCTTTCTTTTCGCCATTTCCCGCCAGATTTCATACTGAAGTTAAACTTTGTAATCAACCGTATTATTTCTTTGTAATTTTTCCGTGATTTTGTAGGGAGAGGGAGATTTATTTCATGTTATATTTTTGGGAGGTTTTTTATGAGTATGAATTTCACAATCTTTTAGGTAACTATTATATGTGAGAATACTCACATAGAATTTTATATCGCACACTTAGCAATTTTTTACTCAATTAGCAAACTTTTCTTTTCATTTAAATTATCCTACTTGGTAAACTTTTTATATACATTTTTTGAAAAAAAAATGATGAAGATTTTTTTCAGAGGTAAGACACTTTCCTTATCAGAATTTAAGAGGATGTTTAATTTAGATAATTCTTCGAAAACCGACTAGAATACGCATGGAAACTGCAGTGCGAGAGCAAATCTTTACACGGTGTGGTGACTCCCTGCGAGACGCTTCCTGGGAGCAGATCTGAACAACAAGCACTCTTAGTTTTTTTCGCCATTTCCCGCCAGATTTCATACTGAAGTTAAACTTTGTAATCAACCGTATTATTTTCTTTGTAATTTTTCCGTGATTTTCTAGGGAGGGTGAGATTTATTTCATGTTATATCTTTGGGAGTTTTTTTAAGAGTATGAAGTTCATAATCTTTTAGTTAACTATTACATGTGAGAATATTCTCATAGAATATTATGTCGAACACTTAGCAATTTTCTACTCAATTAGCAAACTTTTCTTTTCATTTAAATTATCCTACTTGGTAAAATTTTTAAATACATTTTTTGAAAAAAAAATTATGCAGATTTTTTTGAGAGGTAAGACGCTTTTCTTATCAGAATTTAAGAGGATGTTTAATTTAGATAATTCTTCGAAAACCGACGAGAATACGCATGGAAACTGCAGTGCGAGAGCAAATCTTTACACGGTGTGGTGACTCCCTGCGAGACGCTTCCTGGGAGCAAATCTGAACAACAAGCACTCTTAGTTTCTTTTCGCCATTTCCCGCCAGATTTCATACTGAAGTTAAACTTTGTAATCAACCGTATTATTTTCTTTGTAATTTTTCCGTGATTTTATAGGGAGAGGGAGATTTATTTCATGTTATATTTTTGGGAGGTTTTTTATGAGTATGAATTTCACAATCTTTTAGGTAACTATTATATGTGAGAATACTCACATAGAATTTTATATCGCACACTTAGCAATTTTCTACTCAATTAGCAAACTTTTATTTTCATTTAAATTATCCTACTTGGTAAACTTTTTATATACATTTTTTGAAAAAAAAAGATGAAGATTTTTTTCAGAGGTAAGACGCTTTCCTTATCAGAATTTAAGAGGATGTTTAATTTAGATAATTCTTCGAAAACCGACGAGAATACGCATGGAAACTGCAGTGCGAGAGCAAATCTTTACACGGTGTGGTGACTCCCTGCGAGACGCTTCCTGGGAGCAGATCTGAACAACAAGCACTCTTAGTTTTTTTCGCCATTTCCCGCCAGATTTCATACTGAAGTTAAACTTTGTAATCAACCGTATTATTTTCTTTGTAATTTTTCCGTGATTTTCTAGGGAGGGGGAGATTTATTTCATGTTATATCTTTGGGAGGTTTTTTAAGAGTATGAAGTTCATAATCTTTTAGGTAACTATTACATGTGAGAATATTCTCATAGAATATTATGTCGAATACTTAGCAATTTTCTACTCAATTAGCAAACTTTTCTTTTCATTTAAATTATCCTACTTGGTAAAATTTTTAAATACATTTTTTGAAAAAAAAATTATGCAGATTTTTTTGAGAGGTAAGACGCTTTTCTTATCAGAATTTAAGAGGATGTTTAATTTAGGTAATTCTTCGAAAACCGACGAGAATACGCATGGAAACTGCAGTGCGAGATCAAATCTTTACACGGTGTGGTAACTCCCTGCGAGACGCTTCCTGGCAGCAGATCTGAACAACAAGCACTCTTAGTTTCTTTTCGCCATTTCCCGCCAGATTTCATACTGAAGTTAAACATTGTAATCAACCGTATTATTTTCTTTGTAATTTTTCCGTGATTTTCTAGGGAGGGGGAGATTTATTTCATGTTATATCTTTGGGAGTTTTTTTAAGAGTATGAAGTTCATAATCTTTTAGTTAACTATTACATGTGAGAATATTCTCATAGAATATTATGTCGAACACTTAGCAATTTTCTACTCAATTAGCAAACTTTTCTTTTCATTTAAGTTATCCTACTTGGTAAAATTTTTAAATACATTTTTTGAAAAAAAAATTATGCAGATGTTTTTGAGAGGTAAGACGCTTTTCTTATCAGAATTTAAGAGGATGTTTAATTTAGATAATTCTTCGAAAACCGACGAGAATACGCATGGAAACTGCAGTGCGAGAGCAAATCTTTCCACGGTGTGGTGACTCCCTAAGAGACGCTTCCTGGGAGCAAATCTGAACAACAAGCACTCTTAGTTTCTTTTCGCCATTTCCCGCCAGATTTCATACTGAAGTTAAACTTTGTAATCAACCGTATTATTTTCTTTGTAATTTTTCCGTGATTTTCTAGGGAGAGGGAGATTTATTTCATGTTATATCTTTGGGAGCTTTTTTATGAGTATGAATTTCACAATCCTTTAAATAACTATTATATGTGAGAATACTCTCATAGAATTTTATATCGCACCCTTAGCAATTTTCTACTCAATTAGCAAACTTTTCTTTTCATTTAAATTATCCTACTTGGCAAACTTTATTTTTTTAAATGATGAAGATTATTTTAAGAGGTAAGACGCTTTCCTTATCAGAATTTAAGAGGATGTTTAATTTAGATAATTCTTCTAAAACCGACGAGAATACGCATGGAAACTGCAGTGCGAGAGCAAATCTTTACACGGTGTGGTGACTCCCGGCGAGACGCTTCCTGGGAGCAGATCTGAACCACAAGCACTCTTTCTTTCTTTTCGCCATTTCCCGCCAGATTTCATACTGAAGTTAAACTTTGTAATCAACCGTATTATTTTCTTTGTAATTTTTCCGTGATTTTATAGGGAGAGGGAGATTTATTTCATGTTATATTTTTGGGAGGTTTTTTATGAGTATGAATTTCACAATCTTTTAGGTAACTATTATATGTGAGAATACTCACATAGAATTTTATATCGCACACTTAGTAATTTTTTACTCAATTAGCAAACTTTTCTTTTCATTTAAATTATCCTACTTGGTAAACTTTTTATATACATTTTTTGAAAAAAAAATGATGAAGATTTTTTTCAGAGGTAAGACGCTTTCCTTATCAGAATTTAAGAGGATGTTTAATTTAGATAATTCTTCGAAAACCGACGAGAATACGCATGGAAACTGCAGTGCGAGAGCAAATCTTTACACGGTGTGGTGACTCCCTGCGAGACGCTTCCTGGGAGCAGATCTGAACAACAAGCACTCTTAGTTTTTTTCGCCATTTCCCGCCAGATTTCATACTGAAGTTAAACTTTGTAATCAACCGTATTATTTTCTTTGTAATTTTTCCGTGATTTTATAGGGAGAGGGAGATTTATTTCATGTTACATTTTTGGGAGGTTTTTTATGAGTATGAATTTCACAATCTTTTAGGTAACTATTATATGTGAGAATACTCACATAGAATTTTATATCGCACACTTAGCAATTTTCTACTCAATTAGCAAACTTTTCTTTTCATTTAAATTATCCTACTTGGTAAACTTTTTATATACATTTTTTGAAAAAAAAATTATGCAGATTTTTTTGAGAGGTAAGACGTTTTTCTTATCAGAATTTAAGAGGATGTTTAATTTAGGTAATTCTTCGAAAACCGACGAGAATACGCATGGAAACTGCAGTGCGAGAGCAAATCTTTACACGGTGTGGTGACTCCCTGCGAGACGCTTCCTGGTAGCAGATCTGAACAACAAGCACTCTTAGTTTCTTTTCGCCATTTCCCGCCAGATTTCATACTGAAGTTAAACTTTGTAATCAACCGTATTATTTTCTTTGTAATTTTTCCGTGATTTTCTAGGGAGGGGGAGATTTATTTCATGTTATATCTTTGGGAGGTTTTTTAAGAGTATGAAGTTCATAATCTTTTAGGTAACTATTACATGTGAGAATATTCTCATAGAATATTATGTCGAATACTTAGCAATTTTCTACTCAATTAGCAAACTTTTCTTTTCATTTAAATTATCCTACTTGGTAAACTTTTTATATACATTTTTTGAAAAAAAAATGATGAAGATTTTTTTCAGAGGTAAGACACTTTCCTTATCAGAATTTAAGAGGATGCTTAATTTAGATAATTCTTCGAAAACCGACTAGAATACGCATGGAAACTGCAGTGCGAGAGCAAATCTTTACACGGTGTGGTGACTCCCTGCGAGACGCTTCCTGGGAGCAGATCTGAACAACAAGCACTCTTAGTTTTTTTCGCCATTTCCCGCCAGATTTCATACTGAAGTTAAACTTTGTAATCAACCGTATTATTTTCTTTGTAATTTTTCCGTGATTTTCTAGGGAGGGGGAGATTTATTTCATGTTATATCTTTGGGAGTTTTTTTAAGAGTATGAAGTTCATAATCTTTTAGTTAACTATTACATGTGAGAATATTCTCATAGAATATTATGTCGAACACTTAGCAATTTTCTACTCAATTAGCAAACTTTTCTTTTCATTTAAATTATCCTACTTGGTAAAATTTTTAAATACATTTTTTGAAAAAAAAATTATGCAGATTTTTTTGAGAGGTAAGACGCTTTTCTTATCAGAATTTAAGAGGATGTTTAATTTAGATAATTCTTCGAAAACCGACGAGAATACGCATGGAAACTGCAGTGCGAGAGCAAATCTTTACACGGTGTGGTGACTCCCTGCGAGACGCTTCCTGGGAGCAAATCTGAACAACAAGCACTCTTAGTTTCTTTTCGCCATTTCCCGCCAGATTTCATACTGAAGTTAAACTTTGTAATCAACCGTATTATTTTCTTTGTAATTTTTCCGTGATTTTCTAGGGAGAGGGAGATTTATTTCATGTTATATCTTTGGGAGCTTTTTTATGAGTATGAATTTCACAATCCTTTAAATAACTATTATATGTGAGAATACTCTCATAGAATTTTATATCGCACACTTAGCAATTTTCTACCCAATTAGCAAACTTTTCTTTTCATTTAAATTATCCTACTTGGCAAACTTTATTTTTTTAAATGATGAAGATTATTTTAAGAGGTAAGACGCTTTCCTTATCAGAATTTAAGAGGATGTTTAATTTAGATAATTCTTCTAAAACCGACGAGAATACGCATGGAAACTGCAGTGCGAGAGCAAATCTTTACACGGTGTGGTGACTCCCGGCGAGACGCTTCCTGGGAGCAGATCTGAACCACAAGCACTCTTTCTTTCTTTTCGCCATTTCCCGCCAGATTTCATACTGAAGTTAAACTTTGTAATCAACCGTATTATTTTCTTTGTAATTTTTCCGTGATTTTATAGGGAGAGGGAGATTTATTTCATGTTATATTTTTGGGAGGTTTTTTATGAGTATGAATTTCACAATCTTTTAGGTAACTATTATATGTGAGAATACTCACATAGAATTTTATATCGCACACTTAGCAATTTTTTACTCAATTAGCAAACTTTTCTTTTCATTTAAATTATCCTACTTGGTAAACTTTTTATATACATTTTTTGAAAAAAAAATGATGAAGATTTTTTTCAGAGGTAAGACGCTTTCCTTATCAGAATTTAAGAGGATGTTTAATTTAGATAATTCTTCGAAAACCGACGAGAATACGCATGGAAACTGCAGTGCGAGAGCAAATCTTTACACGGTGTGGTGACTCCTTGCGAGACGCTTCCTGGGAGCAGATCTGAACAACAAGCACTCTTAGTTTTTTTCGCCATTTCCCGCCAGATTTCATACTGAAGTTAAACTTTGTAATCAACCGTATTATTTTCTTTGTAATTTTTCCGTGATTTTCTAGGGAGGGGGAGATTTATTTCATGTTATATCTTTGGGAGGTTTTTTAAGAGTATGAAGTTCATAATCTTTTAGGTAACTATTACATGTGAGAATATTCTCATAGAATATTATGTCGAACACTTAGCAATTTTCTACTCAATTAGCAAACTTTTCTTTTCATTTAAATTATCCTACTTGGTAAAATTTTTAAATACATTTTTTGAAAAAAAAATTATGCAGATGTTTTTGAGAGGTAAGACGCTTTTCTTATCAGAATTTAAGAGGATGTTTAATTTAGATAATTCTTCGAAAACCGACGAGAATACGCATGGAAACTGCAGTGCGAGAGCAAATCTTTACACGGTGTGGTGACTCCCTGCGAGACGCTTCCTGGGAGCAAATCTGAACAACAAGCACTCTTAGTTTCTTTTCGCCATTTCCCGCCAGATTTCATACTGAAGTTAAACTTTGTAATCAACCGTATTATTTTCTTTGTAATTTTTCCGTGATTTTCTAGGGAGAGGGAGATTTATTTCATGTTATATCTTTGGGAGCTTTTTTATGAGTATGAATTTCACAATCCTTTAAATAACTATTATATGTGAGAATACTCTCATAGAATTTTATATCGCACCCTTAGCAATTTTCTACTCAATTAGCAAACTTTTCTTTTCATTTAAATTATCCTACTTGGCAAACTTTATTTTTTTAAATGATGAAGATTATTTTAAGAGGTAAGACGCTTTCCTTATCAGAATTTAAGAGGATGTTTAATTTAGATAATTCTTCTAAAACCGACGAGAATACGCATGGAAACTGCAGTGCGAGAGCAAATCTTTACACGGTGTGGTGACTCCCGGCGAGACGCTTCCTGGGAGCAGATCTGAACCACAAGCACTCTTTCTTTCTTTTCGCCATTTCCCGCCAGATTTCATACTGAAGTTAAACTTTGTAATCAACCGTATTATTTTCTTTGTAATTTTTCCGTGATTTTATAGGGAGAGGGAGATTTATTTCATGTTATATTTTTGGGAGGTTTTTTATGAGTATGAATTTCACAATCTTTTAGGTAACTATTATATGTGAGAATACTCACATAGAATTTTATATCGCACACTTAGCAATTTTTTACTCAATTAGCAAACTTTTCTTTTCATTTAAATTATCCTACTTGGTAAACTTTTTATATACATTTTTTGAAAAAAAAATGATGAAGATTTTTTTCAGATGTAAGACGCTTTCCTTATCAGAATTTAAGAGGATGTTTAATTTAGATAATTCTTCGAAAACCGACGAGAATACGCATGGAAACTGCAGTGCGAGAGCAAATCTTTACACGGTGTGGTGACTCCCTGCGAGACGCTTCCTGGGAGCAGATCTGAACAACAAGCACTCTTAGTTTTTTTCGCCATTTCCCGCCAGATTTCATACTGAAGTTAAACTTTGTAATCAACCGTATTATTTTCTTTGTAATTTTTCCGTGATTTTATAGGGAGAGGGAGATTTATTTCATGTTATATTTTTGGGAGGTTTTTTATGAGTATGAATTTCACAATCTTTTAGGTAACTATTATATGTGAGAATACTCACATAGAATTTTATATCGCACACTTAGCAATTTTTTACTCAATTAGCAAACTTTTCTTTTCATTTAAATTATCCTACTTGGTAAACTTTTTATATACATTTTTTGAAAAAAAAATGATGAAGATTTTTTTCAGAGGTAAGACGCTTTCCTTATCAGAATTTAAGAGGATGTTTAATTTAGATAATTCTTCGAAAACCGACGATAATACGCATGGAAACTGCAGTGCGAGAGCAAATCTTTACACGGTGTGGTGACTCCTTGCGAGACGCTTCCTGGGAGCAGATCTGAACAACAAGCACTCTTAGTTTTTTTCGCCATTTCCCGCCAGATTTCATACTGAAGTTAAACTTTGTAATCAACCGTATTATTTTCTTTGTAATTTTTCCGTGATTTTCTAGGGAGGGGGAGATTTATTTCATGTTATATCTTTGGGAGGTTTTTTAAGAGTATGAAGTTCATAATCTTTTAGGTAACTATTACATGTGAGAATATTCTCATAGAATATTATGTCGAACACTTAGCAATTTTCTACCCAATTAGCAAACTTTTCTTTTCATTTAAATTATCCTACTTGGCAAACTTTATTTTTTTAAATGATGAAGATTATTTTAAGAGGTAAGACGCTTTCCTTATCAGAATTTAAGAGGATGTTTAATTTAGATAATTCTTCTAAAACCGACGAGAATACGCATGGAAACTGCAGTGCGAGAGCAAATCTTTACACGGTGTGGTGACTCCCGGCGAGACGCTTCCTGGGAGCAGATCTGAACCACAAGCACTCTTTCTTTCTTTTCGCCATTTCCCGCCAGATTTCATACTGAAGTTAAACTTTGTAATCAACCGTATTATTTTCTTTGTAATTTTTCCGTGATTTTATAGGGAGAGGGAGATTTATTTCATGTTATATTTTTGGGAGGTTTTTTATGAGTATGAATTTCACAATCTTTTAGGTAACTATTATATGTGAGAATACTCACATAGAATTTTATATCGCACACTTAGCAATTTTTTACTCAATTAGCAAACTTTTCTTTTCATTTAAATTATCCTACTTGGTAAACTTTTTATATACATTTTTTGAAAAAAAAATGATGAAGATTTTTTTCAGAGGTAAGACGCTTTCCTTATCAGAATTTAAGAGGATGTTTAATTTAGATAATTCTTCGAAAACCGACGAGAATACGCATGGAAACTGCAGTGCGAGAGCAAATCTTTACACGGTGTGGTGACTCCTTGCGAGACGCTTCCTGGGAGCAGATCTGAACAACAAGCACTCTTATTTTTTTCGCCATTTCCCGCCAGATTTCATACTGAAGTTAAACTTTGTAATCAACCGTATTATTTTCTTTGTAATTTTTCCGTGATTTTCTAGGGAGGGGGAGATTTATTTCATGTTATATCTTTGGGAGGTTTTTTAAGAGTATGAAGTTCATAATCTTTTAGGTAACTATTACATGTGAGAATATTCTCATAGAATATTATGTCGAACACTTAGCAATTTTCTACTCAATTAGCAAACTTTTCTTTTCATTTAAATTATCCTACTTGGTAAAATTTTTAAATACATTTTTTGAAAAAAAAATTATGCAGATGTTTTTGAGAGGTAAGACGCTTTTCTTATCAGAATTTAAGAGGATGTTTAATTTAGATAATTCTTCGAAAACCGACGAGAATACGCATGGAAACTGCAGTGCGAGAGCAAATCTTTACACGGTGTGGTGACTCCCTGCGAGACGCTTCCTGGGAGCAAATCTGAACAACAAGCACTCTTAGTTTCTTTTCGCCATTTCCCGCCAGATTTCATACTGAAGTTAAACTTTGTAATCAACCGTATTATTTTCTTTGTAATTTTTCCGTGATTTTCTAGGGAGAGGGAGATTTATTTCATGTTATATCTTTGGGAGCTTTTTTATGAGTATGAATTTCACAATCCTTTAAATAACTATTATATGTGAGAATACTCTCATAGAATTTTATATCGCACCCTTAGCAATTTTCTACTCAATTAGCAAACTTTTCTTTTCATTTAAATTATCCTACTTGGCAAACTTTATTTTTTTAAATGATGAAGATTATTTTAAGAGGTAAGACGCTTTCCTTATCAGAATTTAAGAGGATGTTTAATTTAGATAATTCTTCTAAAACCGACGAGAATACGCATGGAAACTGCAGTGCGAGAGCAAATCTTTACACGGTGTGGTGACTCCCGGCGAGACGCTTCCTGGGAGCAGATCTGAACCACAAGCACTCTTTCTTTCTTTTCGCCATTTCCCGCCAGATTTCATACTGAAGTTAAACTTTGTAATCAACCGTATTATTTTCTTTGTAATTTTTCCGTGATTTTATAGGGAGAGGGAGATTTATTTCATGTTATATTTTTGGGAGGTTTTTTATGAGTATGAATTTCACAATCTTTTAGGTAACTATTATATGTGAGAATACTCACATAGAATTTTATATCGCACACTTAGCAATTTTTTACTCAATTAGCAAACTTTTCTTTTCATTTAAATTATCCTACTTGGTAAACTTTTTATATACATTTTTTGAAAAAAAAATGATGAAGATTTTTTTCAGATGTAAGACGCTTTCCTTATCAGAATTTAAGAGGATGTTTAATTTAGATAATTCTTCGAAAACCGACGAGAATACGCATGGAAACTGCAGTGCGAGAGCAAATCTTTACACGGTGTGGTGACTCCCTGCGAGACGCTTCCTGGGAGCAGATCTGAACAACAAGCACTCTTAGTTTTTTTCGCCATTTCCCGCCAGATTTCATACTGAAGTTAAACTTTGTAATCAACCGTATTATTTTCTTTGTAATTTTTCCGTGATTTTATAGGGAGAGGGAGATTTATTTCATGTTATATTTTTGGGAGGTTTTTTATGAGTATGAATTTCACAATCTTTTAGGTAACTATTATATGTGAGAATACTCACATAGAATTTTATATCGCACACTTAGCAATTTTTTACTCAATTAGCAAACTTTTCTTTTCATTTAAATTATCCTACTTGGTAAACTTTTTATATACATTTTTTGAAAAAAAAATGATGAAGATTTTTTTCAGAGGTAAGACGCTTTCCTTATCAGAATTTAAGAGGATGTTTAATTTAGATAATTCTTCGAAAACCGACGATAATACGCATGGAAACTGCAGTGCGAGAGCAAATCTTTACACGGTGTGGTGACTCCTTGCGAGACGCTTCCTGGGAGCAGATCTGAACAACAAGCACTCTTAGTTTTTTTCGCCATTTCCCGCCAGATTTCATACTGAAGTTAAACTTTGTAATCAACCGTATTATTTTCTTTGTAATTTTTCCGTGATTTTCTAGGGAGGGGGAGATTTATTTCATGTTATATCTTTGGGAGGTTTTTTAAGAGTATGAAGTTCATAATCTTTTAGGTAACTATTACATGTGAGAATATTCTCATAGAATATTATGTCGAACACTTAGCAATTTTCTACTCAATTAGCAAACTTTTCTTTTCATTTAAATTATCCTACTTGGTAAAATTTTTAAATACATTTTTTGAAAAAAAAATTATGCAGATGTTTTTGAGAGGTAAGACGCTTTTCTTATCAGAATTTAAGAGGATGTTTAATTTAGATAATTCTTCGAAAACCGACGAGAATACGCATGGAAACTGCAGTGCGAGAGCAAATCTTTACACGGTGTGGTGACTCCCTGCGAGACGCTTCCTGGGAGCAAATCTGAACAACAAGCACTCTTAGTTTCTTTTCGCCATTTCCCGCCAGATTTCATACTGAAGTTAAACTTTGTAATCAACCGTATTATTTTCTTTGTAATTTTTCCGTGATTTTCTAGGGAGAGGGAGATTTATTTCATGTTATATCTTTGGGAGCTTTTTTATGAGTATGAATTTCACAATCCTTTAAATAACTATTATATGTGAGAATACTCTCATAGAATTTTATATCGCACCCTTAGCAATTTTCTACTCAATTAGCAAACTTTTCTTTTCATTTAAATTATCCTACTTGGCAAACTTTATTTTTTTAAATGATGAAGATTATTTTAAGAGGTAAGACGCTTTCCTTATCAGAATTTAAGAGGATGTTTAATTTAGATAATTCTTCTAAAACCGACGAGAATACGCATGGAAACTGCAGTGCGAGAGCAAATCTTTACACGGTGTGGTGACTCCCGGCGAGACGCTTCCTGGGAGCAGATCTGAACCACAAGCACTCTTTCTTTCTTTTCGCCATTTCCCGCCAGATTTCATACTGAAGTTAAACTTTGTAATCAACCGTATTATTTTCTTTGTAATTTTTCCGTGATTTTATAGGGAGAGGGAGATTTATTTCATGTTATATTTTTGGGAGGTTTTTTATGAGTATGAATTTCACAATCTTTTAGGTAACTATTATATGTGAGAATACTCACATAGAATTTTATATCGCACACTTAGCAATTTTTTACTCAATTAGCAAACTTTTCTTTTCATTTAAATTATCCTACTTGGTAAACTTTTTATATACATTTTTTGAAAAAAAAATGATGAAGATTTTTTTCAGAGGTAAGACGCTTTCCTTATCAGAATTTAAGAGGATGTTTAATTTAGATAATTCTTCGAAAACCGACGAGAATACGCATGGAAACTGCAGTGCGAGAGCAAATCTTTACACGGTGTGATGACTCCCTGCGAGACGCTTCCTGGGAGCAGATCTGAACAACAAGCACTCTTAGTTTTTTTCGCCATTTCCCGCCAGATTTCATACTGAAGTTAAACTTTGTAATCAACCGTATTATTTTCTTTGTAATTTTTCCGTGATTTTATAGGGAGAGGGAGATTAATTTCATGTTATATTTTTGGGAGGTTTTTTATGAGTATGAATTTCACAATCTTTTAGGTAACTATTATATGTGAGAATACTCACATAGAATTTTATATCGCACACTTAGCAATTTTCTACTCAATTAGCAAACTTTTCTTTTCATTTAAATTATCCTACTTGGTAAACTTTTTATATACATTTTTTGAAAAAAAAATTATGCAGATTTTTTTGAGAGGTAAGACGTTTTTCTTATCAGAATTTAAGAGGATGTTTAATTTAGGTAATTCTTCGAAAACCGACGAGAATACGCATGGAAACTGCAGTGCGAGAGCAAATCTTTACACGGTGTGGTGACTCCCTGCGAGACGCTTCCTGGAAGCAGATCTGAACAACAAGCACTCTTAGTTTCTTTTCGCCATTTCCCGCCAGATTTCATACTGAAGTTAAACATTGTAATCAACCGTATTATTTTCTTTGTAATTTTTCCGTGATTTTCTAGGGAGGGGGAGATTTATTTCATGTTATATCTTTGGGAGTTTTTTTAAGAGTATGAAGTTCATAATCATTTAGTTAACTATTACATGTGAGAATATTCTCATAGAATATTATGTCGAACACTTAGCAATTTTCTACTCAATTAGCAAACTTTTCTTTTCATTTAAATTATCCTACTTGGTAAAATTTTTAAATACATTTTTTGAAAAAAAAATTATGCAGATTTTTTTGAGAGGTAAGACGCTTTTCTTATCAGAATTTAAGAGGATGTTTAATTTAGATAATTCTTCGAAAACCGACGAGAATACGCATGGAAACTGCAGTGCGAGAGCAAACCTTTACACGGTGTGGTGACTCCCTGCGAGACGCTTCCTGGGAGCAAATCTGAACAACAAGCACTCTTAGTTTCTTTTCGCCATTTCCCGCCAGATTTCATACTGAAGTTAAACTTTGTAATCAACCGTATTATTTTCTTTGTAATTTTTCCGTGATTTTCTAGGGAGAGGGAGATTTATTTCATGTTATATCTTTGGGAGCTTTTTTATGAGTATGAATTTCACAATCCTTTAAATAACTATTATATGTGAGAATACTCTCATAGAATTTTATATCGCACACTTAGCAATTTTCTACCCAATTAGCAAACTTTTCTTTTCATTTAAATTATCCTACTTGGCAAACTTTATTTTTTTAAATGATGAAGATTATTTTAAGAGGTAAGACGCTTTCCTTATCAGAATTTAAGAGGATGTTTAATTTAGATAATTCTTCTAAAACCGACGAGAATACGCATGGAAACTGCAGTGCGAGAGCAAATCTTTACACGGTGTGGTGACTCCCGGCGAGACGCTTCCTGGGAGCATATCTGAACCACAAGCACTCTTTCTTTCTTTTCGCCATTTCCCGCCAGATTTCATACTGAAGTTAAACTTTGTAATCAACCGTATTATTTCTTTGTAATTTTTCCGTGATTTTGTAGGGAGAGGGAGATTTATTTCATGTTATATTTTTGGGAGGTTTTTTATGAGTATGAATTTCACAATCTTTTAGGTAACTATTATATGTGAGAATACTCACATAGAATTTTATATCGCACACTTAGCAATTTTTTACTCAATTAGCAAACTTTTCTTTTCATTTAAATTATCCTACTTGGTAAACTTTTTATATACATTTTTTGAAAAAAAAATGATGAAGATTTTTTTCAGAGTTAAGACGCTTTCCTTATCAGAATTTAAGAGGATGTTTAATTTAGATAATTCTTCGAAAACCGACGAGAATACGCATGGAAACTGCAGTGCGAGAGCAAATCTTTACACGGTGTGGTGACTCCCTGCGAGACGCTTCCTGGGAGCAAATCTGAACAACAAGCACTCTTAGTTTCTTTTCGCCATTTCCCGCCAGATTTCATACTGAAGTTAAACTTTGTAATCAACCGTATTATTTTCTTTGTAATTTTTCCGTGATTTTCTAGGGAGAGGGAGATTTATTTCATGTTATATCTTTGGGAGGTTTTTTAAGAGTATGAAGTTCATAATCTTTTAGGTAACTATTACATGTGAGAATATTCTCATAGAATATTATGTCGAATACTTAGCAATTTTCTACTCAATTAGCAAACTTTTCTTTTCATTTAAATTATCCTACTTGGTAAACTTTTTATATACATTTTTTGAAAAAAAAATGATGAAGATTTTTTTCAGAGGTAAGACACTTTCCTTATCAGAATTTAAGAGGATGTTTAATTTAGATAATTCTTCGAAAACCGACTAGAATACGCATGGAAACTGCAGTGCGAGAGCAAATCTTTACACGGTGTGGTGACTCCCTGCGAGACGCTTCCTGGGAGCAGATCTGAACAACAAGCACTCTTAGTTTTTTTCGCCATTTCCCGCCAGATTTCATACTGAAGTTAAACTATGTAATCAACCGTATTATTTTCTTTGTAATTTTTCCGTGATTTTCTAGGGAGGGGGAGATTTATTTCATGTTATATCTTTGGGAGTTTTTTTAAGAGTATGAAGTTCATAATCTTTTAGTTAACTATTACATGTGAGAATATTCTCATAGAATATTATGTCGAACACTTAGCAATTTTCTACTCAATTAGCAAACTTTTCTTTTCATTTAAATTATCCTACTTGGTAAAATTTTTAAATACATTTTTTGAAAAAAAAATTATGCAGATTTTTTTGAGAGGTAAGACGCTTTTCTTATCAGAATTTAAGAGGATGTTTAATTTAGATAATTCTTCGAAAACCGACGAGAATACGCATGGAAACTGCAGTGCGAGAGCAAATCTTTACACGGTGTGGTGACTCCCTGCGAGACGCTTCCTGGGAGCAAATCTGAACAACAAGCACTCTTAGTTTCTTTTCGCCATTTCCCGCCAGATTTCATACTGAAGTTAAACTTTGTAATCAACCGTATTATTTTCTTTGTAATTTTTCCGTGATTTTCTAGGGAGAGGGAGATTTATTTCATGTTATATCTTTGGGAGCTTTTTTATGAGTATGAATTTCACAATCCTTTAAATAACTATTATATGTGAGAATACTCTCATAGAATTTTATATCGCACACTTAGCAATTTTCTACCCAATTAGCAAACTTTTCTTTTCATTTAAATTATCCTACTTGGCAAACTTTATTTTTTTAAATGATGAAGATTATTTTAAGAGGTAAGACGCTTTCCTTATCAGAATTTAAGAGGATGTTTAATTTAGATAATTCTTCTAAAACCGACGAGAATACGCATGGAAACTGCAGTGCGAGAGCAAATCTTTACACGGTGTGGTGACTCCCGGCGAGACGCTTCCTGGGAGCAGATCTGAACCACAAGCACTCTTTCTTTCTTTTCGCCATTTCCCGCCAGATTTCATACTGAAGTTAAACTTTGTAATCAACCGTATTACTTTCTTTGTAATTTTTCCGTGATTTTATAGGGAGAGGGAGATTTATTTCATGTTATATTTTTGGGAGGTTTTTTATGAGTATGAATTTCACAATCTTTTAGGTAACTATTATATGTGAGAATACTCACATAGAATTTTATATCGCACACTTAGCAATTTTTTACTCAATTAGCAAACTTTTCTTTTCATTTAAATTATCCTACTTGGTAAACTTTTTATATACATTTTTTGAAAAAAAAATGATGAAGATTTTTTTCAGAGGTAAGACGCTTTCCTTATCAGAATTTAAGAGGATGTTTAATTTAGATAATTCTTCGAAAACCGACGAGAATACGCATGGAAACTGCAGTGCGAGAGCAAATCTTTACACGGTGTGGTGACTCCTTGCGAGACGCTTCCTGGGAGCAGATCTGAACAACAAGCACTCTTAGTTTTTTTCGCCATTTCCCGCCAGATTTCATACTGAAGTTAAACTTTGTAATCAACCGTATTATTTTCTTTGTAATTTTTCCGTGATTTTCTAGGGAGGGGGAGATTTATTTCATGTTATATCTTTGGGAGGTTTTTTAAGAGTATGAAGTTCATAATCTTTTAGGTAACTATTACATGTGAGAATATTCTCATAGAATATTATGTCGAACACTTAGCAATTTTCTACTCAATTAGCAAACTTTTCTTTTCATTTAAATTATCCTACTTGGTAAAATTTTTAAATACATTTTTTGAAAAAAAAATTATGCAGATGTTTTTGAGAGGTAAGACGCTTTTCTTATCAGAATTTAAGAGGATGTTTAATTTAGATAATTCTTCGAAAACCGACGAGAATACGCATGGAAACTGCAGTGCGAGAGCAAATCTTTACACGGTGTGGTGACTCCCTGCGAGACGCTTCCTGGGAGCAAATCTGAACAACAAGCACTCTTAGTTTCTTTTCGCCATTTCCCGCCAGATTTCATACTGAAGTTAAACTTTGTAATCAACCGTATTATTTTCTTTGTAATTTTTCCGTGATTTTCTAGGGAGAGGGAGATTTATTTCATGTTATATCTTTGGGAGCTTTTTTATGAGTATGAATTTCACAATCCTTTAAATAACTATTATATGTGAGAATACTCTCATAGAATTTTATATCGCACCCTTAGCAATTTTCTACTCAATTAGCAAACTTTTCTTTTCATTTAAATTATCCTACTTGGCAAACTTTATTTTTTTAAATGATGAAGATTATTTTAAGAGGTAAGACGCTTTCCTTATCAGAATTTAAGAGGATGTTTAATTTAGATAATTCTTCTAAAACCGACGAGAATACGCATGGAAACTGCAGTGCGAGAGCAAATCTTTACACGGTGTGGTGACTCCCGGCGAGACGCTTCCTGGGAGCAGATCTGAACCACAAGCACTCTTTCTTTCTTTTCGCCATTTCCCGCCAGATTTCATACTGAAGTTAAACTTTGTAATCAACCGTATTATTTTCTTTGTAATTTTTCCGTGATTTTATAGGGAGAGGGAGATTTATTTCATGTTATATTTTTGGGAGGTTTTTTATGAGTATGAATTTCACAATCTTTTAGGTAACTATTATATGTGAGAATACTCACATAGAATTTTATATCGCACACTTAGCAATTTTTTACTCAATTAGCAAACTTTTCTTTTCATTTAAATTATCCTACTTGGTAAACTTTTTATATACATTTTTTGAAAAAAAAATGATGAAGATTTTTTTCAGAGGTAAGACGCTTTCCTTATCAGAATTTAAGAGGATGTTTAATTTAGATAATTCTTCGAAAACCGACGAGAATACGCATGGAAACTGCAGTGCGAGAGCAAATCTTTACACGGTGTGGTGACTCCCTGCGAGACGCTTCCTGGGAGCAGATCTGAACAACAAGCACTCTTAGTTTTTTTCGCCATTTCCCGCCAGATTTCATACTGAAGTTAAACTTTGTAATCAACCGTATTATTTTCTTTGTAATTTTTCCGTGATTTTATAGGGAGAGGGAGATTTATTTCATGTTATATTTTTGGGAGGTTTTTTATGAGTATGAATTTCACAATCTTTTAGGTAACTATTATATGTGAGAATACTCACATAGAATTTTATATCGCACACTTAGCAATTTTTTACTCAATTAGCAAACTTTTCTTTTCATTTAAATTATCCTACTTGGTAAACTTTTTATATACATTTTTTGAAAAAAAAATGATGAAGATTTTTTTCAGAGGTAAGACGCTTTCCTTATCAGAATTTAAGAGGATGTTTAATTTAGATAATTCTTCGAAAACCGACGAGAATACGCATGGAAACTGCAGTGCGAGAGCAAATCTTTACACGGTGTGGTGACTCCTTGCGAGACGCTTCCTGGGAGCAGATCTGAACAACAAGCACTCTTAGTTTTTTTCGCCATTTCCCGCCAGATTTCATACTGAAGTTAAACTTTGTAATCAACCGTATTATTTTCTTTGTAATTTTTCCGTGATTTTCTAGGGAGGGGGAGATTTATTTCATGTTATATCTTTGGGAGGTTTTTTAAGAGTATGAAGTTCATAATCTTTTAGGTAACTATTACATGTGAGAATATTCTCATAGAATATTATGTCGAACACTTAGCAATTTTCTACTCAATTAGCAAACTTTTCTTTTCATTTAAATTATCCTACTTGGTAAAATTTTTAAATACATTTTTTGAAAAAAAAATTATGCAGATGTTTTTGAGAGGTAAGACGCTTTTCTTATCAGAATTTAAGAGGATGTTTAATTTAGATAATTCTTCGAAAACCGACGAGAATACGCATGGAAACTGCAGTGCGAGAGCAAATCTTTACACGGTGTGGTGACTCCCTGCGAGACGCTTCCTGGGAGCAAATCTGAACAACAAGCACTCTTAGTTTCTTTTCGCCATTTCCCGCCAGATTTCATACTGAAGTTAAACTTTGTAATCAACCGTATTATTTTCTTTGTAATTTTTCCGTGATTTTCTAGGGAGAGGGAGATTTATTTCATGTTATATCTTTGGGAGCTTTTTTATGAGTATGAATTTCACAATCCTTTAAATAACTATTATATGTGAGAATACTCTCATAGAATTTTATATCGCACCCTTAGCAATTTTCTACTCAATTAGCAAACTTTTCTTTTCATTTAAATTATCCTACTTGGCAAACTTTATTTTTTTAAATGATGAAGATTATTTTAAGAGGTAAGACGCTTTCCTTATCAGAATTTAAGAGGATGTTTAATTTAGATAATTCTTCTAAAACCGACGAGAATACGCATGGAAACTGCAGTGCGAGAGCAAATCTTTACACGGTGTGGTGACTCCCGGCGAGACGCTTCCTGGGAGCAGATCTGAACCACAAGCACTCTTTCTTTCTTTTCGCCATTTCCCGCCAGATTTCATACTGAAGTTAAACTTTGTAATCAACCGTATTATTTTCTTTGTAATTTTTCCGTGATTTTATAGGGAGAGGGAGATTTATTTCATGTTATATTTTTGGGAGGTTTTTTATGAGTATGAATTTCACAATCTTTTAGGTAACTATTATATGTGAGAATACTCACATAGAATTTTATATCGCACACTTAGCAATTTTTTACTCAATTAGCAAACTTTTCTTTTCATTTAAATTATCCTACTTGGTAAACTTTTTATATACATTTTTTGAAAAAAAAATGATGAAGATTTTTTTCAGAGGTAAGACGCTTTCCTTATCAGAATTTAAGAGGATGTTTAATTTAGATAATTCTTCGAAAACCGACGAGAATACGCATGGAAACTGCAGTGCGAGAGCAAATCTTTACACGGTGTGATGACTCCCTGCGAGACGCTTCCTGGGAGCAGATCTGAACAACAAGCACTCTTAGTTTTTTTCGCCATTTCCCGCCAGATTTCATACTGAAGTTAAACATTGTAATCAACCGTATTATTTTCTTTGTAATTTTTCCGTGATTTTCTAGGGAGGGGGAGATTTATTTCATGTTATATCTTTGGGAGTTTTTTTAAGAGTATGAAGTTCATAATCTTTTAGTTAACTATTACATGTGAGAATATTCTCATAGAATATTATGTCGAACACTTAGCAATTTTCTACTCAATTAGCAAACTTTTCTTTTCATTTAAATTATCCTACTTGGTAAAATTTTTAAATACATTTTTTGAAAAAAAAATTATGCAGATTTTTTTGAGAGGTAAGACGCTTTTCTTATCAGAATTTAAGAGGATGTTTAATTTAGATAATTCTTCGAAAACCGACGAGAATACGCATGGAAACTGCAGTGCGAGAGCAAATCTTTACACGGTGTGGTGACTCCCTGCGAGACGCTTCCTGGGAGCAAATCTGAACAACAAGCACTCTTAGTTTCTTTTCGCCATTTCCCGCCAGATTTCATACTGAAGTTAAACTTTGTAATCAACCGTATTATTTTCTTTGTAATTTTTCCGTGATTTTCTAGGGAGAGGGAGATTTATTTCATGTTATATCTTTGGGAGCTTTTTTATGAGTATGAATTTCACAATCCTTTAAATAACTATTATATGTGAGAATACTCTCATAGAATTTTATATCGCACACTTAGCAATTTTCTACCCAATTAGCAAACTTTTCTTTTCATTTAAATTATCCTACTTGGCAAACTTTATTTTTTTAAATGATGAAGATTATTTTAAGAGGTAAGACGCTTTCCTTATCAGAATTTAAGAGGATGTTTAATTTAGATAATTCTTCTAAAACCGACGAGAATACGCATGGAAACTGCAGTGCGAGAGCAAATCTTTACACGGTGTGGTGACTCCCGGCGAGACGCTTCCTGGGAGCATATCTGAACCACAAGCACTCTTTCTTTCTTTTCGCCATTTCCCGCCAGATTTCATACTGAAGTTAAACTTTGTAATCAACCGTATTATTTCTTTGTAATTTTTCCGTGATTTTGTAGGGAGAGGGAGATTTATTTCATGTTATATTTTTGGGAGGTTTTTTATGAGTATGAATTTCACAATCTTTTAGGTAACTATTATATGTGAGAATACTCACATAGAATTTTATATCGCACACTTAGCAATTTTTTACTCAATTAGCAAACTTTTCTTTTCATTTAAATTATCCTACTTGGTAAACTTTTTATATACATTTTTTGAAAAAAAAATGATGAAGATTTTTTTCAGAGTTAAGACGCTTTCCTTATCAGAATTTAAGAGGATGTTTAATTTAGATAATTCTTCGAAAACCGACGAGAATACGCATGGAAACTGCAGTGCGAGAGCAAATCTTTACACGGTGTGGTGACTCCCTGCGAGACGCTTCCTGGGAGCAAATCTGAACAACAAGCACTCTTAGTTTCTTTTCGCCATTTCCCGCCAGATTTCATACTGAAGTTAAACTTTGTAATCAACCGTATTATTTTCTTTGTAATTTTTCCGTGATTTTCTAGGGAGAGGGAGATTTATTTCATGTTATATCTTTGGGAGGTTTTTTAAGAGTATGAAGTTCATAATCTTTTAGGTAACTATTACATGTGAGAATATTCTCATAGAATATTATGTCGAATACTTAGCAATTTTCTACTCAATTAGCAAACTTTTCTTTTCATTTAAATTATCCTACTTGGTAAACTTTTTATATACATTTTTTGAAAAAAAAATGATGAAGATTTTTTTCAGAGGTAAGACACTTTCCTTATCAGAATTTAAGAGGATGTTTAATTTAGATAATTCTTCGAAAACCGACTAGAATACGCATGGAAACTGCAGTGCGAGAGCAAATCTTTACACGGTGTGGTGACTCCCTGCGAGACGCTTCCTGGGAGCAGATCTGAACAACAAGCACTCTTTCTTTCTTTTCGCCATTTCCCGCCAGATTTCATACTGAAGTTAAACTTTGTAATCAACCGTATTACTTTCTTTGTAATTTTTCCGTGATTTTATAGGGAGAGGGAGATTTATTTCATGTTATATTTTTGGGAGGTTTTTTATGAGTATGAATTTCACAATCTTTTAGGTAACTATTATATGTGAGAATACTCACATAGAATTTTATATCGCACACTTAGCAATTTTTTACTCAATTAGCAAACTTTTCTTTTCATTTAAATTATCCTACTTGGTAAACTTTTTATATACATTTTTTGAAAAAAAAATGATGAAGATTTTTTTCAGAGGTAAGACGCTTTCCTTATCAGAATTTAAGAGGATGTTTAATTTAGATAATTCTTCGAAAACCGACGAGAATACGCATGGAAACTGCAGTGCGAGAGCAAATCTTTACACGGTGTGGTGACTCCTTGCGAGACGCTTCCTGGGAGCAGATCTGAACAACAAGCACTCTTAGTTTTTTTCGCCATTTCCCGCCAGATTTCATACTGAAGTTAAACTTTGTAATCAACCGTATTATTTTCTTTGTAATTTTTCAGTGATTTTCTAGGGAGGGGGAGATTTATTTCATGTTATATCTTTGGGAGGTTTTTTAAGAGTATGAAGTTCATAATCTTTTAGGTAACTATTACATGTGAGAATATTCTCATAGAATATTATGTCGAACACTTAGCAATTTTCTACTCAATTAGCAAACTTTTCTTTTCATTTAAATTATCCTACTTGGTAAAATTTTTAAATACATTTTTTGAAAAAAAAATTATGCAGATGTTTTTGAGAGGTAAGACGCTTTTCTTATCAGAATTTAAGAGGATGTTTAATTTAGATAATTCTTCGAAAACCGACGAGAATACGCATGGAAACTGCAGTGCGAGAGCAAATCTTTACACGGTGTGGTGACTCCCTGCGAGACGCTTCCTGGGAGCAAATCTGAACAACAAGCACTCTTAGTTTCTTTTCGCCATTTCCCGCCAGATTTCATACTGAAGTTAAACTTTGTAATCAACCGTATTATTTTCTTTGTAATTTTTCCGTGATTTTCTAGGGAGAGGGAGATTTATTTCATGTTATATCTTTGGGAGCTTTTTTATGAGTATGAATTTCACAATCCTTTAAATAACTATTATATGTGAGAATACTCTCATAGAATTTTATATCGCACCCTTAGCAATTTTCTACTCAATTAGCAAACTTTTCTTTTCATTTAAATTATCCTACTTGGCAAACTTTATTTTTTTAAATGATGAAGATTATTTTAAGAGGTAAGACGCTTTCCTTATCAGAATTTAAGAGGATGTTTAATTTAGATAATTCTTCTAAAACCGACGAGAATACGCATGGAAACTGCAGTGCGAGAGCAAATCTTTACACGGTGTGGTGACTCCCGGCGAGACGCTTCCTGGGAGCAGATCTGAACCACAAGCACTCTTTCTTTCTTTTCGCCATTTCCCGCCAGATTTCATACTGAAGTTAAACTTTGTAATCAACCGTATTATTTTCTTTGTAATTTTTCCGTGATTTTATAGGGAGAGGGAGATTTATTTCATGTTATATTTTTGGGAGGTTTTTTATGAGTATGAATTTCACAATCTTTTAGGTAACTATTATATGTGAGAATACTCACATAGAATTTTATATCGCACACTTAGCAATTTTTTACTCAATTAGCAAACTTTTCTTTTCATTTAAATTATCCTACTTGGTAAACTTTTTATATACATTTTTTGAAAAAAAATGATGAAGATTTTTTTCAGAGGTAAGACGCTTTCCTTATCAGAATTTAAGAGGATGTTTAATTTAGATAATTCTTCGAAAACCGACGAGAATACGCATGGAAACTGCAGTGCGAGAGCAAATCTTTACACGGTGTGGTGACTCCCTGCGAGACGCTTCCTGGGAGCAGATCTGAACAACAAGCACTCTTAGTTTTTTTCGCCATTTCCCGCCAGATTTCATACTGAAGTTAAACTTTGTAATCAACCGTATTATTTTCTTTGTAATTTTTCCGTGATTTTATAGGGAGAGGGAGATTTATTTCATGTTATATTTTTGGGAGGTTTTTTATGAGTATGAATTTCACAATCTTTTAGGTAACTATTATATGTGAGAATACTCACATAGAATTTTATATCGCACACTTAGCAATTTTCTACTCAATTAGCAAACTTTTCTTTTCATTTAAATTATCCTACTTGGTAAACTTTTTATATACATTTTTTGAAAAAAAAATTATGCAGATTTTTTTGAGAGGTAAGACGTTTTTCTTATCAGAATTTAAGAGGATGTTTAATTTAGGTAATTCTTCGAAAACCGACGAGAATACGCATGGAAACTGCAGTGCGAGAGCAAATCTTTACACGGTGTGGTGACTCCCTGCGAGACGCTTCCTGGAAGCAGATCTGAACAACAAGCACTCTTAGTTTCTTTTCGCCATTTCCCGCCAGATTTCATACTGAAGTTAAACATTGTAATCAACCGTATTATTTTCTTTGTAATTTTTCCGTGATTTTCTAGGGAGGGGGAGATTTATTTCATGTTATATCTTTGGGAGTTTTTTTAAGAGTATGAAGTTCATAATCTTTTAGTTAACTATTACATGTGAGAATATTCTCATAGAATATTATGTCGAACACTTAGCAATTTTCTACTCAATTAGCAAACTTTTCTTTTCATTTAAATTATCCTACTTGGTAAAATTTTTAAATACATTTTTTGAAAAAAAAATTATGCAGATTTTTTTGAGAGGTAAGACGCTTTTCTTATCAGAATTTAAGAGGATGTTTAATTTAGATAATTCTTCGAAAACCGACGAGAATACGCATGGAAACTGCAGTGCGAGAGCAAATCTTTACACGGTGTGGTGACTCCCTGCGAGACGCTTCCTGGGAGCAAATCTGAACAACAAGCACTCTTAGTTTCTTTTCGCCATTTCCCGCCAGATTTCATACTGAAGTTAAACTTTGTAATCAACCGTATTATTTCTTTGTAATTTTTCCGTGATTTTGTAGGGAGAGGGAGATTTATTTCATGTTATATTTTTGGGAGGTTTTTTATGAGTATGAATTTCACAATCTTTTAGGTAACTATTATATGTGAGAATACTCACATAGAATTTTATATCGCACACTTAGCAATTTTTTACTCAATTAGCAAACTTTTCTTTTCATTTAAATTATCCTACTTGGTAAACTTTTTATATACATTTTTTGAAAAAAAAATGATGAAGATTTTTTTCAGAGTTAAGACGCTTTCCTTATCAGAATTTAAGAGGATGTTTAATTTAGATAATTCTTCGAAAACCGACGAGAATACGCATGGAAACTGCAGTGCGAGAGCAAATCTTTACACGGTGTGGTGACTCCCTGCGAGACGCTTCCTGGGAGCAAATCTGAACAACAAGCACTCTTAGTTTCTTTTCGCCATTTCCCGCCAGATTTCATACTGAAGTTAAACTTTGTAATCAACCGTATTATTTTCTTTGTAATTTTTCCGTGATTTTCTAGGGAGAGGGAGATTTATTTCATGTTATATCTTTGGGAGGTTTTTTAAGAGTATGAAGTTCATAATCTTTTAGGTAACTATTACATGTGAGAATATTCTCATAGAATATTATGTCGAATACTTAGCAATTTTCTACTCAATTAGCAAACTTTTCTTTTCATTTAAATTATCCTACTTGGTAAACTTTTTATATACATTTTTTGAAAAAAAAATGATGAAGATTTTTTTCAGAGGTAAGACACTTTCCTTATCAGAATTTAAGAGGATGTTTAATTTAGATAATTCTTCGAAAACCGACTAGAATACGCATGGAAACTGCAGTGCGAGAGCAAATCTTTACACGGTGTGGTGACTCCCTGCGAGACGCTTCCTGGGAGCAGATCTGAACAACAAGCACTCTTTCTTTCTTTTCGCCATTTCCCGCCAGATTTCATACTGAAGTTAAACTTTGTAATCAACCGTATTACTTTCTTTGTAATTTTTCCGTGATTTTATAGGGAGAGGGAGATTTATTTCATGTTATATTTTTGGGAGGTTTTTTATGAGTATGAATTTCACAATCTTTTAGGTAACTATTATATGTGAGAATACTCACATAGAATTTTATATCGCACACTTAGCAATTTTTTACTCAATTAGCAAACTTTTCTTTTCATTTAAATTATCCTACTTGGTAAACTTTTTATATACATTTTTTGAAAAAAAAATGATGAAGATTTTTTTCAGAGGTAAGACGCTTTCCTTATCAGAATTTAAGAGGATGTTTAATTTAGATAATTCTTCGAAAACCGACGAGAATACGCATGGAAACTGCAGTGCGAGAGCAAATCTTTACACGGTGTGGTGACTCCTTGCGAGACGCTTCCTGGGAGCAGATCTGAACAACAAGCACTCTTAGTTTTTTTCGCCATTTCCCGCCAGATTTCATACTGAAGTTAAACTTTGTAATCAACCGTATTATTTTCTTTGTAATTTTTCAGTGATTTTCTAGGGAGGGGGAGATTTATTTCATGTTATATCTTTGGGAGGTTTTTTAAGAGTATGAAGTTCATAATCTTTTAGGTAACAATTACATGTGAGAATATTCTCATAGAATATTATGTCGAACACTTAGCAATTTTCTACTCAATTAGCAAACTTTTCTTTTCATTTAAATTATCCTACTTGGTAAAATTTTTAAATACATTTTTTGAAAAAAAAATTATGCAGATGTTTTTGAGAGGTAAGACGCTTTTCTTATCAGAATTTAAGAGGATGTTTAATTTAGATAATTCTTCGAAAACCGACGAGAATACGCATGGAAACTGCAGTGCGAGAGCAAATCTTTACACGGTGTGGTGACTCCCTGCGAGACGCTTCCTGGGAGCAAATCTGAACAACAAGCACTCTTAGTTTCTTTTCGCCATTTCCCGCCAGATTTCATACTGAAGTTAAACTTTGTAATCAACCGTATTATTTTCTTTGTAATTTTTCCGTGATTTTCTAGGGAGAGGGAGATTTATTTCATGTTATATCTTTGGGAGCTTTTTTATGAGTATGAATTTCACAATCCTTTAAATAACTATTATATGTGAGAATACTCTCATAGAATTTTATATCGCACCCTTAGCAATTTTCTACTCAATTAGCAAACTTTTCTTTTCATTTAAATTATCCTACTTGGCAAACTTTATTTTTTTAAATGATGAAGATTATTTTAAGAGGTAAGACGCTTTCCTTATCAGAATTTAAGAGGATGTTTAATTTAGATAATTCTTCTAAAACCGACGAGAATACGCATGGAAACTGCAGTGCGAGAGCAAATCTTTACACGGTGTGGTGACTCCCGGCGAGACGCTTCCTGGGAGCAGATCTGAACCACAAGCACTCTTTCTTTCTTTTCGCCATTTCCCGCCAGATTTCATACTGAAGTTAAACTTTGTAATCAACCGTATTATTTTCTTTGTAATTTTTCCGTGATTTTATAGGGAGAGGGAGATTTATTTCATGTTATATTTTTGGGAGGTTTTTTATGAGTATGAATTTCACAATCTTTTAGGTAACTATTATATGTGAGAATACTCACATAGAATTTTATATCGCACACTTAGCAATTTTTTACTCAATTAGCAAACTTTTCTTTTCATTTAAATTATCCTACTTGGTAAACTTTTTATATACATTTTTTGAAAAAAAATGATGAAGATTTTTTTCAGAGGTAAGACGCTTTCCTTATCAGAATTTAAGAGGATGTTTAATTTAGATAATTCTTCGAAAACCGACGAGAATACGCATGGAAACTGCAGTGCGAGAGCAAATCTTTACACGGTGTGGTGACTCCCTGCGAGACGCTTCCTGGGAGCAGATCTGAACAACAAGCACTCTTAGTTTTTTTCGCCATTTCCCGCCAGATTTCATACTGAAGTTAAACTTTGTAATCAACCGTATTATTTTCTTTGTAATTTTTCCGTGATTTTATAGGGAGAGGGAGATTTATTTCATGTTATATTTTTGGGAGGTTTTTTATGAGTATGAATTTCACAATCTTTTAGGTAACTATTATATGTGAGAATACTCACATAGAATTTTATATCGCACACTTAGCAATTTTCTACTCAATTAGCAAACTTTTCTTTTCATTTAAATTATCCTACTTGGTAAACTTTTTATATACATTTTTTGAAAAAAAAATTATGCAGATTTTTTTGAGAGGTAAGACGTTTTTCTTATCAGAATTTAAGAGGATGTTTAATTTAGGTAATTCTTCGAAAACCGACGAGAATACGCATGGAAACTGCAGTGCGAGAGCAAATCTTTACACGGTGTGGTGACTCCCTGCGAGACGCTTCCTGGAAGCAGATCTGAACAACAAGCACTCTTAGTTTCTTTTCGCCATTTCCCGCCAGATTTCATACTGAAGTTAAACATTGTAATCAACCGTATTATTTTCTTTGTAATTTTTCCGTGATTTTCTAGGGAGGGGGAGATTTATTTCATGTTATATCTTTGGGAGTTTTTTTAAGAGTATGAAGTTCATAATCTTTTAGTTAACTATTACATGTGAGAATATTCTCATAGAATATTATGTCGAACACTTAGCAATTTTCTACTCAATTAGCAAACTTTTCTTTTCATTTAAATTATCCTACTTGGTAAAATTTTTAAATACATTTTTTGAAAAAAAAATTATGCAGATTTTTTTGAGAGGTAAGACGCTTTTCTTATCAGAATTTAAGAGGATGTTTAATTTAGATAATTCTTCGAAAACCGACGAGAATACGCATGGAAACTGCAGTGCGAGAGCAAACCTTTACACGGTGTGGTGACTCCCTGCGAGACGCTTCCTGGGAGCAAATCTGAACAACAAGCACTCTTAGTTTCTTTTCGCCATTTCCCGCCAGATTTCATACTGAAGTTAAACTTTGTAATCAACCGTATTATTTTCTTTGTAATTTTTCCGTGATTTTCTAGGGAGAGGGAGATTTATTTCATGTTATATCTTTGGGAGCTTTTTTATGAGTATGAATTTCACAATCCTTTAAATAACTATTATATGTGAGAATACTCTCATAGAATTTTATATCGCACACTTAGCAATTTTCTACCCAATTAGCAAACTTTTCTTTTCATTTAAATTATCCTACTTGGCAAACTTTATTTTTTTAAATGATGAAGATTATTTTAAGAGGTAAGACGCTTTCCTTATCAGAATTTAAGAGGATGTTTAATTTAGATAATTCTTCTAAAACCGACGAGAATACGCATGGAAACTGCAGTGCGAGAGCAAATCTTTACACGGTGTGGTGACTCCCGGCGAGACGCTTCCTGGGAGCAGATCTGAACCACAAGCACTCTTTCTTTCTTTTCGCCATTTCCCGCCAGATTTCATACTGAAGTTAAACTTTGTAATCAACCGTATTATTTTATTTGTAATTTTTCCGTGATTTTGTAGGGAGAGGGAGATTTATTTCATGTTATATTTTTGGGAGGTTTTTTATGAGTATGAATTTCACAATCTTTTAGGTAACTATTATATGTGAGAATACTCACATAGAATTTTATATCGCACACTTAGCAATTTTTTACTCAATTAGCAAACTTTTCTTTTCATTTAAATTATCCTACTTGGTAAAATTTTTAAATACATTTTTTGAAAAAAAAATTATGCAGATTTTTTTGAGAGGTAAGACGCTTTTCTTATCAGAATTTAAGAGGATGTTTAATTTAGATAATTCTTCGAAAACCGACGAGAATACGCATGGAAACTGCAGTGCGAGAGCAAACCTTTACACGGTGTGGTGACTCCCTGCGAGACGCTTCCTGGGAGCAAATCTGAACAACAAGCACTCTTAGTTTCTTTTCGCCATTTCCCGCCAGATTTCATACTGAAGTTAAACTTTGTAATCAACCGTATTATTTTCTTTGTAATTTTTCCGTGATTTTCTAGGGAGAGGGAGATTTATTTCATGTTATATCTTTGGGAGCTTTTTTATGAGTATGAATTTCACAATCCTTTAAATAACTATTATATGTGAGAATACTCTCATAGAATTTTATATCGCACACTTAGCAATTTTCTACCCAATTAGCAAACTTTTCTTTTCATTTAAATTATCCTACTTGGCAAACTTTATTTTTTTAAATGATGAAGATTATTTTAAGAGGTAAGACGCTTTCCTTATCAGAATTTAAGAGGATGTTTAATTTAGATAATTCTTCTAAAACCGACGAGAATACGCATGGAAACTGCAGTGCGAGAGCAAATCTTTACACGGTGTGGTGACTCCCGGCGAGACGCTTCCTGGGAGCATATCTGAACCACAAGCACTCTTTCTTTCTTTTCGCCATTTCCCGCCAGATTTCATACTGAAGTTAAACTTTGTAATCAACCGTATTATTTCTTTGTAATTTTTCCGTGATTTTGTAGGGAGAGGGAGATTTATTTCATGTTATATTTTTGGGAGGTTTTTTATGAGTATGAATTTCACAATCTTTTAGGTAACTATTATATGTGAGAATACTCACATAGAATTTTATATCGCACACTTAGCAATTTTTTACTCAATTAGCAAACTTTTCTTTTCATTTAAATTATCCTACTTGGTAAACTTTTTATATACATTTTTTGAAAAAAAAATGATGAAGATTTTTTTCAGAGTTAAGACGCTTTCCTTATCAGAATTTAAGAGGATGTTTAATTTAGATAATTCTTCGAAAACCGACGAGAATACGCATGGAAACTGCAGTGCGAGAGCAAATCTTTACACGGTGTGGTGACTCCTTGCGAGACGCTTCCTGGGAGCAGATCTGAACAACAAGCACTCTTAGTTTTTTTCGCCATTTCCCGCCAGATTTCATACTGAAGTTAAACTTTGTAATCAACCGTATTATTTTCTTTGTAATTTTTCCGTGATTTTCTAGGGAGGGGGAGATTTATTTCATGTTATATCTTTGGGAGGTTTTTTAAGAGTATGAAGTTCATAATCTTTTAGGTAACTATTACATGTGAGAATATTCTCATAGAATATTATGTCGAATACTTAGCAATTTTCTACTCAATTAGCAAACTTTTCTTTTCATTTAAATTATCCTACTTGGTAAACTTTTTATATACATTTTTTGAAAAAAAAATGATGAAGATTTTTTTCAGAGGTAAGACACTTTCCTTATCAGAATTTAAGAGGATGTTTAATTTAGATAATTCTTCGAAAACCGACTAGAATACGCATGGAAACTGCAGTGCGAGAGCAAATCTTTACACGGTGTGGTGACTCCCTGCGAGACGCTTCCTGGGAGCAGATCTGAACAACAAGCACTCTTAGTTTTTTTCGCCATTTCCCGCCAGATTTCATACTGAAGTTAAACTATGTAATCAACCGTATTATTTTCTTTGTAATTTTTCCGTGATTTTCTAGGGAGGGGGAGATTTATTTCATGTTATATCTTTGGGAGTTTTTTTAAGAGTATGAAGTTCATAATCTTTTAGTTAACTATTACATGTGAGAATATTCTCATAGAATATTATGTCGAACACTTAGCAATTTTCTACTCAATTAGCAAACTTTTCTTTTCATTTAAATTATCCTACTTGGTAAAATTTTTAAATACATTTTTTGAAAAAAAAATTATGCAGATTTTTTTGAGAGGTAAGACGCTTTTCTTATCAGAATTTAAGAGGATGTTTAATTTAGATAATTCTTCGAAAACCGACGAGAATACGCATGGAAACTGCAGTGCGAGAGCAAATCTTTACACGGTGTGGTGACTCCCTGCGAGACGCTTCCTGGGAGCAAATCTGAACAACAAGCACTCTTAGTTTCTTTTCGCCATTTCCCGCCAGATTTCATACTGAAGTTAAACTTTGTAATCAACCGTATTATTTTCTTTGTAATTTTTCCGTGATTTTCTAGGGAGAGGGAGATTTATTTCATGTTATATCTTTGGGAGCTTTTTTATGAGTATGAATTTCACAATCCTTTAAATAACTATTATATGTGAGAATACTCTCATAGAATTTTATATCGCACACTTAGCAATTTTCTACCCAATTAGCAAACTTTTCTTTTCATTTAAATTATCCTACTTGGCAAACTTTATTTTTTTAAATGATGAAGATTATTTTAAGAGGTAAGACGCTTTCCTTATCAGAATTTAAGAGGATGTTTAATTTAGATAATTCTTCTAAAACCGACGAGAATACGCATGGAAACTGCAGTGCGAGAGCAAATCTTTACACGGTGTGGTGACTCCCGGCGAGACGCTTCCTGGGAGCAGATCTGAACCACAAGCACTCTTTCTTTCTTTTCGCCATTTCCCGCCAGATTTCATACTGAAGTTAAACTTTGTAATCAACCGTATTATTTTCTTTGTAATTTTTCCGTGATTTTATAGGGAGAGGGAGATTTATTTCATGTTATATTTTTGGGAGGTTTTTTATGAGTATGAATTTCACAATCTTTTAGGTAACTATTATATGTGAGAATACTCACATAGAATTTTATATCGCACACTTAGCAATTTTTTACTCAATTAGCAAACTTTTCTTTTCATTTAAATTATCCTACTTGGTAAACTTTTTATATACATTTTTTGAAAAAAAAATGATGAAGATTTTTTTCAGAGGTAAGACGCTTTCCTTATCAGAATTTAAGAGGATGTTTAATTTAGATAATTCTTCGAAAACCGACGAGAATACGCATGGAAACTGCAGTGCGAGAGCAAATCTTTACACGGTGTGGTGACTCCTTGCGAGACGCTTCCTGGGAGCAGATCTGAACAACAAGCACTCTTAGTTTTTTTCGCCATTTCCCGCCAGATTTCATACTGAAGTTAAACTTTGTAATCAACCGTATTATTTTCTTTGTAATTTTTCAGTGATTTTCTAGGGAGGGGGAGATTTATTTCATGTTATATCTTTGGGAGGTTTTTTAAGAGTATGAAGTTCATAATCTTTTAGGTAACTATTACATGTGAGAATATTCTCATAGAATATTATGTCGAACACTTAGCAATTTTCTACTCAATTAGCAAACTTTTCTTTTCATTTAAATTATCCTACTTGGTAAAATTTTTAAATACATTTTTTGAAAAAAAAATTATGCAGATGTTTTTGAGAGGTAAGACGCTTTTCTTATCAGAATTTAAGAGGATGTTTAATTTAGATAATTCTTCGAAAACCGACGAGAATACGCATGGAAACTGCAGTGCGAGAGCAAATCTTTACACGGTGTGGTGACTCCCTGCGAGACGCTTCCTGGGAGCAAATCTGAACAACAAGCACTCTTAGTTTCTTTTCGCCATTTCCCGCCAGATTTCATACTGAAGTTAAACTTTGTAATCAACCGTATTATTTTCTTTGTAATTTTTCCGTGATTTTCTAGGGAGAGGGAGATTTATTTCATGTTATATCTTTGGGAGCTTTTTTATGAGTATGAATTTCACAATCCTTTAAATAACTATTATATGTGAGAATACTCTCATAGAATTTTATATCGCACCCTTAGCAATTTTCTACTCAATTAGCAAACTTTTCTTTTCATTTAAATTATCCTACTTGGCAAACTTTATTTTTTTAAATGATGAAGATTATTTTAAGAGGTAAGACGCTTTCCTTATCAGAATTTAAGAGGATGTTTAATTTAGATAATTCTTCTAAAACCGACGAGAATACGCATGGAAACTGCAGTGCGAGAGCAAATCTTTACACGGTGTGGTGACTCCCGGCGAGACGCTTCCTGGGAGCAGATCTGAACCACAAGCACTCTTTCTTTCTTTTCGCCATTTCCCGCCAGATTTCATACTGAAGTTAAACTTTGTAATCAACCGTATTATTTTCTTTGTAATTTTTCCGTGATTTTATAGGGAGAGGGAGATTTATTTCATGTTATATTTTTGGGAGGTTTTTTATGAGTATGAATTTCACAATCTTTTAGGTAACTATTATATGTGAGAATACTCACATAGAATTTTATATCGCACACTTAGCAATTTTTTACTCAATTAGCAAACTTTTCTTTTCATTTAAATTATCCTACTTGGTAAACTTTTTATATACATTTTTTGAAAAAAAATGATGAAGATTTTTTTCAGAGGTAAGACGCTTTCCTTATCAGAATTTAAGAGGATGTTTAATTTAGATAATTCTTCGAAAACCGACGAGAATACGCATGGAAACTGCAGTGCGAGAGCAAATCTTTACACGGTGTGGTGACTCCCTGCGAGACGCTTCCTGGGAGCAGATCTGAACAACAAGCACTCTTAGTTTTTTTCGCCATTTCCCGCCAGATTTCATACTGAAGTTAAACTTTGTAATCAACCGTATTATTTTCTTTGTAATTTTTCCGTGATTTTATAGGGAGAGGGAGATTTATTTCATGTTATATTTTTGGGAGGTTTTTTATGAGTATGAATTTCACAATCTTTTAGGTAACTATTATATGTGAGAATACTCACATAGAATTTTATATCGCACACTTAGCAATTTTCTACTCAATTAGCAAACTTTTCTTTTCATTTAAATTATCCTACTTGGTAAACTTTTTATATACATTTTTTGAAAAAAAAATTATGCAGATTTTTTTGAGAGGTAAGACGTTTTTCTTATCAGAATTTAAGAGGATGTTTAATTTAGGTAATTCTTCGAAAACCGACGAGAATACGCATGGAAACTGCAGTGCGAGAGCAAATCTTTACACGGTGTGGTGACTCCCTGCGAGACGCTTCCTGGAAGCAGATCTGAACAACAAGCACTCTTAGTTTCTTTTCGCCATTTCCCGCCAGATTTCATACTGAAGTTAAACATTGTAATCAACCGTATTATTTTCTTTGTAATTTTTCCGTGATTTTCTAGGGAGGGGGAGATTTATTTCATGTTATATCTTTGGGAGTTTTTTTAAGAGTATGAAGTTCATAATCTTTTAGTTAACTATTACATGTGAGAATATTCTCATAGAATATTATGTCGAACACTTAGCAATTTTCTACTCAATTAGCAAACTTTTCTTTTCATTTAAATTATCCTACTTGGTAAAATTTTTAAATACATTTTTTGAAAAAAAAATTATGCAGATTTTTTTGAGAGGTAAGACGCTTTTCTTATCAGAATTTAAGAGGATGTTTAATTTAGATAATTCTTCGAAAACCGACGAGAATACGCATGGAAACTGCAGTGCGAGAGCAAACCTTTACACGGTGTGGTGACTCCCTGCGAGACGCTTCCTGGGAGCAAATCTGAACAACAAGCACTCTTAGTTTCTTTTCGCCATTTCCCGCCAGATTTCATACTGAAGTTAAACTTTGTAATCAACCGTATTATTTTCTTTGTAATTTTTCCGTGATTTTCTAGGGAGAGGGAGATTTATTTCATGTTATATCTTTGGGAGCTTTTTTATGAGTATGAATTTCACAATCCTTTAAATAACTATTATATGTGAGAATACTCTCATAGAATTTTATATCGCACACTTAGCAATTTTCTACCCAATTAGCAAACTTTTCTTTTCATTTAAATTATCCTACTTGGCAAACTTTATTTTTTTAAATGATGAAGATTATTTTAAGAGGTAAGACGCTTTCCTTATCAGAATTTAAGAGGATGTTTAATTTAGATAATTCTTCTAAAACCGACGAGAATACGCATGGAAACTGCAGTGCGAGAGCAAATCTTTACACGGTGTGGTGACTCCCGGCGAGACGCTTCCTGGGAGCAGATCTGAACCACAAGCACTCTTTCTTTCTTTTCGCCATTTCCCGCCAGATTTCATACTGAAGTTAAACTTTGTAATCAACCGTATTATTTTATTTGTAATTTTTCCGTGATTTTGTAGGGAGAGGGAGATTTATTTCATGTTATATTTTTGGGAGGTTTTTTATGAGTATGAATTTCACAATCTTTTAGGTAACTATTATATGTGAGAATACTCACATAGAATTTTATATCGCACACTTAGCAATTTTTTACTCAATTAGCAAACTTTTCTTTTCATTTAAATTATCCTACTTGGTAAAATTTTTAAATACATTTTTTGAAAAAAAAATTATGCAGATTTTTTTGAGAGGTAAGACGCTTTTCTTATCAGAATTTAAGAGGATGTTTAATTTAGATAATTCTTCGAAAACCGACGAGAATACGCATGGAAACTGCAGTGCGAGAGCAAACCTTTACACGGTGTGGTGACTCCCTGCGAGACGCTTCCTGGGAGCAAATCTGAACAACAAGCACTCTTAGTTTCTTTTCGCCATTTCCCGCCAGATTTCATACTGAAGTTAAACTTTGTAATCAACCGTATTATTTTCTTTGTAATTTTTCCGTGATTTTCTAGGGAGAGGGAGATTTATTTCATGTTATATCTTTGGGAGCTTTTTTATGAGTATGAATTTCACAATCCTTTAAATAACTATTATATGTGAGAATACTCTCATAGAATTTTATATCGCACACTTAGCAATTTTCTACCCAATTAGCAAACTTTTCTTTTCATTTAAATTATCCTACTTGGCAAACTTTATTTTTTTAAATGATGAAGATTATTTTAAGAGGTAAGACGCTTTCCTTATCAGAATTTAAGAGGATGTTTAATTTAGATAATTCTTCTAAAACCGACGAGAATACGCATGGAAACTGCAGTGCGAGAGCAAATCTTTACACGGTGTGGTGACTCCCGGCGAGACGCTTCCTGGGAGCATATCTGAACCACAAGCACTCTTTCTTTCTTTTCGCCATTTCCCGCCAGATTTCATACTGAAGTTAAACTTTGTAATCAACCGTATTATTTCTTTGTAATTTTTCCGTGATTTTGTAGGGAGAGGGAGATTTATTTCATGTTATATTTTTGGGAGGTTTTTTATGAGTATGAATTTCACAATCTTTTAGGTAACTATTATATGTGAGAATACTCACATAGAATTTTATATCGCACACTTAGCAATTTTTTACTCAATTAGCAAACTTTTCTTTTCATTTAAATTATCCTACTTGGTAAACTTTTTATATACATTTTTTGAAAAAAAAATGATGAAGATTTTTTTCAGAGTTAAGACGCTTTCCTTATCAGAATTTAAGAGGATGTTTAATTTAGATAATTCTTCGAAAACCGACGAGAATACGCATGGAAACTGCAGTGCGAGAGCAAATCTTTACACGGTGTGGTGACTCCTTGCGAGACGCTTCCTGGGAGCAGATCTGAACAACAAGCACTCTTAGTTTTTTTCGCCATTTCCCGCCAGATTTCATACTGAAGTTAAACTTTGTAATCAACCGTATTATTTTCTTTGTAATTTTTCCGTGATTTTCTAGGGAGGGGGAGATTTATTTCATGTTATATCTTTGGGAGGTTTTTTAAGAGTATGAAGTTCATAATCTTTTAGGTAACTATTACATGTGAGAATATTCTCATAGAATATTATGTCGAATACTTAGCAATTTTCTACTCAATTAGCAAACTTTTCTTTTCATTTAAATTATCCTACTTGGTAAACTTTTTATATACATTTTTTGAAAAAAAAATGATGAAGATTTTTTTCAGAGGTAAGACACTTTCCTTATCAGAATTTAAGAGGATGTTTAATTTAGATAATTCTTCGAAAACCGACTAGAATACGCATGGAAACTGCAGTGCGAGAGCAAATCTTTACACGGTGTGGTGACTCCCTGCGAGACGCTTCCTGGGAGCAGATCTGAACAACAAGCACTCTTAGTTTTTTTCGCCATTTCCCGCCAGATTTCATACTGAAGTTAAACTATGTAATCAACCGTATTATTTTCTTTGTAATTTTTCCGTGATTTTCTAGGGAGGGGGAGATTTATTTCATGTTATATCTTTGGGAGTTTTTTTAAGAGTATGAAGTTCATAATCTTTTAGTTAACTATTACATGTGAGAATATTCTCATAGAATATTATGTCGAACACTTAGCAATTTTCTACTCAATTAGCAAACTTTTCTTTTCATTTAAATTATCCTACTTGGTAAAATTTTTAAATACATTTTTTGAAAAAAAAATTATGCAGATTTTTTTGAGAGGTAAGACGCTTTTCTTATCAGAATTTAAGAGGATGTTTAATTTAGATAATTCTTCGAAAACCGACGAGAATACGCATGGAAACTGCAGTGCGAGAGCAAATCTTTACACGGTGTGGTGACTCCCTGCGAGACGCTTCCTGGGAGCAAATCTGAACAACAAGCACTCTTAGTTTCTTTTCGCCATTTCCCGCCAGATTTCATACTGAAGTTAAACTTTGTAATCAACCGTATTATTTTCTTTGTAATTTTTCCGTGATTTTCTAGGGAGAGGGAGATTTATTTCATGTTATATCTTTGGGAGCTTTTTTATGAGTATGAATTTCACAATCCTTTAAATAACTATTATATGTGAGAATACTCTCATAGAATTTTATATCGCACACTTAGCAATTTTCTACCCAATTAGCAAACTTTTCTTTTCATTTAAATTATCCTACTTGGCAAACTTTATTTTTTTAAATGATGAAGATTATTTTAAGAGGTAAGACGCTTTCCTTATCAGAATTTAAGAGGATGTTTAATTTAGATAATTCTTCTAAAACCGACGAGAATACGCATGGAAACTGCAGTGCGAGAGCAAATCTTTACACGGTGTGGTGACTCCCGGCGAGACGCTTCCTGGGAGCAGATCTGAACCACAAGCACTCTTTCTTTCTTTTCGCCATTTCCCGCCAGATTTCATACTGAAGTTAAACTTTGTAATCAACCGTATTATTTTCTTTGTAATTTTTCCGTGATTTTATAGGGAGAGGGAGATTTATTTCATGTTATATTTTTGGGAGGTTTTTTATGAGTATGAATTTCACAATCTTTTAGGTAACTATTATATGTGAGAATACTCACATAGAATTTTATATCGCACACTTAGCAATTTTTTACTCAATTAGCAAACTTTTCTTTTCATTTAAATTATCCTACTTGGTAAACTTTTTATATACATTTTTTGAAAAAAAAATGATGAAGATTTTTTTCAGAGGTAAGACGCTTTCCTTATCAGAATTTAAGAGGATGTTTAATTTAGATAATTCTTCGAAAACCGACGAGAATACGCATGGAAACTGCAGTGCGAGAGCAAATCTTTACACGGTGTGGTGACTCCTTGCGAGACGCTTCCTGGGAGCAGATCTGAACAACAAGCACTCTTAGTTTTTTTCGCCATTTCCCGCCAGATTTCATACTGAAGTTAAACTTTGTAATCAACCGTATTATTTTCTTTGTAATTTTTCAGTGATTTTCTAGGGAGGGGGAGATTTATTTCATGTTATATCTTTGGGAGGTTTTTTAAGAGTATGAAGTTCATAATCTTTTAGGTAACTATTACATGTGAGAATATTCTCATAGAATATTATGTCGAACACTTAGCAATTTTCTACTCAATTAGCAAACTTTTCTTTTCATTTAAATTATCCTACTTGGTAAAATTTTTAAATACATTTTTTGAAAAAAAAATTATGCAGATGTTTTTGAGAGGTAAGACGCTTTTCTTATCAGAATTTAAGAGGATGTTTAATTTAGATAATTCTTCGAAAACCGACGAGAATACGCATGGAAACTGCAGTGCGAGAGCAAATCTTTACACGGTGTGGTGACTCCCTGCGAGACGCTTCCTGGGAGCAAATCTGAACAACAAGCACTCTTAGTTTCTTTTCGCCATTTCCCGCCAGATTTCATACTGAAGTTAAACTTTGTAATCAACCGTATTATTTTCTTTGTAATTTTTCCGTGATTTTCTAGGGAGAGGGAGATTTATTTCATGTTATATCTTTGGGAGCTTTTTTATGAGTATGAATTTCACAATCCTTTAAATAACTATTATATGTGAGAATACTCTCATAGAATTTTATATCGCACCCTTAGCAATTTTCTACTCAATTAGCAAACTTTTCTTTTCATTTAAATTATCCTACTTGGCAAACTTTATTTTTTTAAATGATGAAGATTATTTTAAGAGGTAAGACGCTTTCCTTATCAGAATTTAAGAGGATGTTTAATTTAGATAATTCTTCTAAAACCGACGAGAATACGCATGGAAACTGCAGTGCGAGAGCAAATCTTTACACGGTGTGGTGACTCCCGGCGAGACGCTTCCTGGGAGCAGATCTGAACCACAAGCACTCTTTCTTTCTTTTCGCCATTTCCCGCCAGATTTCATACTGAAGTTAAACTTTGTAATCAACCGTATTATTTTCTTTGTAATTTTTCCGTGATTTTATAGGGAGAGGGAGATTTATTTCATGTTATATTTTTGGGAGGTTTTTTATGAGTATGAATTTCACAATCTTTTAGGTAACTATTATATGTGAGAATACTCACATAGAATTTTATATCGCACACTTAGCAATTTTTTACTCAATTAGCAAACTTTTCTTTTCATTTAAATTATCCTACTTGGTAAACTTTTTATATACATTTTTTGAAAAAAAATGATGAAGATTTTTTTCAGAGGTAAGACGCTTTCCTTATCAGAATTTAAGAGGATGTTTAATTTAGATAATTCTTCGAAAACCGACGAGAATACGCATGGAAACTGCAGTGCGAGAGCAAATCTTTACACGGTGTGGTGACTCCCTGCGAGACGCTTCCTGGGAGCAGATCTGAACAACAAGCACTCTTAGTTTTTTTCGCCATTTCCCGCCAGATTTCATACTGAAGTTAAACTTTGTAATCAACCGTATTATTTTCTTTGTAATTTTTCCGTGATTTTATAGGGAGAGGGAGATTTATTTCATGTTATATTTTTGGGAGGTTTTTTATGAGTATGAATTTCACAATCTTTTAGGTAACTATTATATGTGAGAATACTCACATAGAATTTTATATCGCACACTTAGCAATTTTCTACTCAATTAGCAAACTTTTCTTTTCATTTAAATTATCCTACTTGGTAAACTTTTTATATACATTTTTTGAAAAAAAAATTATGCAGATTTTTTTGAGAGGTAAGACGTTTTTCTTATCAGAATTTAAGAGGATGTTTAATTTAGGTAATTCTTCGAAAACCGACGAGAATACGCATGGAAACTGCAGTGCGAGAGCAAATCTTTACACGGTGTGGTGACTCCCTGCGAGACGCTTCCTGGAAGCAGATCTGAACAACAAGCACTCTTAGTTTCTTTTCGCCATTTCCCGCCAGATTTCATACTGAAGTTAAACATTGTAATCAACCGTATTATTTTCTTTGTAATTTTTCCGTGATTTTCTAGGGAGGGGGAGATTTATTTCATGTTATATCTTTGGGAGTTTTTTTAAGAGTATGAAGTTCATAATCTTTTAGTTAACTATTACATGTGAGAATATTCTCATAGAATATTATGTCGAACACTTAGCAATTTTCTACTCAATTAGCAAACTTTTCTTTTCATTTAAATTATCCTACTTGGTAAAATTTTTAAATACATTTTTTGAAAAAAAAATTATGCAGATTTTTTTGAGAGGTAAGACGCTTTTCTTATCAGAATTTAAGAGGATGTTTAATTTAGATAATTCTTCGAAAACCGACGAGAATACGCATGGAAACTGCAGTGCGAGAGCAAACCTTTACACGGTGTGGTGACTCCCTGCGAGACGCTTCCTGGGAGCAAATCTGAACAACAAGCACTCTTAGTTTCTTTTCGCCATTTCCCGCCAGATTTCATACTGAAGTTAAACTTTGTAATCAACCGTATTATTTTCTTTGTAATTTTTCCGTGATTTTCTAGGGAGAGGGAGATTTACTTCATGTTATATCTTTGGGAGCTTTTTTATGAGTATGAATTTCACAATCATTTAAATAACTATTATATGTGAGAATACTCTCATAGAATTTTATATCGCACACTTAGCAATTTTCTACCCAATTAGCAAACTTTTCTTTTCATTTAAATTATCCTACTTGGCAAACTTTATTTTTTTAAATGATGAAGATTATTTTAAGAGGTAAGACGCTTTCCTTATCAGAATTTAAGAGGATGTTTAATTTAGATAATTCTTCTAAAACCGACGAGAATACGCATGGAAACTGCAGTGCGAGAGCAAATCTTTACACGGTGTGGTGACTCCCGGCGAGACGCTTCCTGGGAGCAGATCTGAACCACAAGCACTCTTTCTTTCTTTTCGCCATTTCCCGCCAGATTTCATACTGAAGTTAAACTTTGTAATCAACCGTATTATTTTATTTGTAATTTTTCCGTGATTTTGTAGGGAGAGGGAGATTTATTTCATGTTATATTTTTGGGAGGTTTTTTATGAGTATGAATTTCACAATCTTTTAGGTAACTATTATATGTGAGAATACTCACATAGAATTTTATATCGCACACTTAGCAATTTTTTACTCAATTAGCAAACTTTTCTTTTCATTTAAATTATCCTACTTGGTAAACTTTTTATATACATTTTTTGAAAAAAAAATGATGAAGATTTTTTTCAGAGTTAAGACGCTTTCCTTATCAGAATTTAAGAGGATGTTTAATTTAGATAATTCTTCGAAAACCGACGAGAATACGCATGGAAACTGCAGTGCGAGAGCAAATCTTTACACGGTGTGGTGACTCCTTGCGAGACGCTTCCTGGGAGCAGATCTGAACAACAAGCACTCTTAGTTTTTTTCGCCATTTCCCGCCAGATTTCATACTGAAGTTAAACTTTGTAATCAACCGTATTATTTTCTTTGTAATTTTTCCGTGATTTTCTAGGGAGGGGGAGATTTATTTCATGTTATATCTTTGGGAGGTTTTTTAAGAGTATGAAGTTCATAATCTTTTAGGTAACTATTACATGTGAGAATATTCTCATAGAATATTATGTCGAATACTTAGCAATTTTCTACTCAATTAGCAAACTTTTCTTTTCATTTAAATTATCCTACTTGGTAAACTTTTTATATACATTTTTTGAAAAAAAAATGATGAAGATTTTTTTCAGAGGTAAGACACTTTCCTTATCAGAATTTAAGAGGATGTTTAATTTAGATAATTCTTCGAAAACCGACTAGAATACGCATGGAAACTGCAGTGCGAGAGCAAATCTTTACACGGTGTGGTGACTCCCTGCGAGACGCTTCCTGGGAGCAGATCTGAACAACAAGCACTCTTAGTTTTTTTCGCCATTTCCCGCCAGATTTCATACTGAAGTTAAACTTTGTAATCAACCGTATTATTTTCTTTGTAATTTTTCCGTGATTTTCTAGGGAGGGGGAGATTTATTTCATGTTATATCTTTGGGAGTTTTTTTAAGAGTATGAAGTTCATAATCTTTTAGTTAACTATTACATGTGAGAATATTCTCATAGAATATTATGTCGAACACTTAGCAATTTTCTACTCAATTAGCAAACTTTTCTTTTCATTTAAATTATCCTACTTGGTAAAATTTTTAAATACATTTTTTGAAAAAAAAATTATGCAGATTTTTTTGAGAGGTAAGACGCTTTTCTTATCAGAATTTAAGAGGATGTTTAATTTAGATAATTCTTCGAAAACCGACGAGAATACGCATGGAAACTGCAGTGCGAGAGCAAATCTTTACACGGTGTGGTGACTCCCTGCGAGACGCTTCCTGGGAGCAAATCTGAACAACAAGCACTCTTAGTTTCTTTTCGCCATTTCCCGCCAGATTTCATACTGAAGTTAAACTTTGTAATCAACCGTATTATTTTCTTTGTAATTTTTCCGTGATTTTCTAGGGAGAGGGAGATTTATTTCATGTTATATCTTTGGGAGCTTTTTTATGAGTATGAATTTCACAATCCTTTAAATAACTATTATATGTGAGAATACTCTCATAGAATTTTATATCGCACACTTAGCAATTTTCTACCCAATTAGCAAACTTTTCTTTTCATTTAAATTATCCTACTTGGCAAACTTTATTTTTTTAAATGATGAAGATTATTTTAAGAGGTAAGACGCTTTCCTTATCAGAATTTAAGAGGATGTTTAATTTAGATAATTCTTCTAAAACCGACGAGAATACGCATGGAAACTGCAGTGCGAGAGCAAATCTTTACACGGTGTGGTGACTCCCGGCGAGACGCTTCCTGGGAGCAGATCTGAACCACAAGCACTCTTTCTTTCTTTTCGCCATTTCCCGCCAGATTTCATACTGAAGTTAAACTTTGTAATCAACCGTATTATTTTCTTTGTAATTTTTCCGTGATTTTATAGGGAGAGGGAGATTTATTTCATGTTATATTTTTGGGAGGTTTTTTATGAGTATGAATTTCACAATCTTTTAGGTAACTATTATATGTGAGAATACTCACATAGAATTTTATATCGCACACTTAGCAATTTTTTACTCAATTAGCAAACTTTTCTTTTCATTTAAATTATCCTACTTGGTAAACTTTTTATATACATTTTTTGAAAAAAAAATGATGAAGATTTTTTTCAGAGGTAAGACGCTTTCCTTATCAGAATTTAAGAGGATGTTTAATTTAGATAATTCTTCGAAAACCGACGAGAATACGCATGGAAACTGCAGTGCGAGAGCAAATCTTTACACGGTGTGGTGACTCCTTGCGAGACGCTTCCTGGGAGCAGATCTGAACAACAAGCACTCTTAGTTTTTTTGCCATTTCCCGCCAGATTTCATACTGAAGTTAAACTTTGTAATCAACCGTATTATTTTCTTTGTAATTTTTCCGTGATTTTCTAGGGAGGGGGAGATTTATTTCATGTTATATCTTTGGGAGGTTTTTTAAGAGTATGAAGTTCATAATCTTTTAGGTAACTATTACATGTGAGAATATTCTCATAGAATATTATGTCGAATACTTAGCAATTTTCTACTCAATTAGCAAACTTTTCTTTTCATTTAAATTATCCTACTTGGTAAACTTTTTATATACATTTTTTGAAAAAAAAATGATGAAGATTTTTTTCAGAGGTAAGACACTTTCCTTATCAGAATTTAAGAGGATGTTTAATTTAGATAATTCTTCGAAAACCGACTAGAATACGCATGGAAACTGCAGTGCGAGAGCAAATCTTTACACGGTGTGGTGACTCCCTGCGAGACGCTTCCTGGGAGCAGATCTGAACAACAAGCACTCTTAGTTTTTTTCGCCATTTCCCGCCAGATTTCATACTGAAGTTAAACTTTGTAATCAACCGTATTATTTTCTTTGTAATTTTTCCGTGATTTTCTAGGGAGGGGGAGATTTATTTCATGTTATATCTTTGGGAGGTTTTTTAAGAGTATGAAGTTCATAATCTTTTAGGTAACTATTACATGTGAGAATATTCTCATAGAATATTATGTCGAATACTTAGCAATTTTCTACTCAATTAGCAAACTTTTCTTTTCATTTAAATTATCCTACTTGGTAAAATTTTTAAATACATTTTTTGAAAAAAAAATTATGCAGATTTTTTTGAGAGGTAAGACGTTTTTCTTATCAGAATTTAAGAGGATGTTTAATTTAGGTAATTCTTCGAAAACCGACGAGAATACGCATGGAAACTGCAGTGCGAGAGCAAATCTTTACACGGTGTGGTGACTCCCTGCGAGACGCTTCCTGGCAGCAGATCTGAACAACAAGCACTCTTAGTTTCTTTTCGCCATTTCCCGCCAGATTTCATACTGAAGTTAAACATTGTAATCAACCGTATTATTTTCTTTGTAATTTTTCCGTTATTTTCTAGGGAGGGGGAGATTTATTTCATGTTATATCTTTGGGAATTTTTTAAGAGTATGAAGTTCATAATCTTTTAGTTAACTATTACATGTGAGAATATTCTCATAGAATATTATGTCGAACACTTAGCAATTTTCTACTCAATTAGCAAACTTTTCTTTTCATTTAAATTATCCTACTTGGTAAAATTTTTAAATACATTTTTTGAAAAAAAAATTATGCAGATTTTTTTGAGAGGTAAGACGCTTTTCTTATCAGAATTTAAGAGGATGTTTAATTTAGATAATTCTTCGAAAACCGACGAGAATACGCATGGAAACTGCAGTGCGAGAGCAAATCTTTACACGGTGTGTTGACTCCCTTCGAGACGCTTCCTGGGAGCAAATCTGAACAACAAGCACTCTTAGTTTCTTTTCGCCATTTCCCGCCAGATTTCATACTGAAGTTAAACTTTGTAATCAACCGTATTATTTTCTTTGTAATTTTTCCGAGATTTTCTAGGGAGAGGGAGATTTATTTCATGTTATATCTTTGGGAGCTTTTTTATGAGTATGAATTTGACAATCCTTTAAATAACTATTATATGTGAGAATACTCTCATAGAATTTTATATCGCACACTTAGCAATTTTCTACTCAATTAGCAAACTTTTCTTTTCATTTAAATTATCCTACTTGGCAAACTTTATTTTTTTAAATGATGAAGATGATTTTAAGAGGTAAGACGCTTTCCTTGTCAGAATTTAAGAGGATGTTTAATTTAGATAATTCTTCGAAAACCGACGAGAATACGCATGGAAACTGCAGTGCGAGAGCAAATCTTTACACGGTGTGGTGACTCCCGGCGAGACGCTTCCTGGGAGCAGATCTGAACAACAAGCACTCTTAGTTTTTTTCGCCATTTCCCGCCAGATTTCATACTGAAGTTAAACTTTGTAATCAACCGTATTATTTTCTTTGTAATTTTTCCGTGATTTTCTAGGGAGGGGGAGATTTATTTCATGTTATATCTTTGGGAGGTTTTTTAAGAGTATGAAGTTCATAATCTTTTAGGTAACTATTACATGTGAGAATATTCTCATAGAATATTATGTCGAATACTTAGCAATTTTCTACTCAATTAGCAAACTTTTCTTTTCATTTAAATTATCCTACTTGGTAAAATTTTTAAATACATTTTTTGAAAAAAAAATTATGCAGATTTTTTTGAGAGGTAAGACGCTTTTCTTATCAGAATTTAAGAGGATGTTTAATTTAGATAATTCTTCGAAAACCGACGAGAATACGCATGGAAACTGCAGTGCGAGCGCAAATAATTACACGGTGTGGTGACTCCCTGCGAGACGCTTCCTGGGAGCAAATCTGAACAACAAGCACTCTTAGTTTATTTTCGCCATTTCCCTCCAGATTTCATACTGAAGTTAAACTTTGTAATCAACCGTATTATTTTCTTTGTAATTTTTCCGTGATTTTCTAGGGAGAGGGAGATTTATTTCATGTTATATCTTTGGGAGCTTTTTTATGAGTATGAATTTCACAATCCTTTAAATAACTATTATATGTGAGAATACTCTCATAGAATTTTATATCGCACACTTAGCAATTTTCTACTCAATTAGCAAACTTTTCTTTTCATTTAAATTATCCTACTTGGCAAACTTTATTTTTTTAAATGATGAAGATTATTTTAAGAGGTAAGACGCTTTCCTTATCAGAATTTAAGAGGATGTTTAATTTAGATAATTCTTCTAAAACCGACGAGAATACGCATGGAAACTGCAGTGCGAGAGCAAATCTTTACACGGTGTGGTGACTCCCGGCGAGACGCTTCCTGGGAGCAGATCTGAACCACAAGCACTCTTTCTTTCTTTTCGCCATTTCCCGCCAGATTTCATACTGAAGTTAAACTTTGTAATCAACCGTATTATTTTCTTTGTAATTTTTCCGTGATTTTATAGGGAGAGGGAGATTTATTTCATGTTATATTTTTGGGAGGTTTTTTATGAGTATGAATTTCACAATCGTTTAGGTGACTATTATATGTGAGAATACTCACATAGAATTTTATATCGCACACTTAACAATTTTCTACTCAATTAGCAAACTTTTCTTTTCATTTAAATTATCCTACTTGGTAAACTTTTTATATACATTTTTTGAAAAAAAAATGATGAAGATTTTTTTCAGAGGTAAGACGCTTTCCTTATCAGAATTTAAGAGGATGTTTAATTTAGATAATTCTTCGAAAACCGACGAGAATACGCATGGAAACTGCAGTGCGAGAGCAAATCTTTACACGGTGTGGTGACTCCCTGCGAGACGCTTCCTGGGAGCAGATCTGAACAACAAGCACTCTTAGTTTTTTTCGCCATTTCCCGCCAGATTTCATACTGAAGTTAAACTTTGTAATCAACCGTATTATTTTCTTTGTAATTTTTCCGTGATTTTCTAGGGAGGGGGAGATTTATTTCATGTTATATCTTTGGGAGGTTTTTTAAGAGTATGAAGTTCATAATCTTTTAGGTAACTATTACATGTGAGAATATTCTCATAGAATATTATGTCGAATACTTAGCAATTTTCTACTCAATTAGCAAACTTTTCTTTTCATTTAAATTATCCTACTTGGTAAAATTTTTAAATATATTTTTTGAAAAAAAAATTATGAAGATTTTTTTGAGAGGTAAGACGTTTTTCTTATCAGAATTTAAGTGGATGTTTAATTTAGGTAATTCTTCGAAAACCGACGAGAATACGCATGGAAACTGCAGTGCGAGAGCAAATCTTTACACGGTGTGGTGACTCCCTGCGAGACGCTTCCTGGCAGCAGATCTGAACAACAAGCACTCTTAGTTTCTTTTCGCCGTTTCCCGCCAGATTTCATACTGAAGTTAAACTTTGTAATCAACCGTATTATTTTCTTTGTAATTTTTCCGTGATTTTCTAGGGAGGGGGAGATTTATTTCATGTTATATCTTTGGGAGGTTTTTTAAGAGTATGAAGTTCATAATCTTTTAGGTAACTATTACATGTGAGAATATTCTCATAGAATATTATGTCGAATACTTAGCAATTTTCTACTCAATTAGCAAACTTTTCTTTTCATTTAAATTATCCTACTTGGTAAAATTTTTAAATATATTTTTTGAAAAAAAAATTATGAAGATTTTTTTGAGAGGTAAGACGTTTTTCTTATCAGAATTTAAGTGGATGTTTAATTTAGGTAATTCTTCGAAAACCGACGAGAATACGCATGGAAACTGCAGTGCGAGAGCAAATCTTTACACGGTGTGGTGACTCCCTGCGAGACGCTTCCTGGCAGCAGATCTGAACAACAAGCACTCTTAGTTTCTTTTCGCCATTTCCCGCCAGATTTCATACTGAAGTTAAACTTTGTAATCAACCGTATTATTTTCTTTGTAATTTTTCCGTGATTTTATAGGGAGAGGGAGATTTATTTCATGTTATATTTTTGGGAGGTTTTTTATGAGTATGAATTTCACAATCGTTTAGGTGACTATTATATGTGAGAATACTCACATAGAATTTTATATCGCACACTTAGCAATTTTCTACTCAATTAGCAAACTTTTCTTTTCATTTAAATTATCCTACTTGGTAAACTTTTTATATACATTTTTTGAAAAAAAAATGATGAAGATTTTTTTCAGAGGTAAGACGCTTTCCTTATCAGAATTTAAGAGGATGTTTAATTTAGATAATTCTTCGAAAACCGACGAGAATACGCATGGAAACTGCAGTGCGAGAGCAAATCTTTACACGGTGTGGTGACTCCCTGCGAGACGCTTCCTGGGAGCAGATCTGAACAACAAGCACTCTTAGTTTTTTTCGCCATTTCCCGCCAGATTTCATACTGAAGTTAAACTTTGTAATCAACCGTATTATTTTCTTTGTAATTTTTCCGTGATTTTCTAGGGAGGGGGAGATTTATTTCATGTTATATCTTTGGGAGGTTTTTTAAGAGTATGAAGTTCATAATCTTTTAGGTAACTATTACATGTGAGAATATTCTCATAGAATATTATGTCGAATACTTAGCAATTTTCTACTCAATTAGCAAACTTTTCTTTTCATTTAAATTATCCTACTTGGTAAAATTTTTAAATATATTTTTTGAAAAAAAAATTATGAAGATTTTTTTGAGAGGTAAGACGTTTTTCTTATCAGAATTTAAGTGGATGTTTAATTTAGGTAATTCTTCGAAAACCGACGAGAATACGCATGGAAACTGCAGTGCGAGAGCAAATCTTTACACGGTGTGGTGACTCCCTGCGAGACGCTTCCTGGCAGCAGATCTGAACAACAAGCACTCTTAGTTTCTTTTCGCCATTTCCCGCCAGATTTCATACTGAAGTTAAACATTGTAATCAACCGTATTATTTTCTTTGTAATTTTTCCGTGATTTTCTAGGGAGGGGGAGATTTATTTCATGTTATATCTTTGGGAGTTTTTTTAAGAGTATGAAGTTCATAATCTTTTAGTTAACTATTACATGTGAGAATATTCTCATAGAATATTATGTCGAACACTTACCAATTTTCTACTCAATTAGCAAACTTTTCTTTTCATTTAAATTATCCTACTTGGTAAAATTTTTAAATACATTTTTTGAAAAAAAAATTATGCAGATTTTTTTGAGAGGTAAGACGCTTTTCTTATCAGAATTTAAGAGAATGTTTAATTTAGATAATTCTTCGAAAACCGACGAGAATACGCATGGAAACTGCAGTGCGAGAGCAAATCTTTACACGGTGTGGTGACTCCCTGCGAGACGCTTCCTGGGAGCAAATCTGAACAACAAGCACTCTTACTTTCTTTTCGCCATTTCCCGCCAGATTTCATACTGAAGTTAAACTTTGTAATCAACCGTATTATTTTCTTTGTAATTTTTCCGTGATTTTATAGGGAGAGGGAGATTTATTTCATGTTATATTTTTGGGAGGTTTTTTATGAGTATGAATTTCACAATCTTTTAGGTAACTATTATATGTGAGAATACTCACATAGAATTTTATATCGCACACTTAGCAATTTTCTACTCAATTAGCAAACTTTTCTTTTCATTTAAATTATCCTACTTGGTAAACTTTTTATATACATTTTTTGAAAAAAAAATGATGAAGATTTTTTTCAGAGGTAAGACGCTTTCCTTATCAGAATTTAAGAGGATGTTTAATTTAGATAATTCTTCGAAAACCGACGAGAATACGCATGGAAACTGCAGTGCGAGAGCAAATCTTTACACGGTGTGGTGACTCCCTGCGAGACGCTTCCTGGGAGCAGATATGAACAACAAGCACTCTTAGTTTTTTTCGCCATTTCCCGCCAGATTTCATACTGAAGTTAAACTTTGTAATCAACCGTATTATTTTCTTTGTAATTTTTCCGTGATTTTCTAGGGAGGGGGAGATTTATTTCATGTTATATCTTTGGGAGGTTTTTTAAGAGTATGAAGTTCATAATCTTTTAGGTAACTATTACATGTGAGAATATTCTCATAGAATATTATGTCGAATACTTAGCAATTTTCTACTCAATTAGCAAACTTTTCTTTTCATTTAAATTATCCTACTTGGTAAAATTTTTAAATATATTTTTTGAAAAAAAAATTATGAAGATTTTTTTGAGAGGTAAGACGTTTTTCTTATCAGAATTTAAGTGGATGTTTAATTTAGGTAATTCTTCGAAAACCGACGAGAATACGCATGGAAACTGCAGTGCGAGAGCAAATCTTTACACGGTGTGGTGACTCCCTGCGAGACGCTTCCTGGCAGCAGATCTGAACAACAAGCACTCTTAGTTTCTTTTCGCCATTTCCCGCCAGATTTCATACTGAAGTTAAACATTGTAATCAACCGTATTATTTTCTTTGTAATTTTTCCGTGATTTTCTAGGGAGGGGGAGATTTATTTCATGTTATATCTTTGGGAGTTTTTTTAAGAGTATGAAGTTCATAATCTTTTAGTTAACTATTACATGTGAGAATATTCTCATAGAATATTATGTCGAACACTTACCAATTTTCTACTCAATTAGCAAACTTTTCTTTTCATTTAAATTATCCTACTTGGTAAAATTTTTAAATACATTTTTTGAAAAAAAAATTATGCAGATTTTTTTGAGAGGTAAGACGCTTTTCTTATCAGAATTTAAGAGAATGTTTAATTTAGATAATTCTTCGAAAACCGACGAGAATACGCATGGAAACTGCAGTGCGAGAGCAAATCTTTACACGGTGTGGTGACTCCCTGCGAGACGCTTCCTGGGAGCAAATCTGAACAACAAGCACTCTTACTTTCTTTTCGCCATTTCCCGCCAGATTTCATACTGAAGTTAAACTTTGTAATCAACCGTATTATTTTCTTTGTAATTTTTCCGTGATTTTATAGGGAGAGGGAGATTTATTTCATGTTATATTTTTGGGAGGTTTTTTATGAGTATGAATTTCACAATCTTTTAGGTAACTATTATATGTGAGAATACTCACATAGAATTTTATATCGCACACTTAGCAATTTTCTACTCAATTAGCAAACTTTTATTTTCATTTAAATTATCCTACTTGGTAAACTTTTTATATACATTTTTTGAAAAAAAAATGATGAAGATTTTTTTCAGAGGTAAGACGCTTTCCTTATCAGAATTTAAGAGGATGTTTAATTTAGATAATTCTTCGAAAACCGACGAGAATACGCATGGAAACTGCAGTGCGAGAGCAAATCTTTACACGGTGTGGTGACTCCCTGCGAGACGCTTCCTGGGAGCAGATCTGAACAACAAGCACTCTTAGTTTTTTTCGCCATTTCCCGCCAGATTTCATACTGAAGTTAAACTTTGTAATCAACCGTATTATTTTCTTTGTAATTTTTCCGTGATTTTCTAGGGAGGGGGAGATTTATTTCATGTTATATCTTTGGGAGGTTTTTTAAGAGTATGAAGTTCATAATCTTTTAGGTAACTATTACATGTGAGAATATTCTCATAGAATATTATGTCGAATACTTAGCAATTTTCTACTCAATTAGCAAACTTTTCTTTTCATTTAAATTATCCTACTTGGTAAAATTTTTAAATACATTTTTTGAAAAAAAAATTATGCAGATTTTTTTGAGAGGTAAGACGTTTTTCTTATCAGAATTTAAGAGGATGTTTAATTTAGGTAATTCTTCGAAAACCGACGAGAATACGCATGGAAACTGCAGTGCGAGATCAAATCTTTACACGGTGTGGAGACTCCCTGCGAGACGCTTCCTGGCAGCAGATCTGAACAACAAGCACTCTTAGTTTCTTTTCGCCATTTCCCGCCAGATTTCATACTGAAGTTAAACATTGTAATCAACCGTATTATTTTCTTTGTAATTTTTCCGTGATTTTCTAGGGAGGGGGAGATTTATTTCATGTTATATCTTTGGGAGTTTTTTTAAGAGTATGAAGTTCATAATCTTTTAGTTAACTATTACATGTGAGAATATTCTCATAGAATATTATGTCGAACACTTAGCAATTTTCTACTCAATTAGCAAACTTTTCTTTTCATTTAAATTATCCTACTTGGTAAAATTTTTAAATACATTTTTTGAAAAAAAAATTATGCAGATGTTTTTGAGAGGTAAGACGCTTTTCTTATCAGAATTTAAGAGGATGTTTAATTTAGATAATTCTTCGAAAACCGACGAGAATAGGCATGGAAACTGCAGTGCGAGAGCAAATCTTTACACGGTGTGGTGACTCCCTGCGAGACGCTTCCTGGGAGCAAATCTGAACAACAAGCACTCTTAGTTTCTTTTCGCCATTTCCCGCCAGATTTCATACTGAAGTTAAACTTTGTAATCAACCGTATTATTTTCTTTGTAATTTTTCCGTGATTTTCTAGGGAGAGGGAGATTTATTTCATGTTATATCTTTGGGAGCTTTTTTATGAGTATGAATTTCACAATCCTTTAAATAACTATTATATGTGAGAATACTCTCATAGAATTTTATATCGCACCCTTAGCAATTTTCTACTCAATTAGCAAACTTTTCTTTTCATTTAAATTATCCTACTTGGCAAACTTTATTTTTTTAAATGATGAAGATTATTTTAAGAGGTAAGACGCTTTCCTTATCAGAATTTAAGAGGATGTTTAATTTAGATAATTCTTCTAAAACCGACGAGAATACGCATGGAAACTGCAGTGCGAGAGCAAATCTTTACACGGTGTGGTGACTCCCGGCGAGACGCTTCCTGGGAGCAGATCTGAACCACAAGCACTCTTTCTTTCTTTTCGCCATTTCCCGCCAGATTTCATACTGAAGTTAAACTTTGTAATCAACCGTATTATTTTCTTTGTAATTTTTCCGTGATTTTATAGGGAGAGGGAGATTTATTTCATGTTATATTTTTGGGAGGTTTTTTATGAGTATGAATTTCACAATCTTTTAGGTAACTATTATATGTGAGAATACTCACATAGAATTTTATATCGCACACTTAGCAATTTTTTACTCAATTAGCAAACTTTTCTTTTCATTTAAATTATCCTACTTGGTAAACTTTTTATATACATTTTTTGAAAAAAAAATGATGAAGATTTTTTTCAGAGGTAAGACGCTTTCCTTATCAGAATTTAAGAGGATGTTTAATTTAGATAATTCTTCGAAAACCGACGAGAATACGCATGGAAACTGCAGTGCGAGAGCAAATCTTTACACGGTGTGGTGACTCCCTGCGAGACGCTTCCTGGGAGCAGATCTGAACAACAAGCACTCTTAGTTTTTTTCGCCATTTCCCGCCAGATTTCATACTGAAGTTAAACTTTGTAATCAACCGTATTATTTTCTTTGTAATTTTTCCGTGATTTTATAGGGAGAGGGAGATTTATTTCATGTTATATTTTTGGGAGGTTTTTTATGAGTATGAATTTCACAATCTTTTAGGTAACTATTATATGTGAGAATACTCACATAGAATTTTATATCGCACACTTAGCAATTTTCTACTCAATTAGCAAACTTTTCTTTTCATTTAAATTATCCTACTTGGTAAACTTTTTATATACATTTTTTGAAAAAAAAATTATGCAGATTTTTTTGAGAGGTAAGACGTTTTTCTTATCAGAATTTAAGAGGATGTTTAATTTAGGTAATTCTTCGAAAACCGACGAGAATACGCATGGAAACTGCAGTGCGAGAGCAAATCTTTACACGGTGTGGTGACTCCCTGCGAGACGCTTCCTGGCAGCAGATCTGAACAACAAGCACTCTTAGTTTCTTTTCGCCATTTCCCGCCAGATTTCATACTGAAGTTAAACATTGTAATCAACCGTATTATTTTCTTTGTAATTTTTCCGTGATTTTCTAGGGAGGGGGAGATTTATTTCATGTTATATCTTTGGGAGTTTTTTTAAGAGTATGAAGTTCATAATCTTTTCGTTAACTATTACATGTGAGAATATTCTCATAGAATATTATGTCGAACACTTAGCAATTTTCTACTCAATTAGCAAACTTTTCTTTTCATTTAAATTATCCTACTTGGTAAAATTTTTAAATACATTTTTTGAAAAAAAAATTATGCAGATTTTTTTGAGAGGTAAGACGCTTTTCTTATCAGAATTTAAGAGGATGTTTAATTTAGATAATTCTTCGAAAACCGACGAGAATACGCATGGAAACTGCAGTGCGAGAGCAAACCTTTACACGGTGTGGTGACTCCCTGCGAGACGCTTCCTGGGAGCAAATCTGAACAACAAGCACTCTTAGTTTCTTTTCGCCATTTCCCGCCAGATTTCATACTGAAGTTAAACTTTGTAATCAACCGTATTATTTTCTTTGTAATTTTTCCGTGATTTTCTAGGGAGAGGGAGATTTATTTCATGTTATATCTTTGGGAGCTTTTTTATGAGTATGAATTTCACAATCCTTTAAATAACTATTATATGTGAGAATACTCTCATAGAATTTTATATCGCACACTTAGCAATTTTCTACCCAATTAGCAAACTTTTCTTTTCATTTAAATTATCCTACTTGGCAAACTTTATTTTTTTAAATGATGAAGATTATTTTAAGAGGTAAGACGCTTTCCTTATCAGAATTTAAGAGGATGTTTAATTTAGATAATTCTTCTAAAACCGACGAGAATACGCATGGAAACTGCAGTGCGAGAGCAAATCTTTACACGGTGTGGTGACTCCCGGCGAGACGCTTCCTGGGAGCAGATCTGAACCACAAGCACTCTTTCTTTCTTTTCGCCATTTCCCGCCAGATTTCATACTGAAGTTAAACTTTGTAATCAACCGTATTATTTTCTTTGTAATTTTTCCGTGATTTTGTAGGGAGAGGGAGATTTATTTCATGTTATATTTTTGGGAGGTTTTTTATGAGTATGAATTTCACAATCTTTTAGGTAACTATTATATGTGAGAATACTCACATAGAATTTTATATCGCACACTTAGCAATTTTTTACTCAATTAGCAAACTTTTCTTTTCATTTAAATTATCCTACTTGGTAAACTTTTTATATACATTTTTTGAAAAAAAAATGATGAAGATTTTTTTCAGAGTTAAGACGCTTTCCTTATCAGAATTTAAGAGGATGTTTAATTTAGATAATTCTTCGAAAACCGACGAGAATACGCATGGAAACTGCAGTGCGAGAGCAAATCTTTACACGGTGTGGTGACTCCTTGCGAGACGCTTCCTGGGAGCAGATCTGAACAACAAGCACTCTTAGTTTTTTTCGCCATTTCCCGCCAGATTTCATACTGAAGTTAAACTTTGTAATCAACCGTATTATTTTCTTTGTAATTTTTCCGTGATTTTCTAGGGAGGGGGAGATTTATTTCATGTTATATCTTTGGGAGGTTTTTTAAGAGTATGAAGTTCATAATCTTTTAGGTAACTATTACATGTGAGAATATTCTCATAGAATATTATGTCGAATACTTAGCAATTTTCTACTCAATTAGCAAACTTTTCTTTTCATTTAAATTATCCTACTTGGTAAACTTTTTATATACATTTTTTGAAAAAAAAATGATGAAGATTTTTTTCAGAGGTAAGACACTTTCCTTATCAGAATTTAAGAGGATGTTTAATTTAGATAATTCTTCGAAAACCGACTAGAATACGCATGGAAACTGCAGTGCGAGAGCAAATCTTTACACGGTGTGGTGACTCCCTGCGAGACGCTTCCTGGGAGCAGATCTGAACAACAAGCACTCTTAGTTTTTTTCGCCATTTCCCGCCAGATTTCATACTGAAGTTAAACTTTGTAATCAACCGTATTATTTTCTTTATAATTTTTCCGTGATTTTCTAGGGAGGGGGAGATTTATTTCATGTTATATCTTTGGGAGTTTTTTTAAGAGTATGAAGTTCATAATCTTTTAGTTAACTATTACATGTGAGAATATTCTCATAGAATATTATGTCGAACACTTAGCAATTTTCTACTCAATTAGCAAACTTTTCTTTTCATTTAAATTATCCTACTTGGTAAAATTTTTAAATACATTTTTTGAAAAAAAAATTATGCAGATTTTTTTGAGAGGTAAGACGCTTTTCTTATCAGAATTTAAGAGGATGTTTAATTTAGATAATTCTTCGAAAACCGACGAGAATACGCATGGAAACTGCAGTGCGAGAGCAAATCTTTACACGGTGTGGTGACTCCCTGCGAGACGCTTCCTGGGAGCAAATCTGAACAACAAGCACTCTTAGTTTCTTTTCGCCATTTCCCGCCAGATTTCATACTGAAGTTAAACTTTGTAATCAACCGTATTATTTTTTTTGTAATTTTTCCGTGATTTTCTAGGGAGAGGGAGATTTATTTCATGTTATATCTTTGGGAGCTTTTTTATGAGTATGAATTTCACAATCCTTTAAATAACTATTATATGTGAGAATACTCTCATAGAATTTTATATCGCACACTTAGCAATTTTCTACCCAATTAGCAAACTTTTCTTTTCATTTAAATTATCCTACTTGGCAAACTTTATTTTTTTAAATGATGAAGATTATTTTAAGAGGTAAGACGCTTTCCTTATCAGAATTTAAGAGGATGTTTAATTTAGATAATTCTTCTAAAACCGACGAGAATACGCATGGAAACTGCAGTGCGAGAGCAAATCTTTACACGGTGTGGTGACTCCTTGCGAGACGCTTCCTGGGAGCAGATCTGAACAACAAGCACTCTTAGTTTTTTTCGCCATTTCCCGCCAGATTTCATACTGAAGTTAAACTTTGTAATCAACCGTATTATTTTCTTTGTAATTTTTCCGTGATTTTCTAGGGAGGGGGAGATTTATTTCATGTTATATCTTTGGGAGGTTTTTTAAGAGTATGAAGTTCATAATCTTTTAGGTAACTATTACATGTGAGAATATTCTCATAGAATATTATGTCGAATACTTAGCAATTTTCTACTCAATTAGCAAACTTTTCTTTTCATTTAAATTATCCTACTTGGTAAACTTTTTATATACATTTTTTGAAAAAAAAATGATGAAGATTTTTTTCAGAGGTAAGACGCTTTCCTTATCAGAATTTAAGAGGATGTTTAATTTAGATAATTCTTCGAAAACCGACGAGAATACGCATGGAAACTGCAGTGCGAGAGCAAATCTTTACACGGTGTGGTGACTCCCTGCGAGACGCTTCCTGGGAGCAAATCTGAACAACAAGCACTCTTAGTTTCTTTTCGCCATTTCCCGCCAGATTTCATACTGAAGTTAAACTTTGTAATCAACCGTATTATTTTCTTTGTAATTTTTCCGTGATTTTCTAGGGAGGGGGAGATTTATTTCATGTTATATCTTTGGGAGGTTTTTTAAGAGTATGAAGTTCATAATCTTTTAGGTAACTATTACATGTGAGAATATTCTCATAGAATATTATGTCGAATACTTAGCAATTTTCTACTCAATTAGCAAACTTTTCTTTTCATTTAAATTATCCTACTTGGTAAACTTTTTATATACATTTTTTGAAAAAAAAATGATGAAGATTTTTTTCAGAGGTAAGACACTTTCCTTATCAGAATTTAAGAGGATGTTTAATTTAGATAATTCTTCGAAAACCGACTAGAATACGCATGGAAACTGCAGTGCGAGAGCAAATCTTTACACGGTGTGGTGACTCCCTGCGAGACGCTTCCTGGGAGCAGATCTGAACAACAAGCACTCTTAGTTTTTTTCGCCATTTCCCGCCAGATTTCATACTGAAGTTAAACTTTGTAATCAACCGTATTATTTTCTTTGTAATTTTTCCGTGATTTTCTAGGGAGGGGGAGATTTATTTCATGTTATATCTTTGGGAGTTTTTTTAAGAGTATGAAGTTCATAATCTTTTAGTTAACTATTACATGTGAGAATATTCTCATAGAATATTATGTCGAACACTTAGCAATTTTCTACTCAATTAGCAAACTTTTCTTTTCATTTAAATTATCCTACTTGGTAAAATTTTTAAATACATTTTTTGAAAAAAAAATTATGCAGATTTTTTTGAGAGGTAAGACGCTTTTCTTATCAGAATTTAAGAGGATGTTTAATTTAGATAATTCTTCGAAAACCGACGAGAATACGCATGGAAACTGCAGTGCGAGAGCAAATCTTTACACGGTGTGGTGACTCCCTGCGAGACGCTTCCTGGGAGCAAATCTGAACAACAAGCACTCTTAGTTTCTTTTCGCCATTTCCCGCCAGATTTCATACTGAAGTTAAACTTTGTAATCAACCGTATTATTTTCTTTGTAATTTTTCCGTGATTTTCTAGGGAGAGGGAGATTTATTTCATGTTATATCTTTGGGAGCTTTTTTATGAGTATGAATTTCACAATCCTTTAAATAACTATTATATGTGAGAATACTCTCATAGAATTTTATATCGCACACTTAGCAATTTTCTACCCAATTAGCAAACTTTTCTTTTCATTTAAATTATCCTACTTGGCAAACTTTATTTTTTTAAATGATGAAGATTATTTTAAGAGGTAAGACGCTTTCCTTATCAGAATTTAAGAGGATGTTTAATTTAGATAATTCTTCTAAAACCGACGAGAATACGCATGGAAACTGCAGTGCGAGAGCAAATCTTTACACGGTGTGGTGACTCCCGGCGAGACGCTTCCTGGGAGCAGATCTGAACCACAAGCACTCTTTCTTTCTTTTCGCCATTTCCCGCCAGATTTCATACTGAAGTTAAACTTTGTAATCAACCGTATTATTTTCTTTGTAATTTTTCCGTGATTTTATAGGGAGAGGGAGATTTATTTCATGTTATATTTTTGGGAGGTTTTTTATGAGTATGAATTTCACAATCTTTTAGGTAACTATTATATGTGAGAATACTCACATAGAATTTTATATCGCACACTTAGCAATTTTTTACTCAATTAGCAAACTTTTCTTTTCATTTAAATTATCCTACTTGGTAAACTTTTTATATACATTTTTTGAAAAAAAAATGATGAAGATTTTTTTCAGAGGTAAGACGCTTTCCTTATCAGAATTTAAGAGGATGTTTAATTTAGATAATTCTTCGAAAACCGACGAGAATACGCATGGAAACTGCAGTGCGAGAGCAAATCTTTACACGGTGTGGTGACTCCTTGCGAGACGCTTCCTGGGAGCAGATCTGAACAACAAGCACTCTTAGTTTTTTTCGCCATTTCCCGCCAGATTTCATACTGAAGTTAAACTTTGTAATCAACCGTATTATTTTCTTTGTAATTTTTCCGTGATTTTCTAGGGAGGGGGAGATTTATTTCATGTTATATCTTTGGGAGGTTTTTTAAGAGTATGAAGTTCATAATCTTTTAGGTAACTATTACATGTGAGAATATTCTCATAGAATATTATGTCGAATACTTAGCAATTTTCTACTCAATTAGCAAACTTTTCTTTTCATTTAAATTATCCTACTTGGTAAACTTTTTATATACATTTTTTGAAAAAAAAATGATGAAGATTTTTTTCAGAGGTAAGACACTTTCCTTATCAGAATTTAAGAGGATGTTTAATTTAGATAATTCTTCGAAAACCGACTAGAATACGCATGGAAACTGCAGTGCGAGAGCAAATCTTTACACGGTGTGGTGACTCCCTGCGAGACGCTTCCTGGGAGCAAATCTGAACAACAAGCACTCTTAGTTTCTTTTCGCCATTTCCCGCCAGATTTCATACTGAAGTTAAACTTTGTAATCAACCGTATTATTTTCTTTGTAATTTTTCCGTGATTTTCTAGGGAGAGGGAGATTTATTTCATGTTATATCTTTGGGAGCTTTTTTATGAGTATGAATTTCACAATCCTTTAAATAACTATTATATGTGAGAATACTCTCATAGAATTTTATATCGCACACTTAGCAATTTTCTACCCAATTAGCAAACTTTTCTTTTCATTTAAATTATCCTACTTGGCAAACTTTATTTTTTTAAATGATGAAGATTATTTTAAGAGGTAAGACGCTTTCCTTATCAGAATTTAAGAGGATGTTTAATTTAGATAATTCTTCTAAAACCGACGAGAATACGCATGGAAACTGCAGTGCGAGAGCAAATCTTTACAGGGTGTGGTGACTCCCGGCGAGACGCTTCCTGGGAGCAGATCTGAACCACAAGCACTCTTTCTTTCTTTTCGCCATTTCCCGCCAGATTTCATACTGAAGTTAAACTTTGTAATCAACCGTATTATTTTCTTTGTAATTTTTCCGTGATTTTATAGGGAGAGGGAGATTTATTTCATGTTATATTTTTGGGAGGTTTTTTATGAGTATGAATTTCACAATCTTTTAGGTAACTATTATATGTGAGAATACTCACATAGAATTTTATATCGCACACTTAGCAATTTTTTACTCAATTAGCAAACTTTTCTTTTCATTTAAATTATCCTACTTGGTAAACTTTTTATATACATTTTTTGAAAAAAAAATGATGAAGATTTTTTTCAGAGGTAAGACGCTTTCCTTATCAGAATTTAAGAGGATGTTTAATTTAGATAATTCTTCGAAAACCGACGAGAATACGCATGGAAACTGCAGTGCGAGAGCAAATCTTTACACGGTGTGGTGACTCCTTGCGAGACGCTTCCTGGGAGCAGATCTGAACAACAAGCACTCTTAGTTTTTTTCGCCATTTCCCGCCAGATTTCATACTGAAGTTAAACTTTGTAATCAACCGTATTATTTTCTTTGTAATTTTTCCGTGATTTTCTAGGGAGGGGGAGATTTATTTCATGTTATATCTTTGGGAGTTTTTTTAAGAGTATGAAGTTCATAATCTTTTAGTTAACTATTACATGTGAGAATATTCTCATAGAATATTATGTCGAACACTTACCAATTTTCTACTCAATTAGCAAACTTTTCTTTTCATTTAAATTATCCTACTTGGTAAAATTTTTAAATACATTTTTTGAAAAAAAAATTATGCAGATTTTTTTGAGAGGTAAGACGCTTTTCTTATCAGAATTTAAGAGAATGTTTAATTTAGATAATTCTTCGAAAACCGACGAGAATACGCATGGAAACTGCAGTGCGAGAGCAAATCTTTACACGGTGTGGTGACTCCCTGCGAGACGCTTCCTGGGAGCAAATCTGAACAACAAGCACTCTTAGTTTCTTTTCGCCATTTCCCGCCAGATTTCATACTGAAGTTAAACTTTGTAATCAACCGTATTATTTTCTTTGTAATTTTTCCGTGATTTTATAGGGAGAGGGAGATTTATTTCATGTTATATTTTTGGGAGGTTTTTTATGAGTATGAATTTCACAATCTTTTAGGTAACTATTATATGTGAGAATACTCACATAGAATTTTATATCGCACACTTAGCAATTTTCTACTCAATTAGCAAACTTTTATTTTCATTTAAATTATCCTACTTGGTAAACTTTTTATATACATTTTTTGAAAAAAAAATGATGAAGATTTTTTTCAGAGGTAAGACGCTTTCCTTATCAGAATTTAAGAGGATGTTTAATTTAGATAATTCTTCGAAAACCGACGAGAATACGCATGGAAACTGCAGTGCGAGAGCAAATCTTTACACGGTGTGGTGACTCCCTGCGAGACGCTTCCTGGGAGCAGATCTGAACAACAAGCACTCTTAGTTTTTTTCGCCATTTCCCGCCAGATTTCATACTGAAGTTAAACTTTGTAATCAACCGTATTATTTTCTTTGTAATTTTTCCGTGATTTTCTAGGGAGGGGGAGATTTATTTCATGTTATATCTTTGGGAGGTTTTTTAAGAGTATGAAGTTCATAATCTTTTAGGTAACTATTACATGTGAGAATATTCTCATAGAATATTATGTCGAATACTTAGCAATTTTCTACTCAATTAGCAAACTTTTCTTTTCATTTAAATTATCCTACTTGGTAAAATTTTTAAATACATTTTTTGAAAAAAAAATTATGCAGATTTTTTTGAGAGGTAAGACGTTTTTCTTATCAGAATTTAAGAGGATGTTTAATTTAGGTAATTCTTCGAAAACCGACGAGAATACGCATGGAAACTGCAGTGCGAGATCAAATCTTTACACGGTGTGGTGACTCCCTGCGAGACGCTTCCTGGCAGCAGATCTGAACAACAAGCACTCTTAGTTTCTTTTCGCCATTTCCCGCCAGATTTCATACTGAAGTTAAACATTGTAGTCAACCGTATTATTTTCTTTGTAATTTTTCCGTGATTTTCTAGGGAGGGGGAGATTTATTTCATGTTATATCTTTGGGAGTTTTTTTAAGAGTATGAAGTTCATAATATTTTAGTTAACTATTGCATGTGAGAATATTCTCATAGAATATTATGTCGAACACTTAGCAATTTTCTACTCAATTAGCAAACTTTTCTTTTCATTTAAATTATCCTACTTGGTAAAATTTTTAAATACATTTTTTGAAAAAAAAATTATGCAGATGTTTTTGAGAGGTAAGACGCTTTTCTTATCAGAATTTAAGAGGATGTTTAATTTAGATAATTCTTCGAAAACCGACGAGAATACGCATGGAAACTGCAGTGCGAGAGCAAATCTTTACACGGTGTGGTGACTCCCTGCGAGACGCTTCCTGGGAGCAAATCTGAACAACAAGCACTCTTAGTTTCTTTTCGCCATTTCCCGCCAGATTTCATACTGAAGTTAAACTTTGTAATCAACCGTATTATTTTCTTTGTAATTTTTCCGTGATTTTCTAGGGAGAGGGAGATTTATTTCATGTTATATCTTTGGGAGCTTTTTTATGAGTATGAATTTCACAATCCTTTAAATAACTATTATATGTGAGAATACTCTCATAGAATTTAATATCGCACACTTAGCAATTTTCTACTCAATTAGCAAACTTTTCTTTTCATTTAAATTATCCTACTTGGCAAACTTTATTTTTTTAAATGATGAAGATTATTTTAAGAGGTAAGACGCTTTCCTTATCAGAATTTAAGAGGATGTTTAATTTAGATAATTCTTCTAAAACCGACGAGAATACGCATGGAAACTGCAGTGCGTGAGCAAATCTTTACACGGTGTGGTGACTCCCGGCGAGACGCTTCCTGGGAGCAGATCTGAACCACAAGCACTCTTTCTTTCTTTTCGCCATTTCCCGCCAGATTTCATACTGAAGTTAAACTTTGTAATCAACCGTATTATTTTCTTTGTAATTTTTCCGTGATTTTATAGGGAGAGGGAGATTTATTTCATGTTATATTTTTGGGAGGTTTTTTATGAGTATGAATTTCACAATCGTTTAGGTGACTATTATATGTGAGAATACTCACATAGAATTTTATATCGCACACTTAGCAATTTTCTACTCAATTAGCAAACTTTTCTTTTCATTTAAATTATCCTACTTGGTAAACTTTTTATATACATTTTTTGAAAAAAAAATGATGAAGATTTTTTTCAGAGGTAAGACGCTTTCCTTATCAGAATTTAAGAGGATGTTTAATTTAGATAATTCTTCGAAAACCGACGAGAATACGCATGGAAACTGCAGTGCGAGAGCAAATCTTTACACGGTGTGGTGACTCCCTGCGAGACGCTTCCTGGGAGCAGATCTGAACAACAAGCACTCTTAGTTTTTTTCGCCATTTCCCGCCAGATTTCATACTGAAGTTAAACTTTGTAATCAACCGTATTATTTTCTTTGTAATTTTTCCGTGATTTTCTAGGGAGGGGGAGATTTATTTCATGTTATATCTTTGGGAGGTTTTTTAAGAGTATGAAGTTCATAATCTTTTAGGTAACTATTACATGTGAGAATATTCTCATAGAATATTATGTCGAATACTTAGCAATTTTCTACTCAATTAGCAAACTTTTCTTTTCATTTAAATTATCCTACTTGGTAAAATTTTTAAATATATTTTTTGAAAAAAAAATTATGAAGATTTTTTTGAGAGGTAAGACGTTTTTCTTATCAGAATTTAAGTGGATGTTTAATTTAGGTAATTCTTCGAAAACCGACGAGAATACGCATGGAAACTGCAGTGCGAGATCAAATCTTTACACGGTGTGGTGACTCCCTGCGAGACGCTTCCTGGCAGCAGATCTGAACAACAAGCACTCTTAGTTTCTTTTCGCCATTTCCCGCCAGATTTCATACTGAAGTTAAACATTGTAATCAACCGTATTATTTTCTTTGTAATTTTTCCGTGATTTTCTAGGGAGGGGGAGATTTATTTCATGTTATATCTTTGGGAGTTTTTTTAAGAGTATGAAGTTCATAATCTTTTAGTTAACTATTACATGTGAGAATATTCTCATAGAATATTATGTTGAACACTTACCAATTTTCTACTCAATTAGCAAACTTTTCTTTTCATTTAAATTATCCTACTTGGTAAAATTTTTAAATACATTTTTTGAAAAAAAAATTATGCAGATTTTTTTGAGAGGTAAGACGCTTTTCTTATCAGAATTTAAGAGAATGTTTAATTTAGATAATTCTTCGAAAACCGACGAGAATACGCATGGAAACTGCAGTGCGAGAGCAAATCTTTACACGGTGTGGTGACTCCCTGCGAGACGCTTCCTGGGAGCAAATCTGAACAACAAGCACTCTTACTTTCTTTTCGCCATTTCCCGCCAGATTTCATACTGAAGTTAAACTTTGTAATCAACCGTATTATTTTCTTTGTAATTTTTCCGTGATTTTATAGGGAGAGGGAGATTTATTTCATGTTATATTTTTGGGAGGTTTTTTATGAGTATGAATTTCACAATCTTTTAGGTAACTATTATATGTGAGAATACTCACATAGAATTTTATATCGCACACTTAGCAATTTTCTACTCAATTAGCAAACTTTTCTTTTCATTTAAATTATCCTACTTGGTAAACTTTTTATATACATTTTTTGAAAAAAAAATGATGAAGATTTTTTTCAGAGGTAAGACGCTTTCCTTATCAGAATTTAAGAGGATGTTTAATTTAGATAATTCTTCGAAAACCGACGAGAATACGCATGGAAACTGCAGTGCGAGAGCAAATCTTTACACGGTGTGGTGACTCCCTGCGAGACGCTTCCTGGGAGCAGATCTGAACAACAAGCACTCTTAGTTTTTTTCGCCATTTCCCGCCAGATTTCATACTGAAGTTAAACTTTGTAATCAACCGTATTATTTTCTTTGTAATTTTTCCGTGATTTTCTAGGGAGGGGGAGATTTATTTCATGTTATATCTTTGGGAGGTTTTTTAAGAGTATGAAGTTCATAATCTTTTAGGTAACTATTACATGTGAGAATATTCTCATAGAATATTATGTCGAATACTTAGCAATTTTCTACTCAATTAGCAAACTTTTCTTTTCATTTAAATTATCCTACTTGGTAAAATTTTTAAATACATTTTTTGAAAAAAAAATTATGCAGATTTTTTTGAGAGGTAAGACGTTTTTCTTATCAGAATTTAAGAGGATGTTTAATTTAGGTAATTCTTCGAAAACCGACGAGAATACGCATGGAAACTGCAGTGCGAGATCAAATCTTTACACGGTGTGGAGACTCCCTGCGAGACGCTTCCTGGCAGCAGATCTGAACAACAAGCACTCTTAGTTTCTTTTCGCCATTTCCCGCCAGATTTCATACTGAAGTTAAACATTGTAATCAACCGTATTATTTTCTTTGTAATTTTTCCGTGATTTTCTAGGGAGGGGGAGATTTATTTCATGTTATATCTTTGGGAGTTTTTTTAAGAGTATGAAGTTCATAATCTTTTAGTTAACTATTACATGTGAGAATATTCTCATAGAATATTATGTCGAACACTTAGCAATTTTCTACTCAATTAGCAAACTTTTCTTTTCATTTAAATTATCCTACTTGGTAAAATTTTTAAATACATTTTTTGAAAAAAAAATTATGCAGATGTTTTTGAGAGGTAAGACGCTTTTCTTATCAGAATTTAAGAGGATGTTTAATTTAGATAATTCTTCGAAAACCGACGAGAATACGCATGGAAACTGCAGTGCGAGAGCAAATCTTTACACGGTGTGGTGACTCCCTGCGAGACGCTTCCTGGGAGCAAATCTGAACAACAAGCACTCTTAGTTTCTTTTCGCCATTTCCCGCCAGATTTCATACTGAAGTTAAACTTTGTAATCAACCGTATTATTTTCTTTGTAATTTTTCCGTGATTTTCTAGGGAGAGGGAGATTTATTTCATGTTATATCTTTGGGAGCTTTTTTATGAGTATGAATTTCACAATCCTTTAAATAACTATTATATGTGAGAATACTCTCATAGAATTTTATATCGCACCCTTAGCAATTTTCTACTCAATTAGCAAACTTTTCTTTTCATTTAAATTATCCTACTTGGCAAACTTTATTTTTTTAAATGATGAAGATTATTTTAAGAGGTAAGACGCTTTCCTTATCAGAATTTAAGAGGATGTTTAATTTAGATAATTCTTCTAAAACCGACGAGAATACGCATGGAAACTGCAGTGCGAGAGCAAATCTTTACACGGTGTGGTGACTCCCGGCGAGACGCTTCCTGGGAGCAGATCTGAACCACAAGCACTCTTTCTTTCTTTTCGCCATTTCCCGCCAGATTTCATACTGAAGTTAAACTTTGTAATCAACCGTATTATTTTCTTTGTAATTTTTCCGTGATTTTATAGGGAGAGGGAGATTTATTTCATGTTATATTTTTAGGAGGTTTTTTATGAGTATGAATTTCACAATCTTTTAGGTAACTATTATATGTGAGAATACTCACATAGAATTTTATATCGCACACTTAGCAATTTTTTACTCAATTAGCAAACTTTTCTTTTCATTTAAATTATCCTACTTGGTAAACTTTTTATATACATTTTTTGAAAAAAAAATGATGAAGATTTTTTTCAGAGGTAAGACGCTTTCCTTATCAGAATTTAAGAGGATGTTTAATTTAGATAATTCTTCGAAAACCGACGAGAATACGCATGGAAACTGCAGTGCGAGAGCAAATCTTTACACGGTGTGGTGACTCCCTGCGAGACGCTTCCTGGGAGCAGATCTGAACAACAAGCACTCTTAGTTTTTTTCGCCATTTCCCGCCAGATTTCATACTGAAGTTAAACTTTGTAATCAACCGTATTATTTTCTTTGTAATTTTTCCGTGATTTTATAGGGAGAGGGAGATTTATTTCATGTTATATTTTTGGGAGGTTTTTTATGAGTATGAATTTCACAATCTTTTAGGTAACTATTATATGTGAGAATACTCACATAGAATTTTATATCGCACACTTAGCAATTTTCTACTCAATTAGCAAACTTTTCTTTTCATTTAAATTATCCTACTTGGTAAACTTTTTATATACATTTTTTGAAAAAAAAATTATGCAGATTTTTTTGAGAGGTAAGACGTTTTTCTTATCAGAATTTAAGAGGATGTTTAATTTAGGTAATTCTTCGAAAACCGACGAGAATACGCATGGAAACTGCAGTGCGAGAGCAAATCTTTACACGGTGTGGTGACTCCCTGCGAGACGCTTCCTGGCAGCAGATCTGAACAACAAGCACTCTTAGTTTCTTTTCGCCATTTCCCGCCAGATTTCATACTGAAGTTAAACATTGTAATCAACCGTATTATTATCTTTGTAATTTTTCCGTGATTTTCTAGGGAGGGGGAGATTTATTTCATGTTATATCTTTGGGAGTTTTTTTAAGAGTATGAAGTTCATAATCTTTTCGTTAACTATTACATGTGAGAATATTCTCATAGAATATTATGTCGAACACTTAGCAATTTTCTACTCAATTAGCAAACTTTTCTTTTCATTTAAATTATCCTACTTAGTAAAATTTTTAAATACATTTTTTGAAAAAAAAATTATGCAGATTTTTTTGAGAGGTAAGACGCTTTTCTTATCAGAATTTAAGAGGATGTTTAATTTAGATAATTCTTCGAAAACCGACGAGAATACGCATGGAAACTGCAGTGCGAGAGCAAACCTTTACACGGTGTGGTGACTCCCTGCGAGACGCTTCCTGGGAGCAAATCTGAACAACAAGCACTCTTAGTTTCTTTTCGCCATTTCCCGCCAGATTTCATACTGAAGTTAAACTTTGTAATCAACCGTATTATTTTCTTTGTAATTTTTCCGTGATTTTCTAGGGAGAGGGAGATTTATTTCATGTTATATCTTTGGGAGCTTTTTTATGAGTATGAATTTCACAATCCTTTAAATAACTATTATATGTGAGAATACTCTCATAGAATTTTATATCGCACACTTAGCAATTTTCTACCCAATTAGCAAACTTTTCTTTTCATTTAAATTATCCTACTTGGCAAACTTTATTTTTTTAAATGATGAAGATTATTTTAAGAGGTAAGACGCTTTCCTTATCAGAATTTAAGAGGATGTTTAATTTAGATAATTCTTCGAAAACCGACGAGAATACGCATGGAAACTGCAGTGCGAGAGCAAATCTTTACACGGTGTGGTGACTCCCTGCGAGACGCTTCCTGGGAGCAGATCTGAACAACAAGCACTCTTAGTTTTTTTCGCCATTTCCCGCCAGATTTCATACTGAAGTTAAACTTTGTAATCAACCGTATTATTTTCTTTGTAATTTTTCCGTGATTTTCTAGGGAGGGGGAGATTTATTTCATGTTATATCTTTGGGAGGTTTTTTAAGAGTATGAAGTTCATAATCTTTTAGGTAACTATTACATGTGAGAATATTCTCATAGAATATTATGTCGAATACTTAGCAATTTTCTACTCAATTAGCAAACTTTTCTTTTCATTTAAATTATCCTACTTGGTAAAATTTTTAAATATATTTTTTGAAAAAAAAATTATGAAGATTTTTTTGAGAGGTAAGACGTTTTTCTTATCAGAATTTAAGTGGATGTTTAATTTAGGTAATTCTTCGAAAACCGACGAGAATACGCATGGAAACTGCAGTGCGAGAGCAAATCTTTACACGGTGTGGTGACTCCCTGCGAGACGCTTCCTGGCAGCAGATCTGAACAACAAGCACTCTTAGTTTCTTTTCGCCATTTCCCGCCAGATTTCATACTGAAGTTAAACTTTGTAATCAACCGTATTATTTTCTTTGTAATTTTTCCGTGATTTTCTAGGGAGGGGGAGATTTATTTCATGTTATATCTTTGGGAGGTTTTTTAAGAGTATGAAGTTCATAATCTTTTAGGTAACTATTACATGTGAGAATATTCTCATAGAATATTATGTCGAACACTTACCAATTTTCTACTCAATTAGCAAACTTTTCTTTTCATTTAAATTATCCTACTTGGTAAAATTTTTAAATACATTTTTTGAAAAAAAAATTATGCAGATTTTTTTGAGAGGTAAGACGCTTTTCTTATCAGAATTTAAGAGAATGTTTAATTTAGATAATTCTTCGAAAACCGACGAGAATACGCATGGAAACTGCAGTGCGAGAGCAAATCTTTACACGGTGTGGTGACTCCCTGCGAGACGCTTCCTGGGAGCAAATCTGAACAACAAGCACTCTTACTTTCTTTTCGCCATTTCCCGCCAGATTTCATACTGAAGTTAAACTTTGTAATCAACCGTATTATTTTCTTTGTAATTTTTCCGTGATTTTATAGGGAGAGGGAGATTTATTTCATGTTATATTTTTGGGAGGTTTTTTATGAGTATGAATTTCACAATCTTTTAGTTAACTATTATATGTGAGAATACTCACATAGAATTTTATATCGCACACTTAGCAATTTTCTACTCAATTAGCAAACTTTTATTTTCATTTAAATTATCCTACTTGGTAAACTTTTTATATACATTTTTTGAAAAAAAAATGATGAAGATTTTTTTCAGAGGTAAGACGCTTTCCTTATCAGAATTTAAGAGGATGTTTAATTTAGATAATTCTTCGAAAACCGACGAGAATACGCATGGAAACTGCAGTGCGAGAGCAAATCTTTACACGGTGTGGTGACTCCCTGCGAGACGCTTCCTGGGAGCAGATCTGAACAACAAGCACTCTTAGTTTTTTTCGCCATTTCCCGCCAGATTTCATACTGAAGTTAAACTTTGTAATCAACCGTATTATTTTCTTTGTAATTTTTCCGTGATTTTCTAGGGAGGGGGAGATTTATTTCATGTTATATCTTTGGGAGGTTTTTTAAGAGTATGAAGTTCATAATCTTTTAGGTAACTATTACATGTGAGAATATTCTCATAGAATATTATGTCGAATACTTAGCAATTTTCTACTCAATTAGCAAACTTTTCTTTTCATTTAAATTATCCTACTTGGTAAAATTTTTAAATACATTTTTTGAAAAAAAAATTATGCAGATTTTTTTGAGAGGTAAGACGTTTTTCTTATCAGAATTTAAGAGGATGTTTAATTTAGGTAATTCTTCGAAAACCGACGAGAATACGCATGGAAACTGCAGTGCGAGATCAAATCTTTACACGGTGTGGAGACTCCCTGCGAGACGCTTCCTGGCAGCAGATCTGAACAACAAGCACTCTTAGTTTCTTTTCGCCATTTCCCGCCAGATTTCATACTGAAGTTAAACATTGTAATCAACCGTATTATTTTCTTTGTAATTTTTCCGTGATTTTCTAGGGAGGGGGAGATTTATTTCATGTTATATCTTTGGGAGTTTTTTTAAGAGTATGAAGTTCATAATCTTTTAGTTAACTATTACATGTGAGAATATTCTCATAGAATATTATGTCGAACACTTAGCAATTTTCTACTCAATTAGCAAACTTTTCTTTTCATTTAAATTATCCTACTTGGTAAAATTTTTAAATACATTTTTTGAAAAAAAAATTATGCAGATGTTTTTGAGAGGTAAGACGCTTTTCTTATCAGAATTTAAGAGGATGTTTAATTTAGATAATTCTTCGAAAACCGACGAGAATACGCATGGAAACTGCAGTGCGAGAGCAAATCTTTACACGGTGTGGTGACTCCCTGCGAGACGCTTCCTGGGAGCAAATCTGAACAACAAGCACTCTTAGTTTCTTTTCGCCATTTCCCGCCAGATTTCATACTGAAGTTAAACTTTGTAATCAACCGTATTATTTTCTTTGTAATTTTTCCGTGATTTTCTAGGGAGAGGGAGATTTATTTCATGTTATATCTTTGGGAGCTTTTTTATGAGTATGAATTTCACAATCCTTTAAATAACTATTATATGTGAGAATACTCTCATAGAATTTTATATCGCACCCTTAGCAATTTTCTACTCAATTAGCAAACTTTTCTTTTCATTTAAATTATCCTACTTGGCAAACTTTATTTTTTTAAATGATGAAGATTATTTTAAGAGGTAAGACGCTTTCTTTATCAGAATTTAAGAGGATGTTTAATTTAGATAATTCTTCTAAAACCGACGAGAATACGCATGGAAACTGCAGTGCGAGAGCAAATCTTTACACGGTGTGGTGACTCCCGGCGAGACGCTTCCTGGGAGCAGATCTGAACCACAAGCACTCTTTCTTTCTTTTCGCCATTTCCCGCCAGATTTCATACTGAAGTTAAACTTTGTAATCAACCGTATTATTTTCTTTGTAATTTTTCCGTGATTTTATAGGGAGAGGGAGATTTATTTCATGTTATATTTTTGAGAGGTTTTTTATGAGTATGAATTTCACAATCTTTTAGGTAACTATTATATGTGAGAATACTCACATAGAATTTTATATCGCACACTTAGCAATTTTTTACTCAATTAGCAAACTTTTCTTTTCATTTAAATTATCCTACTTGGTAAACTTTTTATATACATTTTTTGAAAAAAAAATGATGAAGATTTTTTTCAGAGGTAAGACGCTTTCCTTATCAGAATTTAAGAGGATGTTTAATTTAGATAATTCTTCGAAAACCGACGAGAATACGCATGGAAACTGCAGTGCGAGAGCAAATCTTTACACGGTGTGGTGACTCCCTGCGAGACGCTTCCTGGGAGCAGATCTGAACAACAAGCACTCTTAGTTTTTTTCGCCATTTCCCGCCAGATTTCATACTGAAGTTAAACTTTGTAATCAACCGTATTATTTTCTTTGTAATTTTTCCGTGATTTTATAGGGAGAGGGAGATTTATTTCATGTTATATTTTTGGGAGGTTTTTTATGAGTATGAATTTCACAATCTTTTAGGTAACTATTATATGTGAGAATACTCACATACAATTTTATATCGCACACTTAGCAATTTTCTACTCAATTAGCAAACTTTTCTTTTCATTTAAATTATCCTACTTGGTAAACTTTTTATATACATTTTTTGAAAAAAAAATTATGCAGATTTTTTTGAGAGGTAAGACGTTTTTCTTATCAGAATTTAAGAGGATGTTTAATTTAGGTAATTCTTCGAAAACCGACGAGAATACGCATGGAAACTGCAGTGCGAGAGCAAATCTTTACACGGTGTGGTGACTCCCTGCGAGACGCTTCCTGGAAGCAGATCTGAACAACAAGCACTCTTAGTTTCTTTTCACCATTTCCCGCCAGATTTCATACTGAAGTTAAACATTGTAATCAACCGTATTATTTTCTTTGTAATTTTTCCGTGATTTTCTAGGGAGGGGGAGATTTATTTCATGTTATATCTTTGGGAGTTTTTTTAAGAGTATGAAGTTCATAATCTTTTCGTTAACTATTACATGTGAGAATATTCTCATAGAATATTATGTCGAACACTTAGCAATTTTCTACTCAATTAGCAAACTTTTCTTTTCATTTAAATTATCCTACTTGGTAAAATTTTTAAATACATTTTTTGAAAAAAAAATTATGCAGATTTTTTTGAGAGGTAAGACGCTTTTCTTATCAGAATTTAAGAGGATGTTTAATTTAGATAATTCTTCGAAAACCGACGAGAATACGCATGGAAACTGCAGTGCGAGAGCAAACCTTTACACGGTGTGGTGACTCCCTGCGAGACGCTTCCTGGGAGCAAATCTGAACAACAAGCACTCTTAGTTTCTTTTCGCCATTTCCCGCCAGATTTCATACTGAAGTTAAACTTTGTAATCAACCGTATTATTTTCTTTGTAATTTTTCCGTGATTTTCTAGGGAGAGGGAGATTTATTTCATGTTATATCTTTGGGAGCTTTTTTATGAGTATGAATTTCACAATCCTTTAAATAACTATTATATGTGAGAATACTCTCATAGAATTTTATATCGCACACTTAGCAATTTTCTACCCAATTAGCAAACTTTTCTTTTCATTTAAATTATCCTACTTGGCAAACTTTATTTTTTTAAATGATGAAGATTATTTTAAGAGGTAAGACGCTTTCCTTATCAGAATTTAAGAGGATGTTTAATTTAGATAATTCTTCTAAAACCGACGAGAATACGCATGGAAACTGCAGTGCGAGAGCAAATCTTTACACGGTGTGGTGACTCCCGGCGAGACGCTTCCTGGGAGCAGATCTGAACCACAAGCACTCTTTCTTTCTTTTCGCCATTTCCCGCCAGATTTCATACTGAAGTTAAACTTTGTAATCAACCGTATTATTTTCTTTGTAATTTTTCCGTGATTTTGTAGGGAGAGGGAGATTTATTTCATGTTATATTTTTGGGAGGTTTTTTATGAGTATGAATTTCACAATCTTTTAGGTAACTATTATATGTGAGAATACTCACATAGAATTTTATATCGCACACTTAGCAATTTTTTACTCAATTAGCAAACTTTTCTTTTCATTTAAATTATCCTACTTGGTAAACTTTTTATATACATTTTTTGAAAAAAAAATGATGAAGATTTTTTTCAGAGTTAAGACGCTTTCCTTATCAGAATTTAAGAGGATGTTTAATTTAGATAATTCTTCGAAAACCGACGAGAATACGCATGGAAACTGCAGTGCGAGAGCAAATCTTTACACGGTGTGGTGACTCCCTGCGAGACGCTTCCTGGCAGCAGATCTGAACAACAAGCACTCTTAGTTTCTTTTCGCCATTTCCCGCCAGATTTCATACTGAAGTTAAACATTGTAGTCAACCGTATTATTTTCTTTGTAATTTTTCCGTGATTTTCTAGGGAGGGGGAGATTTATTTCATGTTATATCTTTGGGAGTTTTTTTAAGAGTATGAAGTTCATAATCTTTTAGTTAACTATTGCATGTGAGAATATTCTCATAGAATATTATGTCGAACACTTAGCAATTTTCTACTCAATTAGCAAACTTTTCTTTTCATTTAAATTATCCTACTTGGTAAAATTTTTAAATACATTTTTTGAAAAAAAAATTATGCAGATGTTTTTGAGAGGTAAGACGCTTTTCTTATCAGAATTTAAGAGGATGTTTAATTTAGATAATTCTTCGAAAACCGACGAGAATACGCATGGAAACTGCAGTGCGAGAGCAAATCTTTACACGGTGTGGTGACTCCCTGCGAGACGCTTCCTGGGAGCAAATCTGAACAACAAGCACTCTTAGTTTCTTTTCGCCATTTCCCGCCAGATTTCATACTGAAGTTAAACTTTGTAATCAACCGTATTATTTTCTTTGTAATTTTTCCGTGATTTTGTAGGGAGAGGGAGATTTATTTCATGTTATATTTTTGGGAGCTTTTTTATGAGTATGAATTTCACAATCCTTTAAATAACTATTATATGTGAGAATACTCTCATAGAATTTTATATCGCACACTTAGCAATTTTCTACCCAATTAGCAAACTTTTCTTTTCATTTAAATTATCCTACTTGGCAAACTTTATTTTTTTAAATGATGAAGATTATTTTAAGAGGTAAGACGCTTTCCTTATCAGAATTTAAGAGGATGTTTAATTTAGATAATTCTTCGAAAACCGACGAGAATACGCATGGAAACTGCAGTGCGAGAGCAAATCTTTACACGGTGTGGTGACTCCTTGCGAGACGCTTCCTGGGAGCAGATCTGAACAACAAGCACTCTTAGTTTTTTTCGCCATTTCCCGCCAGATTTCATACTGAAGTTAAACTTTGTAATCAACCGTATTATTTTCTTTGTAATTTTTCCGTGATTTTCTAGGGAGGGGGAGATTTATTTCATGTTATATCTTTGGGAGGTTTTTTAAGAGTATGAAGTTCATAATCTTTTAGGTAACTATTACATGTGAGAATATTCTCATAGAATATTATGTCGAATACTTAGCAATTTTCTACTCAATTAGCAAACTTTTCTTTTCATTTAAATTATCCTACTTGGTAAACTTTTTATATACATTTTTTGAAAAAAAAATGATGAAGATTTTTTTCAGAGGTAAGACACTTTCCTTATCAGAATTTAAGAGGATGTTTAATTTAGATAATTCTTCGAAAACCGACTAGAATACGCATGGAAACTGCAGTGCGAGAGCAAATCTTTACACGGTGTGGTGACTCCCTGCGAGACGCTTCCTGGGAGCAGATCTGAACAACAAGCACTCTTAGTTTTTTTCGCCATTTCCCGCCAGATTTCATACTGAAGTTAAACTTTGTAATCAACCGTATTATTTTCTTTGTAATTTTTCCGTGATTTTCTAGGGAGGGGGAGATTTATTTCATGTTATATCTTTGGGAGTTTTTTTAAGAGTATGAAGTTCATAATCTTTTAGTTAACTATTACATGTGAGAATATTCTCATAGAATATTATGTCGAACACTTAGCAATTTTCTACTCAATTAGCAAACTTTTCTTTTCATTTAAATTATCCTACTTGGTAAAATTTTTAAATACATTTTTTGAAAAAAAAATTATGCAGATTTTTTTGAGAGGTAAGACGCTTTTCTTATCAGAATTTAAGAGGATGTTTAATTTAGATAATTCTTCGAAAACCGACGAGAATACGCATGGAAACTGCAGTGCGAGAGCAAATCTTTACACGGTGTGGTGACTCCCTGCGAGACGCTTCCTGGGAGCAAATCTGAACAACAAGCACTCTTAGTTTCTTTTCGCCATTTCCCGCCAGATTTCATACTGAAGTTAAACTTTGTAATCAACCGTATTATTTTTTTTGTAATTTTTCCGTGATTTTCTAGGGAGAGGGAGATTTATTTCATGTTATATCTTTGGGAGCTTTTTTATGAGTATGAATTTCACAATCCTTTAAATAACTATTATATGTGAGAATACTCTCATAGAATTTTATATCGCACACTTAGCAATTTTCTACCCAATTAGCAAACTTTTCTTTTCATTTAAATTATCCTACTTGGCAAACTTTATTTTTTTAAATGATGAAGATTATTTTAAGAGGTAAGACGCTTTCCTTATCAGAATTTAAGAGGATGTTTAATTTAGATAATTCTTCTAAAACCGACGAGAATACGCATGGAAACTGCAGTGCGAGAGCAAATCTTTACACGGTGTGGTGACTCCCGGCGAGACGCTTCCTGGGAGCAAATCTGAACAACAAGCACTCTTAGTTTCTTTTCGCCATTTCCCGCCAGATTTCATACTGAAGTTAAACTTTGTAATCAACCGTATTATTTTTTTTGTAATTTTTCCGTGATTTTCTAGGGAGAGGGAGATTTATTTCATGTTATATTTTTGGGAGGTTTTTTATGAGTATGAATTTCACAATCTTTTAGGTAACTATTATATGTGAGAATACTCACATAGAATTTTATATCGCACACTTAGCAATTTTTTACTCAATTAGCAAACTTTTCTTTTCATTTAAATTATCCTACTTGGTAAACTTTTTATATACATTTTTTGAAAAAAAATGATGAAGATTTTTTTCAGAGGTAAGACGCTTTCCTTATCAGAATTTAAGAGGATGTTTAATTTAGATAATTCTTCGAAAACCGACGAGAATACGCATGGAAACTGCAGTGCGAGAGCAAATCTTTACACGGTGTGGTGACTCCTTGCGAGACGCTTCCTGGGAGCAGATCTGAACAACAAGCACTCTTAGTTTTTTTCGCCATTTCCCGCCAGATTTCATACTGAAGTTAAACTTTGTAATCAACCGTATTATTTTCTTTGTAATTTTTCCGTGATTTTCTAGGGAGGGGGAGATTTATTTCATGTTATATCTTTGGGAGGTTTTTTAAGAGTATGAAGTTCATAAACTTTTAGGTAACTATTACATGTGAGAATATTCTCATAGAATATTATGTCGAACACTTAGCAATTTAATACTCAATTAGCAAACTTTTCTTTTCATTTAAATTATCCTACTTGGTAAAATTTTTAAATACATTTTTTTTAAAAAAAATTATGCAGATGTTTTTGAGAGGTAAGACGCTTTTCTTATCAGAATTTAAGAGGATGTTTAATTTAGATAATTCTTCGAAAACCGACGAGAATACGCATGGAAACTGCAGTGCGAGAGCAAATCTTTACACGGTGTGGTGACTCCCTGCGAGACGCTTCCTGGGAGCAAATCTGAACAACAAGCACTCTTAGTTTCTTTTCGCCATTTCCCGCCAGATTTCATACTGAAGTTAAACTTTGTAATCAACCGTATTATTTTCTTTGTAATTTTTCCGTGATTTTCTAGGGAGAGGGAGATTTATTTCATGTTATATCTTTGGGAGCTTTTTTATGAGTATGAATTTCACAATCCTTTAAATAACTATTATATGTGAGAATACTCTCATAGAATTTTATATCGCACCCTTAGCAATTTTCTACTCAATTAGCAAACTTTTCTTTTCATTTAAATTATCCTACTTGGCAAACTTTATTTTTTTAAATGATGAAGATTATTTTAAGAGGTAAGACGCTTTCCTTATCAGAATTTAAGAGGATGTTTAATTTAGATAATTCTTCTAAAACCGACGAGAATACGCATGGAAACTGCAGTGCGAGAGCAAATCTTTACACGGTGTGGTGACTCCCGGCGAGACGCTTCCTGGGAGCAGATCTGAACCACAAGCACTCTTTCTTTCTTTTCGCCATTTCCCGCCAGATTTCATACTGAAGTTAAACTTTGTAATCAACCGTATTATTTTCTTTGTAATTTTTCCGTGATTTTATAGGGAGAGGGAGATTTATTTCATGTTATATTTTTGGGAGGTTTTTTATGAGTATGAATTTCACAATCTTTTAGGTAACTATTATATGTGAGAATACTCACATAGAATTTTATATCGTACACTTAGCAATTTTTTACTCAATTAGCAAACTTTTCTTTTCATTTAAATTATCCTACTTGGCAAACTTTTTATATACATTTTTTGAAAAAAAAATGATGAAGATTTTTTTCAGAGGTAAGACGCTTTCCTTATCAGAATTTAAGAGGATGTTTAATTTAGATAATTCTTCGAAAACCGACGAGAATACGCATGGAAACTGCAGTGCGAGAGCAAATCTTTACACGGTGTGGTGACTCCCTGCGAGACGCTTCCTGGGAGCAGATCTGAACAACAAGCACTCTTAGTTTTTTTCGCCATTTCCCGCCAGATTTCATACTGAAGTTAAACTTTGTAATCAACCGTATTATTTTCTTTGTAATTTTTCCGTGATTTTATAGGGAGAGGGAGATTTATTTCATGTTATATTTTTGGGAGGTTTTTTATGAGTATGAATTTCACAATCTTTTAGGTAACTATTATATGTGAGAATACTCACATAGAATTTTATATCGCACACTTAGCAATTTTCTACTCAATTAGCAAACTTTTCTTTTCATTTAAATTATCCTACTTGGTAAACTTTTTATATACATTTTTTGAAAAAAAAATTATGCAGATTTTTTTGAGAGGTAAGACGTTTTTCTTATCAGAATTTAAGAGGATGTTTAATTTAGGTAATTCTTCGAAAACCGACGAGAATACGCATGGAAACTGCAGTGCGAGAGCAAATCTTTACACGGTGTGGTGACTCCCTGCGAGACGCTTCCTGGCAGCAGATCTGAACAACAAGCACTCTTAGTTTCTTTTCGCCATTTCCCGCCAGATTTCATACTGAAGTTAAACATTGTAATCAACCGTATTATTTTCTTTGTAATTTTTCCGTGATTTTCTAGGGAGGGGGAGATTTATTTCATGTTATATCTTTGGGAGTTTTTTTAAGAGTATGAAGTTCATAATCTTTTAGTTAACTATTACATGTGAGAATATTCTCATAGAATATTATGTCGAACACTTAGCAATTTTCTACTCAATTAGCAAACTTTTCTTTTCATTTAAATTATCCTACTTGGTAAAATTTTTAAATACATTTTTTGAAAAAAAAATTATGCAGATTTTTTTGAGAGGTAAGACGCTTTTCTTATCAGAATTTAAGAGGATGTTTAATTTAGATAATTCTTCGAAAACCGACGAGAATACGCATGGAAACTGCAGTGCGAGAGCAAACCTTTACACGGTGTGGTGACTCCCTGCGAGACGCTTCCTGGGAGCAAATCTGAACAACAAGCACTCTTAGTTTCTTTTCGCCATTTCCCGCCAGATTTCATACTGAAGTTAAACTTTGTAATCAACCGTATTATTTTCTTTGTAATTTTTCCGTGATTTTCTAGGGAGAGGGAGATTTATTTCATGTTATATCTTTGGGAGCTTTTTTATGAGTATGAATTTCACAATCCTTTAAATAACTATTATATGTGAGAATACTCTCATAGAATTTTATATCGCACACTTAGCAATTTTCTACCCAATTAGCAAACTTTTCTTTTCATTTAAATTATCCTACTTGGCAAACTTTATTTTTTTAAATGATGAAGATTATTTTAAGAGGTAAGACGCTTTCCTTATCAGAATTTAAGAGGATGTTTAATTTAGATAATTCTTCTAAAACCGACGAGAATACGCATGGAAACTGCAGTGCGAGAGCAAATCTTTACACGGTGTGGTGACTCCCGGCGAGACGCTTCCTGGGAGCAGATCTGAACCACAAGCACTCTTTCTTTCTTTTCGCCATTTCCCGCCAGATTTCATACTGAAGTTAAACTTTGTAATCAACCGTATTATTTTATTTGTAATTTTTCCGTGATTTTGTAGGGAGAGGGAGATTTATTTCATGTTATATTTTTGGGAGGTTTTTTATGAGTATGAATTTCACAATCTTTTAGGTAACTATTATATGTGAGAATACTCACATAGAATTTTATATCGCACACTTAGCAATTTTTTACTCAATTAGCAAACTTTTCTTTTCATTCAAATTATCCTACTTGGTAAACTTTTTATATACATTTTTTGAAAAAAAAATGATGAAGATTTTTTTCAGAGTTAAGACGCTTTCCTTATCAGAATTTAAGAGGATGTTTAATTTAGATAATTCTTCGAAAACCGACGAGAATACGCATGGAAACTGCAGTGCGAGAGCAAATCTTTACACGGTGTGGTGACTCCTTGCGAGACGCTTCCTGGGAGCAGATCTGAACAACAAGCACTCTTAGTTTTTTTCGCCATTTCCCGCCAGATTTCATACTGAAGTTAAACTTTGTAATCAACCGTATTATTTTCTTTGTAATTTTTCCGTGATTTTCTAGGGAGGGGGAGATTTATTTCATGTTATATCTTTGGGAGGTTTTTTAAGAGTATGAAGTTCATAATCTTTTAGGTAACTATTACATGTGAGAATATTCTCATAGAATATTATGTCGAATACTTAGCAATTTTCTACTCAATTAGCAAACTTTTCTTTTCATTTAAATTATCCTACTTGGTAAACTTTTTATATACATTTTTTGAAAAAAAAATGATGAAGATTTTTTTCAGAGGTAAGACACTTTCCTTATCAGAATTTAAGAGGATGTTTAATTTAGATAATTCTTCGAAAACCGACTAGAATACGCATGGAAACTGCAGTGCGAGAGCAAATCTTTACACGGTGTGGTGACTCCCTGCGAGACGCTTCCTGGGAGCAAATCTGAACAACAAGCACTCTTAGTTTCTTTTCGCCATTTCCCGCCAGATTTCATACTGAAGTTAAACTTTGTAATCAACCGTATTATTTTCTTTGTAATTTTTCCGTGATTTTCTAGGGAGAGGGAGATTTATTTCATGTTATATCTTTGGGAGCTTTTTTATGAGTATGAATTTCATAATCCTTTAAATAACTATTATATGTGAGAATACTCTCATAGAATTTTATATCGCACACTTAGCAATTTTCTACCCAATTAGCAAACTTTTCTTTTCATTTAAATTATCCTACTTGGCAAACTTTATTTTTTTAAATGATGAAGATTATTTTAAGAGGTAAGACGCTTTCCTTATCAGAATTTAAGAGGATGTTTAATTTAGATAATTCTTCTAAAACCGACGAGAATACGCATGGAAACTGCAGTGCGAGAGCAAATCTTTACACGGTGTGGTGACTCCCTGCGAGACGCTTCCTGGGAGCAGATCTGAACAACAAGCACTCTTAGTTTTTTTCGCCATTTCCCGCCAGATTTCATACTGAAGTTAAACTTTGTAATCAACCGTATTATTTTCTTTGTAATTTTTCCGTGATTTTCTAGGGAGGGGGAGATTTATTTCATGTTATATCTTTGGGAGTTTTTTTAAGAGTATGAAGTTCATAATCTTTTAGTTAACTATTACATGTGAGAATATTCTCATAGAATATTATGTCGAACACTTAGCAATTTTCTACTCAATTAGCAAACTTTTCTTTTCATTTAAATTATCCTACTTGGTAAAATTTTTAAATACATTTTTTGAAAAAAAAATTATGCAGATTTTTTTGAGAGGTAAGACGCTTTTCTTATCAGAATTTAAGAGGATGTTTAATTTAGATAATTCTTCGAAAACCGACGAGAATACGCATGGAAACTGCAGTGCGAGAGCAAATCTTTACACGGTGTGGTGACTCCCTGCGAGACGCTTCCTGGGAGCAAATCTGAACAACAAGCACTCTTAGTTTCTTTTCGCCATTTCCCGCCAGATTTCATACTGAAGTTAAACTTTGTAATCAACCGTATTATTTTCTTTGTAATTTTTCCGTGATTTTCTAGGGAGAGGGAGATTTATTTCATGTTATATCTTTGGGAGCTTTTTTATGAGTATGAATTTCACAATCCTTTAAATAACTATTATATGTGAGAATACTCTCATAGAATTTTATATCGCACACTTAGCAATTTTCTACACAATTAGCAAACTTTTCTTTTCATTTAAATTATCCTACTTGGCAAACTTTATTTTTTTAAATGATGAAGATTATTTTAAGAGGTAAGACGCTTTCCTTATCAGAATTTAAGAGGATGTTTAATTTAGATAATTCTTCTAAAACCGACGAGAATACGCATGGAAACTGCAGTGCGAGAGCAAATCTTTACACGGTGTGGTGACTCCCGGCGAGACGCTTCGTGGGAGCAGATCTGAACCACAAGCACTCTTTCTTTCTTTTCGCCATTTCCCGCCAGATTTCATACTGAAGTTAAACTTTGTAATCAACCGTATTATTTTCTTTGTAATTTTTCCGTGATTTTATAGGGAGAGGGAGATTTATTTCATGTTATATTTTTGGGAGGTTTTTTATGAGTATGAATTTCACAATCTTTTAGGTAACTATTATATATGAGAATACTCACATAGAATTTTATATCGCACACTTAGCAATTTTTTACTCAATTAGCAAACTTTTCTTTTCATTTAAATTATCCTACTTGGTAAACTTTTTATATACATTTTTTGAAAAAAAAATGATGAAGATTTTTTTCAGAGGTAAGACGCTTTCCTTATCAGAATTTAAGAGGATGTTTAATTTAGATAATTCTTCGAAAACCGACGAGAATACGCATGGAAACTGCAGTGCGAGAGCAAATCTTTACACGGTGTGGTGACTCCTTGCGAGACGCTTCCTGGGAGCAGATCTGAACAACAAGCACTCTTAGTTTTTTTCGCCATTTCCCGCCAGATTTCATACTGAAGTTAAACTTTGTAATCAACCGTATTATTTTCTTTGTAATTTTTCCGTGATTTTCTAGGGAGGGGGAGACTTATTTCATGTTATATCTTTGGGAGGTTTTTTAAGAGTATGAAGTTCATAATCTTTTAGGTAACTATTACATGTGAGAATATTCTCATAGAATATTATGTCGAATACTTAGCAATTTTCTACTCAATTAGCAAACTTTTCTTTTCATTTAAATTATCCTACTTGGTAAACTTTTTATATACATTTTTTGAAAAAAAAATGATGAAGATTTTTTTCAGAGGTAAGACACTTTCCTTATCAGAATTTAAGAGGATGTTTAATTTAGATAATTCTTCGAAAACCGACTAGAATACGCATGGAAACTGCAGTGCGAGAGCAAATCTTTACACGGTGTGGTGACTCCCTGCGAGACGCTTCCTGGGAGCAGATCTGAACAACAAGCACTCTTAGTTTTTTTCGCCATTTCCCGCCAGATTTCATACTGAAGTTAAACTTTGTAATCAACCGTATTATTTTCTTTGTAATTTTTCCGTGATTTTCTAGGGAGGGGGAGATATATTTCATGTTATATCTTTGGGAGGTTTTTTAAGAGTATGAAGTTCATAATCTTTTAGGTAACTATTACATGTGAGAATATTCTCATAGAATATTATGTCGAATACTTAGCAATTTTCTACTCAATTAGCAAACTTTTCTTTTCATTTAAATTATCCTACTTGGTAAAATTTTTAAATACATTTTTTGAAAAAAAAATTATGCAGATTTTTTTGAGAGGTAAGACGTTTTTCTTATCAGAATTTAAGAGGATGTTTAATTTAGGTAATTCTTCGAAAACCGACGAGAATACGCATGGAAACTGCAGTGCGAGAGCAAATCTTTACACGGTGTGGTGACTCCCTGCGAGACGCTTCCTGGCAGCAGATCTGAACAACAAGCACTCTTAGTTTCTTTTCGCCATTTCCCGCCAGATTTCATACTGAAGTTAAACATTGTAATCAACCGTATTATTTTCTTTGTAATTTTTCCGTTATTTTCTAGGGAGGGGGAGATTTATTTCATGTTATATCTTTGGGAGTTTTTTTAAGAGTATGAAGTTCATAATCTTTTAGTTAACTATTACATGTGAGAATATTCTCATAGAATATTATGTCGAACACTTAGCAATTTTCTACTCAATTAGCAAACTTTTCTTTTCATTTAAATTATCCTACTTGGTAAAATTTTTAAATACATTTTTTGAAAAAAAAATTATGCAGATTTTTTTGAGAGGTAAGACGCTTTTCTTATCAGAATTTAAGAGGATGTTTAATTTAGATAATTCTTCGAAAACCGACGAGAATACGCATGGAAACTGCAGTGCGAGAGCAAATCTTTACACGGTGTGGTGACTCCCTTCGAGACGCTTCCTGGGAGCAAATCTGAACAACAAGCACTCTTAGTTTCTTTTCGCCATTTCCCGCCAGATTTCATACTGAAGTTAAACTTTGTAATCAACCGTATTATTTTCTTTGTAATTTTTCCGAGATTTTCTAGGGAGAGGGAGATTTATTTCATGTTATATCTTTGGGAGCTTTTTTATGAGTATGAATTTGACAATCCTTTAAATAACTATTATATGTGAGAATACTCTCATAGAATTTTATATCGCACACTTAGCAATTTTCTACTCAATTAGCAAACTTTTCTTTTCATTTAAATTATCCTACTTGGCAAACTTTATTTTTTAAATGATGAAGATTATTTTAAGAGGTAAGACGCTTTCCCTGTCAGAATTTAAGAGGATGTTTAATTTAGATAATTCTTCGAAAACCGACGAGAATACGCATGGAAACTGCAGTGCGAGAGCAAATCTTTACACGGTGTGGTGACTCCCGGCGAGACGCTTCCTGGGAGCAGATCTGAACCACAAGCACTCTTTCTTTCTTTTCGCCATTTCCCGCCAGATTTCATACTGAAGTTAAACTTTGTAATCAACCGTATTATTTTCTTTGTAATTTTTCCGTGATTTTATAGGGAGAGGGAGATTTATTTCATGTTATATTTTTGGGAGGTTTTTTATGAGTATGAATTTCACAATCGTTTAGGTGACTATTATATGTGAGAATACTCACATAGAATTTTATATCGCACACTTAGCAATTTTCTACTCAATTAGCAAACTTTTCTTTTCATTTAAATTATCCTACTTGGTAAACTTTTTATATACATTTTTTGAAAAAAAAATGATGAAGATTTTTTTCAGAGGTAAGACGCTTTCCTTATCAGAATTTAAGAGGATGTTTAATTTAGATAATTCTTCGAAAACCGACGAGAATACGCATGGAAACTGCAGAGCGAGAGCAAATCTTTACACGGTGTGGTGACTCCCTGCGAGACGCTTCCTGGGAGCAGATCTGAACAACAAGCACTCTTAGTTTTTTTCGCCATTTCCCGCCAGATTTCATACTGAAGTTAAACTTTGTAATCAACCGTATTATTTTCTTTGTAATTTTTCCGTGATTTTCTAGGGAGGGGGAGATTTATTTCATGTTATATCTTTGGGAGGTTTTTTAAGAGTATGAAGTTCATAATCTTTTAGGTAACTATTACATGTGAGAATATTCTCATAGAATATTATGTCGAATACTTAGCAATTTTCTACTCAATTAGCAAACTTTTCTTTTCATTTAAATTATCCTACTTGGTAAAATTTTTAAATATATTTTTTGAAAAAAAAATTATGAAGATTTTATTGAGAGGTAAGAGGTTTTTCTTATCAGAATTTAAGTGGATGTTTAATTTAGGTAATTCTTCGAAAACCGACGAGAATACGCATGGAAACTGCAGTGCGAGAGCAAATCTTTACACGGTGTGGTGACTCCCTGCGAGACGCTTCCTGGCAGCAGATCTGAACAACAAGCACTCTTAGTTTCTTTTCGCCATTTCCCGCCAGATTTCATACTGAAGTTAAACATTGTAATCAACCGTATTATTTTTTTTGTAATTTTTCCGTGATTTTCTAGGGAGGGGGAGATTTATTTCATGTTATATCTTTGGGAGTTTTTTTAAGAGTATGAAGTTCATAATCTTTTAGTTAACTATTACATGTGAGAATATTCTCATAGAATATTATGTCGAACACTTACCAATTTTCTACTCAATTAGCAAACTTTTCTTTTCATTTAAATTATCCTACTTGGTAAAATTTTTAAATACATTTTTTGAAAAAAAAATTATGCAGATTTTTTTGAGAGGTAAGACGCTTTTCTTATCAGAATTTAAGAGGATGTTTAATTTAGATAATTCTTCGAAAACCGACGAGAATACGCATGGAAACTGCAGTGCGAGAGCAAATCTTTACACGGTGTGGTGACTCCCTTCGAGACGCTTCCTGGGAGCAAATCTGAACAACAAGCACTCTTAGTTTCTTTTCGCCATTTCCCGCCAGATTTCATACTGAAGTTAAACTTTGTAATCAACCGTATTATTTTCTTTGTAATTTTTCCGAGATTTTCTAGGGAGAGGGAGATTTATTTCATGTTATATCTTTGGGAGCTTTTTTATGAGTATGAATTTGACAATCCTTTAAATAACTATTATATGTGAGAATACTCTCATAGAATTTTATATCGCACACTTAGCAATTTTCTACTCAATTAGCAAACTTTTCTTTTCATTTAAATTATCCTACTTGGCAAACTTTATTTTTTAAATGATGAAGATTATTTTAAGAGGTAAGACGCTTTCCTTGTCAGAATTTAAGAGGATGTTTAATTTAGATAATTCTTCGAAAACCGACGAGAATACGCATGGAAACTGCAGTGCGAGAGCAAATCTTTACACGGTGTGGTGACTCCCGGCGAGACGCTTCCTGGGAGCAGATCTGAACCACAAGCACTCTTTCTTTCTTTTCGCCATTTCCCGCCAGATTTCATACTGAAGTTAAACTTTGTAATCAACCGTATTATTTTCTTTGTAATTTTTCCGTGATTTTATAGGGAGAGGGAGATTTATTTCATGTTATATTTTTGGGAGGTTTTTTATGAGTATGAATTTCACAATCGTTTAGGTGACTATTATATGTGAGAATACTCACATAGAATTTTATATCGCACACTTAGCAATTTTCTACTCAATTAGCAAACTTTTCTTTTCATTTAAATTATCCTACTTGGTAAACTTTTTATATACATTTTTTGAAAAAAAAATGATGAAGATTTTTTTCAGAGGTAAGACGCTTTCCTTATCAGAATTTAAGAGGATGTTTAATTTAGATAATTCTTCGAAAACCGACGAGAATACGCATGGAAACTGCAGAGCTAGAGCAAATCTTTACACGGTGTGGTGACTCCCTGCGAGACGCTTCCTGGGAGCAGATCTGAACAACAAGCACTCTTAGTTTTTTTCGCCATTTCCCGCCAGATTTCATACTGAAGTTAAACTTTGTAATCAACCGTATTATTTTCTTTGTAATTTTTCCGTGATTTTCTAGGGAGGGGGAGATTTATTTCATGTTATATCTTTGGGAGGTTTTTTAAGAGTATGAAGTTCATAATCTTTTAGGTAACTATTACATGTGAGAATATTCTCATAGAATATTATGTCGAATACTTAGCAATTTTCTACTCAATTAGCAAACTTTTCTTTTCATTTAAATTATCCTACTTGGTAAAATTTTTAAATATATTTTTTGAAAAAAAAATTATGAAGATTTTATTGAGAGGTAAGAGGTTTTTCTTATCAGAATTTAAGTGGATGTTTAATTTAGGTAATTCTTCGAAAACCGACGAGAATACGCATGGAAACTGCAGTGCGAGAGCAAATCTTTACACGGTGTGGTGACTCCCTGCGAGACGCTTCCTGGCAGCAGATCTGAACAACAAGCACTCTTAGTTTCTTTTCGCCATTTCCCGCCAGATTTCATACTGAAGTTAAACATTGTAATCAACCGTATTATTTTCTTTGTAATTTTTCCGTGATTTTCTAGGGAGGGGGAGATTTATTTCATGTTATATCTTTGGGAGTTTTTTTAAGAGTATGAAGTTCATAATCTTTTAGTTAACTATTACATGTGAGAATATTCTCATAGAATATTATGTCGAACACTTACCAATTTTCTACTCAATTAGCAAACTTTTCTTTTCATTTAAATTATCCTACTTGGTAAAATTTTTAAATACATTTTTTGAAAAAAAAATTATGCAGATTTTTTTGAGAGGTAAGACGCTTTTCTTATCAGAATTTAAGAGAATGTTTAATTTAGATAATTCTTCGAAAACCGACGAGAATACGCATGGAAACTGCAGTGCGAGAGCAAATCTTTACACGGTGTGGTGACTCCCTGCGAGACGCTTCCTGGGAGCAAATCTGAACAACAAGCACTCTTAGTTTCTTTTCGCCATTTCCCGCCAGATTTCATACTGAAGTTAAACTTTGTAATCAACCGTATTATTTTCTTTGTAATTTTTCCGAGATTTTCTAGGGAGAGGGAGATTTATTTCATGTTATATCTTTGGGAGCTTTTTTATGAGTATGAATTTGACAATCCTTTAAATAACTATTATATGTGAGAATACTCTCATAGAATTTTATATCGCACACTTAGCAATTTTCTACTCAATTAGCAAACTTTTCTTTTCATTTAAATTATCCTACTTGGCAAACTTTATTTTTTAAATGATGAAGATTATTTTAAGAGGTAAGACGCTTTCCTTGTCAGAATTTAAGAGGATGTTTAATTTAGATAATTCTTCGAAAACCGACGAGAATACGCATGGAAACTGCAGTGCGAGAGCAAATCTTTACACGGTGTGGTGACTCCCGGCGAGACGCTTCCTGGGAGCAGATCTGAACCACAAGCACTCTTTCTTTCTTTTCGCCATTTCCCGCCAGATTTCATACTGAAGTTAAACTTTGTAATCAACCGTATTATTTTCTTTGTAATTTTTCCGTGATTTTATAGGGAGAGGGAGATTTATTTCATGTTATATTTTTGGGAGGTTTTTTATGAGTATGAATTTCACAATCGTTTAGGTGACTATTATATGTGAGAATACTCACATAGAATTTTATATCGCACACTTAGCAATTTTCTACTCAATTAGCAAACTTTTCTTTTCATTTAAATTATCCTACTTGGTAAACTTTTTATATACATTTTTTGAAAAAAAAATGATGAAGATTTTTTTCAGAGGTAAGACGCTTTCCTTATCAGAATTTAAGAGGATGTTTAATTTAGATAATTCTTCGAAAACCGACGAGAATACGCATGGAAACTGCAGAGCGAGAGCAAATCTTTACACGGTGTGGTGACTCCCTGCGAGACGCTTCCTGGGAGCAGATCTGAACAACAAGCACTCTTAGTTTTTTTCGCCATTTCCCGCCAGATTTCATACTGAAGTTAAACTTTGTAATCAACCGTATTATTTTCTTTGTAATTTTTCCGTGATTTTCTAGGGAGGGGGAGATTTATTTCATGTTATATCTTTGGGAGGTTTTTTAAGAGTATGAAGTTCATAATCTTTTAGGTAACTATTACATGTGAGAATATTCTCATAGAATATTATGTCGAATACTTAGCAATTTTCTACTCAATTAGCAAACTTTTCTTTTCATTTAAATTATCCTACTTGGTAAAATTTTTAAATATATTTTTTGAAAAAAAAATTATGAAGATTTTATTGAGAGGTAAGAGGTTTTTCTTATCAGAATTTAAGTGGATGTTTAATTTAGGTAATTCTTCGAAAACCGACGAGAATACGCATGGAAACTGCAGTGCGAGAGCAAATCTTTACACGGTGTGGTGACTCCCTGCGAGACGCTTCCTGGCAGCAGATCTGAACAACAAGCACTCTTAGTTTCTTTTCGCCATTTCCCGCCAGATTTCATACTGAAGTTAAACATTGTAATCAACCGTATTATTTTCTTTGTAATTTTTCCGTGATTTTCTAGGGAGGGGGAGATTTATTTCATGTTATATCTTTGGGAGTTTTTTTAAGAGTATGAAGTTCATAATCTTTTAGTTAACTATTACATGTGAGAATATTCTCATAGAATATTATGTCGAACACTTACCAATTTTCTACTCAATTAGCAAACTTTTCTTTTCATTTAAATTATCCTACTTGGTAAAATTTTTAAATACATTTTTTGAAAAAAAAATTATGCAGATTTTTTTGAGAGGTAAGACGCTTTTCTTATCAGAATTTAAGAGGATGTTTAATTTAGATAATTCTTCGAAAACCGACGAGAATACGCATGGAAACTGCAGTGCGAGAGCAAATCTTTACACGGTGTGGTGACTCCCTTCGAGACGCTTCCTGGGAGCAAATCTGAACAACAAGCACTCTTAGTTTCTTTTCGCCATTTCCCGCCAGATTTCATACTGAAGTTAAACTTTGTAATCAACCGTATTATTTTCTTTGTAATTTTTCCGAGATTTTCTAGGGAGAGGGAGATTTATTTCATGTTATATCTTTGGGAGCTTTTTTATGAGTATGAATTTGACAATCCTTTAAATAACTATTATATGTGAGAATACTCTCATAGAATTTTATATCGCACACTTAGCAATTTTCTACTCAATTAGCAAACTTTTCTTTTCATTTAAATTATCCTACTTGGCAAACTTTATTTTTTAAATGATGAAGATTATTTTAAGAGGTAAGACGCTTTCCTTGTCAGAATTTAAGAGGATGTTTAATTTAGATAATTCTTCGAAAACCGACGAGAATACGCATGGAAACTGCAGTGCGAGAGCAAATCTTTACACGGTGTGGTGACTCCCGGCGAGACGCTTCCTGGGAGCAGATCTGAACCACAAGCACTCTTTCTTTCTTTTCGCCATTTCCCGCCAGATTTCATACTGAAGTTAAACTTTGTAATCAACCGTATTATTTTCTTTGTAATTTTTCCGTGATTTTATAGGGAGAGGGAGATTTATTTCATGTTATATTTTTGGGAGGTTTTTTATGAGTATGAATTTCACAATCGTTTAGGTGACTATTATATGTGAGAATACTCACATAGAATTTTATATCGCACACTTAGCAATTTTCTACTCAATTAGCAAACTTTTCTTTTCATTTAAATTATCCTACTTGGTAAACTTTTTATATACATTTTTTGAAAAAAAAATGATGAAGATTTTTTTCAGAGGTAAGACGCTTTCCTTATCAGAATTTAAGAGGATGTTTAATTTAGATAATTCTTCGAAAACCGACGAGAATACGCATGGAAACTGCAGAGCTAGAGCAAATCTTTACACGGTGTGGTGACTCCCTGCGAGACGCTTCCTGGGAGCAGATCTGAACAACAAGCACTCTTAGTTTTTTTCGCCATTTCCCGCCAGATTTCATACTGAAGTTAAACTTTGTAATCAACCGTATTATTTTCTTTGTAATTTTTCCGTGATTTTCTAGGGAGGGGGAGATTTATTTCATGTTATATCTTTGGGAGGTTTTTTAAGAGTATGAAGTTCATAATCTTTTAGGTAACTATTACATGTGAGAATATTCTCATAGAATATTATGTCGAATACTTAGCAATTTTCTACTCAATTAGCAAACTTTTCTTTTCATTTAAATTATCCTACTTGGTAAAATTTTTAAATATATTTTTTGAAAAAAAAATTATGAAGATTTTATTGAGAGGTAAGAGGTTTTTCTTATCAGAATTTAAGTGGATGTTTAATTTAGGTAATTCTTCGAAAACCGACGAGAATACGCATGGAAACTGCAGTGCGAGAGCAAATCTTTACACGGTGTGGTGACTCCCTGCGAGACGCTTCCTGGCAGCAGATCTGAACAACAAGCACTCTTAGTTTCTTTTCGCCATTTCCCGCCAGATTTCATACTGAAGTTAAACATTGTAATCAACCGTATTATTTTCTTTGTAATTTTTCCGTGATTTTCTAGGGAGGGGGAGATTTATTTCATGTTATATCTTTGGGAGTTTTTTTAAGAGTATGAAGTTCATAATCTTTTAGTTAACTATTACATGTGAGAATATTCTCATAGAATATTATGTCGAACACTTACCAATTTTCTACTCAATTAGCAAACTTTTCTTTTCATTTAAATTATCCTACTTGGTAAAATTTTTAAATACATTTTTTGAAAAAAAAATTATGCAGATTTTTTTGAGAGGTAAGACGCTTTTCTTATCAGAATTTAAGAGAATGTTTAATTTAGATAATTCTTCGAAAACCGACGAGAATACGCATGGAAACTGCAGTGCGAGAGCAAATCTTTACACGGTGTGGTGACTCCCTGCGAGACGCTTCCTGGGAGCAAATCTGAACAACAAGCACTCTTAGTTTCTTTTCGCCATTTCCCGCCAGATTTCATACTGAAGTTAAACTTTGTAATCAACCGTATTATTTTCTTTGTAATTTTTCCGTGATTTTATAGGGAGAGGGAGATTTATTTCATGTTATATTTTTGGGAGGTTTTTTATGAGTATGAATTTCACAATCTTTTAGGTAAATATTATATGTGAGAATACTCACATAGAATTTTATATCGCACACTTAGCAATTTTCTACTCAATTAGCAAACTTTTATTTTCATTTAAATTATCCTACTTGGTAAACTTTTTATATACATTTTTTGAAAAAAAAATGATGAAGATTTTTTTCAGAGGTAAGACGCTTTCCTTATCAGAATTTAAGAGGATGTTTAATTTAGATAATTCTTCGAAAACCGACGAGAATACGCATGGAAACTGCAGTGCGAGAGCAAATCTTTACACGGTGTGGTGACTCCCTGCGAGACGCTTCCTGGGAGCAGATCTGAACAACAAGCACTCTTAGTTTTTTTCGCCATTTCCCGCCAGATTTCATACTGAAGTTAAACTTTGTAATCAACCGTATTATTTTCTTTGTAATTTTTCCGTGATTTTCTAGGGAGGGGGAGATTTATTTCATGTTATATCTTTGGGAGGTTTTTTAAGAGTATGAAGTTCATAATCTTTTAGGTAACTATTACATGTGAGAATATTCTCATAGAATATTATGTCGAATACTTAGCAATTTTCTACTCAATTAGCAAACTTTTCTTTTCATTTAAATTATCCTACTTGGTAAAATTTTTAAATACATTTTTTGAAAAAAAAATTATGCAGATTTTTTTGAGAGGTAAGACGTTTTTCTTATCAGAATTTAAGAGGATGTTTAATTTAGGTAATTCTTCGAAAACCGACGAGAATACGCATGGAAACTGCAGTGCGAGATCAAATCTTTACACGGTGTGGTGACTCCCTGCGAGACGCTTCCTGGGAGCAAATCTGAACAACAAGCACTCTTAGTTTCTTTTCGCCATTTCCCGCCAGATTTCATACTGAAGTTAAACTTTGTAATCAACCGTATTATTTTCTTTGTAATTTTTCCGTGATTTTCTAGGGAGAGGGAGATTTATTTCATGTTATATCTTTGGGAGCTTTTTTATGAGTATGAATTTCACAATCCTTTAAATAACTATTATATGTGAGAATACTCTCATAGAATTTTATATCGCACACTTAGCAATTTTCTACCCAATTAGCAAACTTTTCTTTTCATTTAAATTATCCTACTTGGCAAACTTTATTTTTTTAAATGATGAAGATTATTTTAAGAGGTAAGACGCTTTCCTTATCAGAATTTAAGAGGATGTTTAATTTAGATAATTCTTCTAAAACCGACGAGAATACGCATGGAAACTGCAGTGCGAGAGCAAATCTTTACACGGTGTGGTGACTCCCGGCGAGACGCTTCCTGGGAGCAGATCTGAACCACAAGCACTCTTTCTTTCTTTTCGCCATTTCCCGCCAGATTTCATACTGAAGTTAAACTTTGTAATCAACCGTATTATTTTCTTTGTAATTTTTCCGTGATTTTATAGGGAGAGGGAGATTTATTTCATGTTATATTTTTGGGAGGTTTTTTATGAGTATGAATTTCACAATCTTTTAGGTAACTATTATATGTGAGAATACTCACATAGAATTTTATATCGCACACTTAGCAATTTTTTACTCAATTAGCAAACTTTTCTTTTCATTTAAATTATCCTACTTGGTAAACTTTTTATATACATTTTTTGAAAAAAAAATGATGAAGATTTTTTTCAGAGGTAAGACGCTTTCCTTATCAGAATTTAAGAGGATGTTTAATTTAGATAATTCTTCGAAAACCGACGAGAATACGCATGGAAACTGCAGTGCGAGAGCAAATCTTTACACGGTGTGGTGACTCCTTGCGAGACGCTTCCTGGGAGCAGATCTGAACAACAAGCACTCTTAGTTTTTTTCGCCATTTCCCGCCAGATTTCATACTGAAGTTAAACTTTGTAATCAACCGTATTATTTTCTTTGTAATTTTTCCGTGATTTTCTAGGGAGGGGGAGATTTATTTCATGTTATATCTTTGGGAGGTTTTTTAAGAGTATGAAGTTCATAATCTTTTAGGTAACTATTACATGTGAGAATATTCTCATAGAATATTATGTCGAATACTTAGCAATTTTCTACTCAATTAGCAAACTTTTCTTTTCATTTAAATTATCCTACTTGGTAAACTTTTTATATACATTTTTTGAAAAAAAAATGATGAAGATTTTTTTCAGAGGTAAGACACTTTCCTTATCAGAATTTAAGAGGATGTTTAATTTAGATAATTCTTCGAAAACCGACTAGAATACGCATGGAAACTGCAGTGCGAGAGCAAATCTTTACACGGTGTAGTGACTCCCTGCGAGACGCTTCCTGGGAGCAGATCTGAACAACAAGCACTCTTAGTTTTTTTCGCCATTTCCCGCCAGATTTCATACTGAAGTTAAACTTTGTAATCAACCGTATTATTTTCTTTGTAATTTTTCCGTGATTTTCTAGGGAGGGGGAGATTTATTTCATGTTATATCTTTGGGAGGTTTTTTAAGAGTATGAAGTTCATAATCTTTTAGGTAACTATTACATGTGAGAATATTCTCATAGAATATTATGTCGAATACTTAGCAATTTTCTACTCAATTAGCAAACTTTTCTTTTCATTTAAATTATCCTACTTGGTAAAATTTTTAAATACATTTTTTGAAAAAAAAATTATGCAGATTTTTTTGAGAGGTAAGACGTTTTTCTTATCAGAATTTAAGAGGATGTTTAATTTAGGTAATTCTTCGAAAACCGACGAGAATACGCATGGAAACTGCAGTGCGAGAGCAAATCTTTACACGGTGTGGTGACTCCCTGCGAGACGCTTCCTGGCAGCAGATCTGAACAACAAGCACTCTTAGTTTCTTTTCGCCATTTCCCGCCAGATTTCATACTGAAGTTAAACATTGTAATCAACCGTATTATTTTCTTTGTAATTTTTCCGTTATTTTCTAGGGAGGGGGAGATTTATTTCATGTTATATCTTTGGGAGTTTTTTTAAGAGTATGAAGTTCATAATCTTTTAGTTAACTATTACATGTGAGAATATTCTCATAGAATATTATGTCGAACACTTAGCAATTTTCTACTCAATTAGCAAACTTTTCTTTTCATTTAAATTATCCTACTTGGTAAAATTTTTAAATACATTTTTTGAAAAAAAAATTATGCAGATTTTTTTGAGAGGTAAGACGCTTTTCTTATCAGAATTTAAGAGAATGTTTAATTTAGATAATTCTTCGAAAACCGACGAGAATACGCATGGAAACTGCAGTGCGAGAGCAAATCTTTACACGGTGTGGTGACTCCCTTCGAGACGCTTCCTGGGAGCAAATCTGAACAACAAGCACTCTTAGTTTCTTTTCGCCATTTCCCGCCACATTTCATACTGAAGTTAAACTTTGTAATCAACCGTATTATTTTCTTTGTAATTTTTCCGAGATTTTCTAGGGAGAGGGAGATTTATTTCATGTTATATCTTTGGGAGCTTTTTTATGAGTATGAATTTGACAATCCTTTAAATAACTATTATATGTGAGAATACTCTCATAGAATTTTATATCGCACACTTAGCAATTTTCTACTCAATTAGCAAACTTTTCTTTTCATTTAAATTATCCTACTTGGCAAACTTTATTTTTTTAAATGATGAAGATTATTTTAAGAGGTAAGACGCTTTCCTTGTCAGAATTTAAGAGGATGTTTAATTTAGATAATTCTTCGAAAACCGACGAGAATACGCATGGAAACTGCAGTGCGAGAGCAAATCTTTACACGGTGTGGTGACTCCCGGCGAGACGCTTCCTGGGAGCAGATCTGAACCACAAGCACTCTTTCTTTCTTTTCGCCATTTCCCGCCAGATTTCATACTGAAGTTAAACTTTGTAATCAACCGTATTATTTTCTTTGTAATTTTTCCGTGATTTTATAGGGAGAGGGAGATTTATTTCATGTTATATTTTTGGGAGGTTTTTTATGAGTATGAATTTCACAATCGTTTAGGTGACTATTATATGTGAGAATACTCACATAGAATTTTATATCGCACACTTAGCAATTTTCTACTCAATTAGCAAACTTTTCTTTTCATTTAAATTATCCTACTTGGTAAACTTTTTATATACATTTTTTGAAAAAAAAATGATGAAGATTTTTTTCAGAGGTAAGACGCTTTCCTTATCAGAATTTAAGAGGATGTTTAATTTAGATAATTCTTCGAAAACCGACGAGAATACGCATGGAAACTGCAGTGCGAGAGCAAATCTTTACACGGTGTGGTGACTCCCTGCGAGACGCTTCCTGGGAGCAGATCTGAACAACAAGCACTCTTAGTTTTTTTCGCCATTTCCCGCCAGATTTCATACTGAAGTTAAACTTTGTAATCAACCGTATTATTTTCTTTGTAATTTTTACGTGATTTTCTAGGGAGGGGGAGATTTATTTCATGTTATATCTTTGGGAGGTTTTTTAAGAGTATGAAGTTCATAATCTTTTAGGTAACTATTACATGTGAGAATATTCTCATAGAATATTATGTCGAATACTTAGCAATTTTCTACTCAATTAGCAAACTTTTCTTTTCATTTAAATTATCCTACTTGGTAAAATTTTTAAATATATTTTTTGAAAAAAAAATTATGAAGATTTTATTGAGAGGTAAGAGGTTTTTCTTATCAGAATTTAAGTGGATGTTTAATTTAGGTAATTCTTCGAAAACCGACGAGAATACGCATGGAAACTGCAGTGCGAGAGCAAATCTTTACACGGTGTGGTGACTCCCTGCGAGACGCTTCCTGGCAGCAGATCTGAACAACAAGCACTCTTAGTTTCTTTTCGCCATTTCCCGCCAGATTTCATACTGAAGTTAAACATTGTAATCAACCGTATTATTTTCTTTGTAATTTTTCCGTGATTTTCTAGGGAGGGGGAGATTTATTTCATGTTATATCTTTGGGAGTTTTTTTAAGAGTATGAAGTTCATAATCTTTTAGTTAACTATTACATGTGAGAATATTCTCATAGAATATTATGTCGAACACTTACCAATTTTCTACTCAATTAGCAAACTTTTCTTTTCATTTAAATTATCCTACTTGGTAAAATTTTTAAATACATTTTTTGAAAAAAAAATTATGCAGATTTTTTTGAGAGGTAAGACGCTTTTCTTATCAGAATTTAAGAGAATGTTTAATTTAGATAATTCTTCGAAAACCGACGAGAATACGCATGGAAACTGCAGTGCGAGAGCAAATCTTTACACGGTGTGGTGACTCCCTGCGAGACGCTTCCTGGGAGCAAATCTGAACAACAAGCACTCTTAGTTTCTTTTCGCCATTTCCCGCCAGATTTCATACTGAAGTTAAACTTTGTAATCAACCGTATTATTTTCTTTGTAATTTTTCCGTGATTTTATAGGGAGAGGGAGATTTATTTCATGTTATATTTTTGGGAGGTTTTTTATGAGTATGAATTTCACAATCTTTTAGGTAACTATTATATGTGAGAATACTCACATAGAATTTTATATCGCACACTTAGCAATTTTCTACTCAATTAGCAAACTTTTATTTTCATTTAAATTATCCTACTTGGTAAACTTTTTATATACATTTTTTGAAAAAAAAATGATGAAGATTTTTTTCAGAGGTAAGACGCTTTCCTTATCAGAATTTAAGAGGATGTTTAATTTAGATAATTCTTCGAAAACCGACGAGAATACGCATGGAAACTGCAGTGCGAGAGCAAATCTTTACACGGTGTGGTGACTCCCTGCGAGACGCTTCCTGGGAGCAGATCTGAACAACAAGCACTCTTAGTTTTTTTCGCCATTTCCCGCCAGATTTCATACTGAAGTTAAACTTTGTAATCAACCGTATTATTTTCTTTGTAATTTTTCCGTGATTTTCTAGGGAGGGGGAGATTTATTTCATGTTATATCTTTGGGAGGTTTTTTAAGAGTATGAAGTTCATAATCTTTTAGGTAACTATTACATGTGAGAATATTCTCATAGAATATTATGTCGAATACTTAGCAATTTTCTACTCAATTAGCAAACTTTTCTTTTCATTTAAATTATCCTACTTGGTAAAATTTTTAAATACATTTTTTGAAAAAAAAATTATGCAGATTTTTTTGAGAGGTAAGACGTTTTTCTTATCAGAATTTAAGAGGATGTTTAATTTAGGTAATTCTTCGAAAACCGACGAGAATACGCATGGAAACTGCAGTGCGAGATCAAATCTTTACACGGTGTGGTGACTCCCTGCGAGACGCTTCCTGGCAGCAGATCTGAACAACAAGCACTCTTAGTTTCTTTTCGCCATTTCCCGCCAGATTTCATACTGAAGTTAAACATTGTAATCAACCGTATTATTTTCTTTGTAATTTTTCCGTGATTTTCTAGGGAGGGGGAGATTTATTTCATGTTATATCTTTGGGAGTTTTTTTAAGAGTATGAAGTTCATAATCTTTTAGTTAACTATTACATGTGAGAATATTCTCATAGAATATTATGTCGAACACTTAGCAATTTTCTACTCAATTAGCAAACTTTTCTTTTCATTTAAATTATCCTACTTGGTAAAATTTTTAAATACATTTTTTGAAAAAAAAATTATGCAGATGTTTTTGAGAGGTAAGACGCTTTTCTTATCAGAATTTAAGAGGATGTTTAATTTAGATAATTCTTCGAAAACCGACGAGAATACGCATGGAAACTGCAGTGCGAGAGCAAATCTTTACACGGTGTGGTGACTCCCTGCGAGACGCTTCCTGGGAGCAAATCTGAACAACAAGCACTCTTAGTTTCTTTTCGCCATTTCCCGCCACATTTCATACTGAAGTTAAACTTTGTAATCAACCGTATTATTTTCTTTGTAATTTTTCCGAGATTTTCTAGGGAGAGGGAGATTTATTTCATGTTATATCTTTGGGAGCTTTTTTATGAGTATGAATTTGACAATCCTTTAAATAACTATTATATGTGAGAATACTCTCATAGAATTTTATATCGCACACTTAGCAATTTTCTACTCAATTAGCAAACTTTTCTTTTCATTTAAATTATCCTACTTGGCAAACTTTATTTTTTTAAATGATGAAGATTATTTTAAGAGGTAAGACGCTTTCCTTGTCAGAATTTAAGAGGATGTTTAATTTAGATAATTCTTCGAAAACCGACGAGAATACGCATGGAAACTGCAGTGCGAGAGCAAATCTTTACACGGTGTGGTGACTCCCGGCGAGACGCTTCCTGGGAGCAGATCTGAACCACAAGCACTCTTTCTTTCTTTTCGCCATTTCCCGCCAGATTTCATACTGAAGTTAAACTTTGTAATCAACCGTATTATTTTCTTTGTAATTTTTCCGTGATTTTATAGGGAGAGGGAGATTTATTTCATGTTATATTTTTGGGAGGTTTTTTATGAGTATGAATTTCACAATCGTTTAGGTGACTATTATATGTGAGAATACTCACATAGAATTTTATATCGCACACTTAGCAATTTTCTACTCAATTAGCAAACTTTTCTTTTCATTTAAATTATCCTACTTGGTAAACTTTTTATATACATTTTTTGAAAAAAAAATGATGAAGATTTTTTTCAGAGGTAAGACGCTTTCCTTATCAGAATTTAAGAGGATGTTTAATTTAGATAATTCTTCGAAAACCGACGAGAATACGCATGGAAACTGCAGTGCGAGAGCAAATCTTTACACGGTGTGGTGACTCCCTGCGAGACGCTTCCTGGCAGCAGATCTGAACAACAAGCACTCTTAGTTTCTTTTCGCCATTTCCCGCCAGATTTCATACTGAAGTTAAACATTGTAATCAACCGTATTATTTTCTTTGTAATTTTTCCGTGATTTTCTAGGGAGGGGGAGATTTATTTCATGTTATATCTTTGGGAGTTTTTTTAAGAGTATGAAGTTCATAATCTTTTAGTTAACTATTACATGTGAGAATATTCTCATAGAATATTATGTCGAACACTTACCAATTTTCTACTCAATTAGCAAACTTTTCTTTTCATTTAAATTATCCTACTTGGTAAAATTTTTAAATACATTTTTTGAAAAAAAAATTATGCAGATTTTTTTGAGAGGTAAGACGCTTTTCTTATCAGAATTTAAGAGAATGTTTAATTTAGATAATTCTTCGAAAACCGACGAGAATACGCATGGAAACTGCAGTGCGAGAGCAAATCTTTACACGGTGTGGTGACTCCCTGCGAGACGCTTCCTGGGAGCAAATCTGAACAACAAGCACTCTTAGTTTCTTTTCGCCATTTCCCGCCAGATTTCATACTGAAGTTAAACTTTGTAATCAACCGTATTATTTTCTTTGTAATTTTTCCGTGATTTTATAGGGAGAGGGAGATTTATTTCATGTTATATTTTTGGGAGGTTTTTTATGAGTATGAATTTCACAATCTTTTAGGTAACTATTATATGTGAGAATACTCACATAGAATTTTATATCGCACACTTAGCAATTTTCTACTCAATTAGCAAACTTTTATTTTCATTTAAATTATCCTACTTGGTAAACTTTTTATATACATTTTTTGAAAAAAAAATGATGAAGATTTTTTTCAGAGGTAAGACGCTTTCCTTATCAGAATTTAAGAGGATGTTTAATTTAGATAATTCTTCGAAAACCGACGAGAATACGCATGGAAACTGCAGTGCGAGAGCAAATCTTTACACGGTGTGGTGACTCCCTGCGAGACGCTTCCTGGGAGCAGATCTGAACAACAAGCACTCTTAGTTTTTTTCGCCATTTCCCGCCAGATTTCATACTGAAGTTAAACTTTGTAATCAACCGTATTATTTTCTTTGTAATTTTTCCGTGATTTTCTAGGGAGGGGGAGATTTATTTCATGTTATATCTTTGGGAGGTTTTTTAAGAGTATGAAGTTCATAATCTTTTAGGTAACTATTACATGTGAGAATATTCTCATAGAATATTATGTCGAATACTTAGCAATTTTCTACTCAATTAGCAAACTTTTCTTTTCATTTAAATTATCCTACTTGGTAAAATTTTTAAATACATTTTTTGAAAAAAAAATTATGCAGATTTTTTTGAGAGGTAAGACGTTTTTCTTATCAGAATTTAAGAGGATGTTTAATTTAGGTAATTCTTCGAAAACCGACGAGAATACGCATGGAAACTGCAGTGCGAGATCAAATCTTTACACGGTGTGGTGACTCCCTGCGAGACGCTTCCTGGCAGCAGATCTGAACAACAAGCACTCTTAGTTTCTTTTCGCCATTTCCCGCCAGATTTCATACTGAAGTTAAACATTGTAATCAACCGTATTATTTTCTTTGTAATTTTTCCGTGATTTTCTAGGGAGGGGGAGATTTATTTCATGTTATATCTTTGGGAGTTTTTTTAAGAGTATGAAGTTCATAATCTTTTAGTTAACTATTACATGTGAGAATATTCTCATAGAATATTATGTCGAACACTTAGCAATTTTCTACTCAATTAGCAAACTTTTCTTTTCATTTAAATTATCCTACTTGGTAAAATTTTTAAATACATTTTTTGAAAAAAAAATTATGCAGATGTTTTTGAGAGGTAAGACGCTTTTCTTATCAGAATTTAAGAGGATGTTTAATTTAGATAATTCTTCGAAAACCGACGAGAATACGCATGGAAACTGCAGTGCGAGAGCAAATCTTTACACGGTGTGGTGACTCCCTGCGAGACGCTTCCTGGGAGCAAATCTGAACAACAAGCACTCTTAGTTTCTTTTCGCCATTTCCCGCCAGATGTCATACTGAAGTTAAACTTTGTAATCAACCGTATTATTTTCTTTGTAATTTTTCCGTGATTTTCTAGGGAGAGGGAGATTTATTTCATGTTATATCTTTGGGAGCTTTTTTATGAGTATGAATTTCACAATCCTTTAAATAACTATTATATGTGAGAATACTCTCATAGAATTTTATATCGCACCCTTAGCAATTTTCTACTCAATTAGCAAACTTTTCTTTTCATTTAAATTATCCTACTTGGCAAACTTTATTTTTTTAAATGATGAAGATTATTTTAAGAGGTAAGACGCTTTCCTTATCAGAATTTAAGAGGATGTTTAATTTAGATAATTCTTCTAAAACCGACGAGAATACGCATGGAAACTGCAGTGCGAGAGCAAATCTTTACACGGTGTGGTGACTCCCGGCGAGACGCTTCCTGGGAGCAGATCTGAACCACAAGCACTCTTTCTTTCTTTTCGCCATTTCCCGCCAGATTTCATACTGAAGTTAAACTTTGTAATCAACCGTATTATTTTCTTTGTAATTTTTCCGTGATTTTATAGGGAGAGGGAGATTTATTTCATGTTATATTTTTGGGAGGTTTTTTATGAGTATGAATTTCACAATCTTTTAGGTAACTATTATATGTGAGAATACTCACATAGAATTTTATATCGCACACTTAGCAATTTTCTACTCAATTAGCAAACTTTTCTTTTCATTTAAATTATCTTACTTGGTAAACTTTTTATATACATTTTTTGAAAAAAAAATTATGCAGATTTTTTTGAGAGGTAAGACGTTTTTCTTATCAGAATTTAAGAGGATGTTTAATTTAGGTAATTCTTCGAAAACCGACGAGAATACGCATGGAAACTGCAGTGCGATAGCAAATCTTTACACGGTGTGGTGACTCCCTGCGAGACGCTTCCTGGCAGCAGATCTGAACAACAAGCACTCTTAGTTTCTTTTCGCCATTTCCCGCCAGATTTCATACTGAAGTTAAACATTGTAATCAACCGTATTATTTTCTTTGTAATTTTTCCGTGATTTTCTAGGGAGGGGGAGATTTATTTCATGTTATATCTTTGGGAGTTTTTTTAAGAGTATGAAGTTCATAATCTTTTAGTTAACTATTACATGTGAGAATATTCTCATAGAATATTATGTCGAACACTTAGCAATTTTCTACTCAATTAGCAAACTTTTCTTTTCATTTAAATTATCCTACTTGGTAAAATTTTTAAATACATTTTTTGAAAAAAAAATTATGCAGATTTTTTTGAGAGGTAAGACGCTTTTCTTATCAGAATTTAAGAGGATGTTTAATTTAGATAATTCTTCGAAAACCGACGAGAATACGCATGGAAACTGCAGTGCGAGAGCAAATCTTTACACGGTGTGGTGACTCCCTGCGAGACGCTTCCTGGGAGCAAATCTGAACAACAAGCACTCTTAGTTTCTTTTCGCCATTTCCCGCCAGATTTCATACTGAAGTTAAACTTTGTAATCAACCGTATTATTTTCTTTGTAATTTTTCCGTGATTTTCTAGGGAGAGGGAGATTTATTTCATGTTATATCTTTAGGAGCTTTTTTATGAGTATGAATTTCACAATCCTTTAAATAACTATTATATGTGAGAATACTCTCATAGAATTTTATATCGCACACTTAGCAATTTTCTACCCAATTAGCAAACTTTTCTTTTCATTTAAATTATCCTACTTGGCAAACTTTTTTTTTTAAATGATGAAGATTATTTTAAGAGGTAAGACGCTTTCCTTATCAGAATTTAAGAGGATGTTTAATTTAGATAATTCTTCTAAAACCGACGAGAATACGCATGGAAACTGCAGTGCGAGAGCAAATCTTTACACGGTGTGGTGACTCCCGGCGAGACGCTTCCTGGGAGCAGATCTGAACCACAAGCACTCTTTCTTTCTTTTCGCCATTTCCCGCCAGATTTCATACTGAAGTTAAACTTTGTAATCAACCGTATTATTTTCTTTGTAATTTTTCCGTGATTTTATAGGGAGAGGGAGATTTATTTCATGTTATATTTTTGGGAGGTTTTTTATGAGTATGAATTTCACAATCTTTTAGGTAACTATTATATGTGAGAATACTCACATAGAATTTTATATCGCACACTTAGCAATTTTTTACTCAATTAGCAAACTTTTCTTTTCATTTAAATTATCCTACTTGGTAAACTTTTTATATACATTTTTTGAAAAAAAAATGATGAAGATTTTTTTCAGAGGTAAGACGCTTTCCTTATCAGAATTTAAGAGGATATTTAATTTAGATAATTCTTCGAAAACCGACGAGAATACGCATGGAAACTGCAGTGCGAGAGCAAATCTTTACACGGTGTGGTGACTCCTTGCGAGACGCTTCCTGGGAGCAGATCTGAACAACAAGCACTCTTAGTTTTTTTCGCCATTTCCCGCCAGATTTCATACTGAAGTTAAACTTTGTAATCAACCGTATTATTTTCTTTGTAATTTTTCCGTGATTTTCTAGGGAGGGGGAGATTTATTTCATGTTATTTCTTTGGGAGGTTTTTTAAGAGTATGAAGTTCATAATATTTTAGGTAACTATTACATGTGAGAATATTCTCATAGAATATTATGTCGAATACTTAGCAATTTTCTACTCAATTAGCAAACTTTTCTTTTCATTTGAATTATCCTACTTGGTAAACTTTTTATATACATTTTTTGAAAAAAAAATGATGAAGATTTTTTTCAGAGGTAAGACACTTTCCTTATCAGAATTTAAGAGGATGTTTAATTTAGATAATTCTTCGAAAACCGACGAGAATACGCATGGAAACTGCAGTGCGAGAGCAAATCTTTACACGGTGTGGTGACTCCCTGCGAGACGCTTCCTGGGAGCAGATCTGAACAACAAGCACTCTTAGTTTTTTTCGCCATTTCCCGCCAGATTTCATACTGAAGTTAAACTTTGTAATCAACCGTATTATTTTCTTTGTAATTTTTCCGTGATTTTCTAGGGAGGGGGAGATTTATTTCATGTTATATCTTTGGGAGGTTTTTTAAGAGTATGAAGTTCATAATCTTTTAGGTAACTATTACATGTGAGAATATTCTCATAGAATATTATGTCGAATACTTAGCAATTTTCTACTCAATTAGCAAACTTTTCTTTTCATTTAAATTATCCTACTTGGTAAAATTTTTAAATACATTTTTTGAAAAAAAAATTATGCAGATTTTTTTGAGAGGTAAGACGCTTTTCTTATCAGAATTTAAGAGGATGTTTAATTTAGATAATTCTTCGAAAACCGACGAGAATACGCATGGAAACTGCAGTGCGAGAGCAAATCTTTACACGGTGTGGTGACTCCCTGCGAGACGCTTCCTGGGAGCAAATCTGAACAACAAGCACTCTTAGTTTCTTTTCGCCATTTCCCGCCAGATTTCATACTGAAGTTAAACTTTGTAATCAACCGTATTATTTTCTTTGTAATTTTTCCGTGATTTTCTAGGGAGAGGGAGATTTATTTCATGTTATATCTTTGGGAGCTTTTTTATGAGTATGAATTTCACAATCCTTTAAATAACTATTATATGTGAGAATACTCTCATAGAATTTTATATCGCACACTTAGCAATTTTCTACCCAATTAGCAAACTTTTCTTTTCATTTAAATTATCCTACTTGGCAAACTTTATTTTTTTAAATGATGAAGATTATTTTAAGAGGTAAGACGCTTTCCTTATCAGAATTTAAGAGGATGTTTAATTTAGATAATTCTTCTAAAACCGACGAGAATACGCATGGAAACTGCAGTGCGAGAGCAAATCTTTACACGGTGTGGTGACTCCCGGCGAGACGCTTCCTGGGAGCAGATCTGAACCACAAGCACTCTTTCTTTCTTTTCGCCATTTCCCGCCAGATTTCATACTGAAGTTAAACTTTGTAATCAACCGTATTATTTTCTTTGTAATTTTTCCGTGATTTTATAGGGAGAGGGAGATTTATTTCATGTTATATTTTTGGGAGGTTTTTTATGAGTATGAATTTCACAATCTTTTAGGTAACTATTATATGTGAGAATACTCACATAGAATTTTATATCGCACACTTAGCAATTTTTTACTCAATTAGCAAACTTTTCTTTTCATTTAAATTATCCTACTTGGTAAACTTTTTATATACATTTTTTGAAAAAAAAATGATGAAGATTTTTTTCAGAGGTAAGACGCTTTCCTTATCAGAATTTAAGAGGATGTTTAATTTAGATAATTCTTCGAAAACCGACGAGAATACGCATGGAAACTGCAGTGCGAGAGCAAATCTTTACACGGTGTGGTGACTCCTTGCGAGACGCTTCCTGGGAGCAGATCTGAACAACAAGCACTCTTAGTTTTTTTCGCCATTTCCCGCCAGATTTCATACTGAAGTTAAACTTTGTAATCAACCGTATTATTTTCTTTGTAATTTTTCCGTGATTTTCTAGGGAGGGGGAGATTTATTTCATGTTATATCTTTGGGAGGTTTTTTAAGAGTATGAAGTTCATAATCTTTTAGGTAACTATTACATGTGAGAATATTCTCATAGAATATTATGTCGAATACTTAGCAATTTTCTACTCAATTAGCAAACTTTTCTTTTCATTTGAATTATCCTACTTGGTAAACTTTTTATATACATTTTTTGAAAAAAAAATGATGAAGATTTTTTTCAGAGGTAAGACACTTTCCTTATCAGAATTTAAGAGGATGTTTAATTTAGATAATTCTTCGAAAACCGACGAGAATACGCATGGAAACTGCAGTGCGAGAGCAAATCTTTACACGGTGTGGTGACTCCCTGCGAGACGCTTCCTGGGAGCAGATCTGAACAACAAGCACTCTTAGTTTTTTTCGCCATTTCCCGCCAGATTTCATACTGAAGTTAAACTTTGTAATCAACCGTATTATTTTCTTTGTAATTTTTCCGTGATTTTCTAGGGAGGGGGAGATTTATTTCATGTTATATCTTTGGGAGGTTTTTTAAGAGTATGAAGTTCATAATCTTTTAGGTAACTATTACATGTGAGAATATTCTCATAGAATATTATGCGAATACTTAGCAATTTTCTACTCAATTAGCAAACTTTTCTTTTCATTTAAATTATCCTACTTGGTAAAATTTTTAAATACATTTTTTGAAAAAAAAATTATGCAGATTTTTTTGAGAGGTAAGACGTTTTTCTTATCAGAATTTAAGAGGATGTTTAATTTAGGTAATTCTTCGAAAACCGACGAGAATACGCATGGAAACTGCAGTGCGAGAGCAAATCTTTACACGGTGTGGTGACTCCCTGCGAGACGCTTCCTGGCAGCAGATCTGAACAACAAGCACTCTTAGTTTCTTTTCGCCATTTCCCGCCAGATTTCATACTGAAGTTAAACATTGTAATCAACCGTATTATTTTCTTTGTAATTTTTCCGTTATTTTCTAGGGAGGGGGAGATTTATTTCATGTTATATCTTTGGGAGTTTTTTTAAGAGTATGAAGTTCATAATCTTTTAGTTAACTATTACATGTGAGAATATTCTCATAGAATATTATGTCGAACACTTAGCAATTTTCTACTCAATTAGCAAACTTTTCTTTTCATTTAAATTATCCTACTTGGTAAAATTTTTAAATACATTTTTTGAAAAAAAAATTATGCAGATTTTTTTGAGAGGTAAGACGCTTTTCTTATCAGAATTTAAGAGGATGTTTAATTTAGATAATTCTTCGAAAACCGACGAGAATACGCATGGAAACTGCAGTGCGAGAGCAAATCTTTACACGGTGTGGTGACTCCCTGCGAGACGCTTCCTGGGAGCAAATCTGAACAACAAGCACTCTTAGTTTTTTTTCGCCATTTCCCGCCAGATTTCATACTGAAGTTAAACTTTGTAATCAACCGTATTATTTTCTTTGTAATTTTTCCGAGATTTTCTAGGGAGAGGGAGATTTATTTCATGTTATATCTTTGGGAGCTTTTTTATGAGTATGAATTTGACAATCCTTTAAATAACTATTATATGTGAGAATACTCTCATAGAATTTTATATCGCACATTTAGCAATTTTCTACTCAATTAGCAAACTTTTCTTTTCATTTAAATTATCCTACTTGGTAAACTTTTTATATACATTTTTTGAAAAAAAAATGATGAAGATTTTTTTCAGAGGTAAGACGCTTTCCTTATCAGAATTTAAGTGGATGTTTAATTTAGATAATTCTTCGAAAACCGACGAGAATACGCATGGAAACTGCAGTGCGAGAGCAAATCTTTACACGGTGTGGTGACTCCCTGCGAGACGCTTCCTGGGAGCAGATCTGAACAACAAGCACTCTTAGTTTTTTTCGCCATTTCCCGCCAGATTTCATACTGAAGTTAAACTTTGTAATCAACCGTATTATTTTCTTTGTAATTTTTCCGTGATTTTCTAGGGAGGGGGAGATTTATTTCATGTTATATCTTTGGGAGGTTTTTTAAGAGTATGAAGTTCATAATATTTTAGGTAACTATTACATGTGAGAATATTCTCATAGAATATTATGTCGAATACTTAGCAATTTTCTACTCAATTAGCAAACTTTTCTTTTCATTTAAATTATCCTACTTGGTAAAATTTTTAAATACATTTTTTGAAAAAAAAATTATGAAGATTTTTTTGAGAGGTAAGACGTTTTTCTTATCAGAATTTAAGAGGATGCTTAATTTAGGTAATTCTTCGAAAACCGACGAGAATACGCATGGAAACTGCAGTGCGAGAGCAAATCTTTACACGGTGTGGTGACTCCCGGCGAGACGCTTCCTGGGAGCAGATCTGAACCACAAGCACTCTTTCTTTCTTTTCGCCATTTCCCGCCAGATTTCATACTGAAGTTAAACTTTGTAATCAACCGTATTATTTTCTTTGTAATTTTTCCGTGATTTTATAGGGAGAGGGAGATTTATTTCATGTTATATTTTTGGGAGGTTTTTTATGAGTATGAATTTCACAATCTTTTAGGTAACTATTATATGTGAGAATACTCACATAGAATTTTATATCGCACACTTAGCAATTTTCTACTCAATTAGCAAACTTTTCTTTTCATTTAAATTATCCTACTTGGTAAACTTTTTATATACATTTTTTGAAAAAAAAATGATGAAGATTTTTTTCAGAGGTAAGACGCTTTCCTTATCAGAATTTAAGTGGATGTTTAATTTAGATAATTCTTCGAAAACCGACGAGAATACGCATGGAAACTGCAGTGCGAGAGCAAATCTTTACACGGTGTGGTGACTCCCTGCGAGACACTTCCTGGGAGCAGATCTGAACAACAAGCACTCTTAGTTTTTTTCGCCATTTCCCGCCAGATTTCATACTGAAGTTAAACTTTGTAATCAACCGTATTATTTTCTTTGTAATTTTTCCGTGATTTTCTAGGGAGGGGGAGATTTATTTCATGTTATATCTTTGGGAGGTTTTTTAAGAGTATGAAGTTTATAATCTTTTAGGTAACTATTACATGTGAGAATATTCTCATAGAATATTATGTCGAATACTTAGCAATTTTCTACTCAATTAGCAAACTTTTCTTTTCATTTAAATTATCCTACTTGGTAAAATTTTTAAATACATTTTTTGAAAAAAAAATTATGAAGATTTTTTTGAGAGGTAAGACGTTTTTCTTATCAGAATTTAAGAGGATGTTTAATTTAGGTAATTCTTCGAAAACCGACGAGAATACGCATGGAAACTGCAGTGCGAGAGCAAATCATTACACGGTGTGGTGACTCCCTGCGAGACGCTTCCTGGCAGCAGATCTGAACAACAAGCACTCTTAGTTTCTTTTCGCCATTTCCCGCCAGATTTCATACTGAAGTTAATCATTGTAATCAACCGTATTATTTTCTTTGTAATTTTTCATTGATTTTCTAGGGAGGGGGAGATTTATTTCATGTTATATCTTTGGGAGTTTTTTTAAGAGTATGAAGTTCATAATCTTTTAGTTAACTATTACATGTGAGAATATTCTCATAGAATATTATGTCGAACACTTAGCAATTTTCTACTCAATTAGCAAACTTTTCTTTTCATTTAAATTATCCTACTTGGTAAAATTTTTAAATACATTTTTTGAAAAAAAAATTATGCAGATTTTTTTGAGAGGTAAGACGCTTTTCTTATCAGAATTTAAGAGGATGTTTAATTTAGATAATTCTTCGAAAACCGACGAGAATACGCATGGAAACTGCAGTGCGAGAGCAAATCTTTACACGGTGTGGTGACTCCCTGCGAGACGCTTCCTGGGAGCAAATCTGAACAACAAGCACTCTTAGTTTCTTTTCGCCATTTCCCGCCAGATTTCATACTGAAGTTAAACTTTGTAATCAACCGTATTATTTTCTTTGTAATTTTTCCGTGATTTTCTAGGGAGAGGGAGATTTATTTCATGTTATATCTTTGGGAGCTTTTTTATGAGTATGAATTTGACAATCCTTTAAATAACTATTATATGTGAGAATACTCTCATAGAATTTTATATCGCACACTTAGCAATTTTCTACTCAATTAGCAAACTTTTCTTTTCATTTAAATTATCCTACTTGGCAAACTTTATTTTTTTAAATGATGAAGATTATTTTAAGAGGTAAGACGCTTTCCTTATCAGAATTTAAGAGGATGTTTAATTTAGATAATTCTTCGAAAACCGACGAGAATACGCATGGAAACTGCAGTGCGAGAGCAAATCTTTACACGGTGTGGTGACTCCCTGCGAGACGCTTCCTGGGAGCAGATCTGAACAACAAGCACTCTTAGTTTGTTTTCGTCATTTCCCGACAGATTTCATACTGAAGTTAAACTTTATAATCAACCGTATTATTTTCTTTGTAATTTTTCCGTGATTTTCTAGGGAGAGGGAGATTTATTTCATGTTATATCTTTGGGAACTTTTTTATGAGTATGAATTTCACAATCTTTTAAATAATTATTTTATGTGAGAATACTCTCATAGAATTTTATATCGCACACTTAGCAATTTTCTACTCAATTAGCAAACTTTTCTTTTCATTTAAATTATCCTACTTGGTAAACTTTTTATATACATTTTTTGAAAAAAAAATTATGAAGATTTTTTTGAGAGGTAAGACGCTTTTCTTATCAGAATTTAAGAGGATGTTTAATTTAGATAATTCTTCGAAAACCGACGAGAATACGCATGGAAACTGCAGTGCGAGAGCAAATCTTTACACGGTGTGGTGACTCCCTGCGAGACGCTTCCTGGGAGCAGATCTGAACAACAAGCACTCTTAGTTTCTTTTCGCCATTTCCCGACAGATTTCATACTGAAGTTAAACTTTGTAATCAACCGTATTATTTTCTTTGTAATTTTTCCGTGATTTTCTAGGGAGAGGGAGATTTATTTCATGTTATATCTTTGGGAACTTTTTTATGAGTATGAATTTCACAATCTTTTAAATAATTATTATATGTGAGAATACTCTCATAGAATTTTATACCGCACACTTAGCAATTTTCTACTCAATTAGCAAACTTTTCTTTTCATTTAAATTATCCTACTTGGTAAACTTTTTATATACATTTTTGAAAAAAAAATGATGAAGATTTTTTTAAGAGGTAAGACGCTTTCCTTATCAGAATTTAAGAGGGTGTTTAATTTAGATAATTCTTCGAAAACCGACGAGAATACGCATGGAAACTGCAGTGCGAGAACAAATCTTTACACGGTGTGGTGACTCCCTTCGAGACGCTTCCTGGGAGCAAATCTGAACAACAAGCACTCTTAGTTTCTTTTCGCCATTTCCCGCCAGATTTCATACTGAAGTTAAACTTTGTAATCAACCGTATTATTTTCTTTGTAATTTTTCCGTGATTTTCTAGGGAGGGGGAGATTTATGTCATGTTATATCTTTGGGAGCTTTTTTATGAGTATGAATTTCACAATCCTTTAAATAACTATTATATGTGAGAATACTCTCATAGAATTTTATATCGCACACTTAGCAATTTTCTACTCAATTAGCAAACTTTTCTTTTCATTTAAATTATCCTACTTGGCAAACTTTATTTTTTTAAATGATGAAGATTATTTTAAGAGGTAAGACGCTTTCCTTATCAGAATTTAAGAGGATGTTTAATTTAGATAATTCTTCGAAAACCGACTAGAATACGCATGGAAACTGCAGTGCGAGAGCAAATCTTTACACGGTGTGGTGACTCCCTGCGAGACGCTTCCTGGGAGCAGATCTGAACAACAAGCACTCTTAGTTTTTTTCGCCATTTTCCGCCAGATTTCATACTGAAGTTAAACTTTGTAATCAACCGTATTATTTTCTTTGTAATTTTTCCGTGATTTTATAGGGAGAGGGAGATTTATTTCATGTTATATTTTTGGGAGGTTTTTTATGAGTATGAATTTCACAATCTTTTAGGTAACTATTATATGTGAGAATACTCACATAGAATTTTATATCGCACACTTAGCAATTTTTTACTCAATTAGCAAACTTTTCTTTTCATTTAAATTATCCTACTTGGTAAACTTTTTATATACATTTTTTGAAAAAAAAATGATGAAGATTTTTTTCAGAGGTAAGACGCTTTCCTTATCAGAATTTAAGAGGATGTTTAATTTAGGTAATTCTTCGAAAACCGACGAGAATACGCATGGAAACTGCAGTGCGAGAGCAAATCTTTACACGGTGTGGTGACTCCCTGCGAGACGCTTCCTGGCAGCAGATCTGAACAACAAGCACTCTTAGTTTCTTTTCGCCATTTCCCGCCAGATTTCATACTGAAGTTAAACATTGTAATCAACCGTATTATTTTCTTTGTAATTTTTCCGTGATTTTCTAGGGAGGGGGAGATTTATTTCATGTTATATCTTTGGGAGTTTTTTTAAGAGTATGAAGTTCATAATCTTTTAGTTAACTATTACATGTGAGAATATTCTCATAGAATATTATGTCGAACACTTAGCAATTTTCTACTCAATTAGCAAACTTTTCTTTTCATTTAAATTATCCTACTTGGTAAAATTTTTAAATACATTTTTTGAAAAAAAAAATTATGCAGATTTTTTTGAGAGGTAAGACGCTTTTCTTATCAGAATCTAAGAGGATGTTTAATTTAGATAATTCTTCGAAAACCGACGAGAATACGCATGGAAACTGCAGTGCGAGAGCAAACCTTTACACGGTGTGGTGACTCCCTGCGAGACGCTTCCTGGGAGCAAATCTGAACAACAAGCACTCTTAGTTTCTTTTCGCCATTTCCCGACAGATTTCATACTGAAGTTAAACTTTGTAATCAACCGTATTATTTTCTTTGTAATTTTTCCGTGATTTTCTAGGGAGAGGGAGATTTATTTCATGTTATATCTTTGGGAACTTTTTTATGAGTATTAATTTCACAATCTTTTAAATAATTATTATATGTGAGAATACTCTCATAGAATTTTATACCGCACACTTAGCAATTTTCTACTCAATTAGCAAACTTTTCTTTTCATTTAAATTATCCTACTTGGTAAACTTTTTATATACATTTTTGAAAAAAAAATGATGAAGATTTTTTTAAGAGGTAAGACGCTTTCCTTATCAGAATTTAAGAGGGTGTTTAATTTAGATAATTCTTCGAAAACCGACGAGAATACGCATGGAAACTGCAGTGCGAGAACAAATCTTTACACGGTGTGGTGACTCCCTTCGAGACGCTTCCTGGGAGCAAATCTGAACAACAAGCACTCTTAGTTTCTTTTCGCCATTTCCCGCCAGATTTCATACTGAAGTTAAACTTTGTAATCAACCGTATTATTTTCTTTGTAATTTTTCCGTGATTTTCTAGGGAGGGGGAGATTTATGTCATGTTATATCTTTGGGAGCTTTTTTATGAGTATGAATTTCACAATCCTTTAAATAACTATTATATGTGAGAATACTCTCATAGAATTTTATATCGCACACTTAGCAATTTTCTACTCAATTAGCAAACTTTTCTTTTCATTTAAATTATCCTACTTGGCAAACTTTATTTTTTTAAATGATGAAGATTATTTTAAGAGGTAAGACGCTTTCCTTATCAGAATTTAAGAGGATGTTTAATTTAGATAATTCTTCGAAAACCGACTAGAATACGCATGGAAACTGCAGTGCGAGAGCAAATCTTTACACGGTGTGGTGACTCCCTGCGAGACGCTTCCTGGGAGCAGATCTGAACAACAAGCACTCTTAGTTTTTTTCGCCATTTTCCGCCAGATTTCATACTGAAGTTAAACTTTGTAATCAACCGTATTATTTTCTTTGTAATTTTTCCGTGATTTTATAGGGAGAGGGAGATTTATTTCATGTTATATTTTTGGGAGGTTTTTTATGAGTATGAATTTCACAATCTTTTAGGTAACTATTATATGTGAGAATACTCACATAGAATTTTATATCGCACACTTAGCAATTTTTTACTCAATTAGCAAACTTTTCTTTTCATTTAAATTATCCTACTTGGTAAACTTTTTATATACATTTTTTGAAAAAAAAATGATGAAGATTTTTTTCAGAGGTAAGACGCTTTCCTTATCAGAATTTAAGAGGATGTTTAATTTAGGTAATTCTTCGAAAACCGACGAGAATACGCATGGAAACTGCAGTGCGAGAGCAAATCTTTACACGGTGTGGTGACTCCCTGCGAGACGCTTCCTGGCAGCAGATCTGAACAACAAGCACTCTTAGTTTCTTTTCGCCATTTCCCGCCAGATTTCATACTGAAGTTAAACATTGTAATCAACCGTATTATTTTCTTTGTAATTTTTCCGTGATTTTCTAGGGAGGGGGAGATTTATTTCATGTTATATCTTTGGGAGTTTTTTTAAGAGTATGAAGTTCATAATCTTTTAGTTAACTATTACATGTGAGAATATTCTCATAGAATATTATGTCGAACACTTAGCAATTTTCTACTCAATTAGCAAACTTTTCTTTTCATTTAAATTATCCTACTTGGTAAAATTTTTAAATACATTTTTTGAAAAAAAAAATTATGCAGATTTTTTTGAGAGGTAAGACGCTTTTCTTATCAGAATCTAAGAGGATGTTTAATTTAGATAATTCTTCGAAAACCGACGAGAATACGCATGGAAACTGCAGTGCGAGAGCAAACCTTTACACGGTGTGGTGACTCCCTGCGAGACGCTTCCTGGGAGCAAATCTGAACAACAAGCACTCTTAGTTTCTTTTCGCCATTTCCCGCCAGATTTCATACTGAAGTTAAAATTGGAATCAACCGTATTATTTTCTTTGTAATTTTTCCGAGATTTTCTAGGGAGAGGGAGATTTATTTCATGTTATATCTTTGGGAGCTTTTTTATGAGTATGAATTTGACAATCCTTTAAATAACTATTATATGTGAGAATACTCTCATAGAATTTTATATCGCACACTTAGCAATTTTCTACTCAATTAGCAAACTTTTCTTTTCATTTAAATTATCCTACTTGGCAAACTTTATTTTTTTAAATGATGAAGATTATTTTAAGAGGTAAGACGCTTTCCTTGTCAGAATTTAAGAGGATGTTTAATTTAGATAATTCTTCTAAAACCGACGAGAATACGCATGGAAACTGCAGTGCGAGAGCAAATCTTTACACGGTGTGGTGACTCCAGGCGAGACGCTTCCTGGCAGCAGATCTGAACAACAAGCACTCTTAGTTTCTTTTCGCCATTTCCCGCCAGATTTCATACTGAAGTTAATCATTGTAATCAACCGTATTATTTTCTTTGTAATTTTTCCTTGATTTTCTAGGGAGGGGGAGATTTATTTCATGTTATATCTTTGGGAGTTTTTTTAAGAGTATGAAGTTCATAATCTTTTAGTTAACTATTACATGTGAGAATATTCTCATAGAATATTATGTCGAACACTTAGCAATTTTCTACTCAATTAGCAAACTTTTCTTTTCATTTAAATTATCCTACTTGGTAAAATTTTTAAATACATTTTTTGAAAAAAAAATTATGCAGATTTTTTTGAGAGGTAAGACGCTTTTCTTATCAGAATTTAAGAGGATGTTTAATTTAGATAATTCTTCGAAAACCGACGAGAATACGCATGGAAACTGCAGTGCGAGAGCAAATCTTTACACGGTGTGGTGACTCCCTGCGAGACGCTTCCTGGGAGCAAATCTGAACAACAAGCACTCTTAGTTTCTTTTCGCCATTTCCCGCCAGATTTCATACTGAAGTTAAACTTTGTAATCAACCGTATTATTTTCTTTGTAATTTTTCCGTGATTTTCTAGGGAGAGGGAGATTTATTTCATGTTATATCTTTGGGAACTTTTTTATGAGTATGAATTTCACAATCCTTTAAATAATTATTATATGTGAGAATACTCTCATAGAATTTTATACCGCACACTTAGCAATTTTCTACTCAATTAGCAAACTTTTCTTTTCATTTAAATTATCCTACTTGGTAAACTTTTTATATACATTTTTGAAAAAAAAATGATGAAGATTTTTTTAAGAGGTAAGACGCTTTCCTTATCAGAATTTAAGAGGGTGTTTAATTTAGATAATTCTTCGAAAACCGACGAGAATACGCATGGAAACTGCAGTGCGAGAACAAATCTTTACACGGTGTGGTGACTCCCTTCGAGACGCTTCCTGGGAGCAAATCTGAACAACAAGCACTCTTAGTTTCTTTTCGCCATTTCCCGCCAGATTTCATACTGAAGTTAAACTTTGTAATCAACCGTATTATTTTCTTTGTAATTTTTCCGTGATTTTCTAGGGAGGGGGAGATTTATGTCATGTTATATCTTTGGGAGCTTTTTTATGAGTATGAATTTCACAATCCTTTAAATAACTATTATATGTGAGAATACTCTCATAGAATTTTATATCGCACACTTAGCAATTTTCTACTCAATTAGCAAACTTTTCTTTTCATTTAAATTATCCTACTTGGCAAACTTTATTTTTTTAAATGATGAAGATTATTTTAAGAGGTAAGACGCTTTCCTTATCAGAATTTAAGAGGATGTTTAATTTAGATAATTCTTCGAAAACCGACTAGAATACGCATGGAAACTGCAGTGCGAGAGCAAATCTTTACACGGTGTGGTGACTCCCTGCGAGACGCTTCCTGGGAGCAGATCTGAACAACAAGCACTCTTAGTTTTTTTCGCCATTTCCCGCCAGATTTCATACTGAAGTTAAACTTTGTAATCAACCGTATTATTTTCTTTGTAATTTTTCCGTGATTTTATAGGGAGAGGGAGATTTATTTCATGTTATATTTTTGGGAGGTTTTTTATGAGTATGAATTTCACAATCTTTTAGGTAACTATTATATGTGAGAATACTCACATAGAATTTTATATCGCACACTTAGCAATTTTTTACTCAATTAGCAAACTTTTCTTTTCATTTAAATTATCCTACTTGGTAAACTTTTTATATACATTTTTTGAAAAAAAAATGATGAAGATTTTTTTCAGAGGTAAGACGCTTTCCTTATCAGAATTTAAGAGGATGTTTAATTTAGGTAATTCTTCGAAAACCGACGAGAATACGCATGGAAACTGCAGTGCGAGAGCAAATCTTTACACGGTGTGGTGACTCCCTGCGAGACGCTTCCTGGCAGCAGATCTGAACAACAAGCACTCTTAGTTTCTTTTCGCCATTTCCCGCCAGATTTCATACTGAAGTTAAACATTGTAATCAACCGTATTATTTTCTTTGTAATTTTTCCGTGATTTTCTAGGGAGGGGGAGATTTATTTCATGTTATATCTTTGGGAGTTTTTTTAAGAGTATGAAGTTCATAATCTTTTAGTTAACTATTACATGTGAGAATATTCTCATAGAATATTATGTCGAACACTTAGCAATTTTCTACTCAATTAGCAAACTTTTCTTTTCATTTAAATTATCCTACTTGGTAAAATTTTTAAATACATTTTTTGAAAAAAAAAATTATGCAGATTTTTTTGAGAGGTAAGACGCTTTTCTTATCAGAATTTAAGAGGATGTTTAATTTAGATAATTCTTCGAAAACCGACGAGAATACGCATGGAAACTGCAGTGCGAGAGCAAACCTTTACACGGTGTGGTGACTCCCTGCGAGACGCTTCCTGGGAGCAAATCTGAACAACAAGCACTCTTAGTTTCTTTTCGCCATTTCCCGCCAGATTTCATACTGAAGTTAAAATTGGAATCAACCGTATTATTTTCTTTGTAATTTTTCCGAGATTTTCTAGGGAGAGGGAGATTTATTTCATGTTATATCTTTGGGAGCTTTTTTATGAGTATGAATTTGACAATCCTTTAAATAACTATTATATGTGAGAATACTCTCATAGAATTTTATATCGCACACTTAGCAATTTTCTACTCAATTAGCAAACTTTTCTTTTCATTTAAATTATCCTACTTGGCAAACTTTATTTTTTTAAATGATGAAGATTATTTTAAGAGGTAAGACGCTTTCCTTGTCAGAATTTAAGAGGATGTTTAATTTAGATAATTCTTCTAAAACCGACGAGAATACGCATGGAAACTGCAGTGCGAGAGCAAATCTTTACACGGTGTGGTGACTCCCGGCGAGACGCTTCCTGGCAGCAGATCTGAACAACAAGCACTCTTAGTTTCTTTTCGCCATTTCCCGCCAGATTTCATACTGAAGTTAATCATTGTAATCAACCGTATTATTTTCTTTGTAATTTTTCCTTGATTTTCTAGGGAGGGGGAGATTTATTTCATGTTATATCTTTGGGAGTTTTTTTAAGAGTATGAAGTTCATAATCTTTTAGTTAACTATTACATGTGAGAATATTCTCATAGAATATTATGTCGAACACTTAGCAATTTTCTACTCAATTAGCAAACTTTTCTTTTCATTTAAATTATCCTACTTGGTAAAATTTTTAAATACATTTTTTGAAAAAAAAATTATGCAGATTTTTTTGAGAGGTAAGACGCTTTTCTTATCAGAATTTAAGAGGATGTTTAATTTAGATAATTCTTCGAAAACCGACGAGAATACGCATGGAAACTGCAGTGCGAGAGCAAATCTTTACACGGTGTGGTGACTCCCTGCGAGACGCTTCCTGGGAGCAAATCTGAACAACAAGCACTCTTAGTTTCTTTTCGCCATTTCCCGCCAGATTTCATACTGAAGTTAAACTTTGTAATCAACCGTATTATTTTCTTTGTAATTTTTCCGTGATTTTCTAGGGAGAGGGAGATTTATTTCATGTTATATCTTTGGGAGCTTTTTTATGAGTATGAATTTGACAATCCTTTAAATAACTATTATATGTGAGAATACTCTCATAGAATTTTATATCGCACACTTAGCAATTTTCTACTCAATTAGCAAACTTTTCTTTTCATTTAAATTATGCTACTTGGCAAACTTTATTTTTTTAAATGATGAAGATTATTTTAAGAGGTAAGACGCTTTCCTTATCAGAATTTAAGAGGATGTTTAATTTAGATAATTCTTCGAAAACCGACGAGAATACGCATGGAAACTGCAGTGCGAGAGCAAATCTTTACACGGTGTGGTGACTCCCTGCGAGACGCTTCCTGGGAGCAGATCTGAACAACAAGCACTCTTAGTTTGTTTTCGTCATTTCCCGACAGATTTCATACTGAAGTTAAACTTTATAATCAACCGTATTATTTTCTTTGTAATTTTTCCGTGATTTTCTAGGGAGAGGGAGATTTATTTCATGTTATATCTTTGGGAACTTTTTTATGAATATGAATTTCACAATCTTTTAAATAATTATTTTATGTGAGAATACTCTCATAGAATTTTATATCGCACACTTAGCAATTTTCTACTCAATTAGCAAACTTTTCTTTTCATTTAAATTATCCTACTTGGTAAACTTTTTATATACATTTTTTGAAAAAAAAATTATGAAGATTTTTTTGAGAGGTAAGACGCTTTTCTTATCAGAATTTAAGAGGATGTTTAATTTAGATAATTCTTCGAAAACCGACGAGAATACGCATGGAAACTGCAGTGCGAGAGCAAATCTTTACACGGTGTGGTGACTCCCTGCGAGACGCTTCCTGGGAGCAGATCTGAACAACAAGCACTCTTAGTTTCTTTTCGCCATTTCCCGACAGACTTCATACTGAAGTTAAACTTTGTAATCAACCGTATTATTTTCTTTGTAATTTTTCCGTGATTTTCTAGGGAGAGGGAGATTTATTTCATGTTATATCTTTGGGAACTTTTTTATGAGTATGAATTTCACAATCTTTTAAATAATTATTATATGTGAGAATACTCTCATAGAATTTTATACCGTACACTTAGCAATTTTCTACTCAATTAGCAAACTTTTCTTTTCATTTAAATTATCCTACTTGGTAAACTTTTTATATACATTTTTGAAAAAAAAATGATGAAGATTTTTTTAAGAGGTAAGACGCTTTCCTTATCAGAATTTAAGAGGGTGTTTAATTTAGATAATTCTTCGAAAACCGACGAGAATACGCATGGAAACTGCAGTGCGAGAACAAATCTTTACACGGTGTGGTGACTCCCTTCGAGACGCTTCCTGGGAGCAAATCTGAACAACAAGCACTCTTAGTTTCTTTTCGCCATTTCCCGCCAGATTTCATACTGAAGTTAAACTTTGTAATCAACCGTATTATTTTCTTTGTAATTTTTCCGTGATTTTCTAGGGAGGGGGAGATTTATGTCATGTTATATCTTTGGGAGCTTTTTTATGAGTATGAATTTCACAATCCTTTAAATAACTATTATATGTGAGAATACTCTCATAGAATTTTATATCGCACACTTAGCAATTTTCTACTCAATTAGCAAACTTTTCTTTTCATTTAAATTATCCTACTTTGCAAACTTTATTTTTTTAAATGATGAAGATTATTTTAAGAGGTAAGACGCTTTCCTTATCAGAATTTAAGAGGATGTTTAATTTAGATAATTCTTCGAAAACCGACTAGAATACGCATGGAAACTGCAGTGCGAGAGCAAATCTTTACACGGTGTGGTGACTCCCTGCGAGACGCTTCCTGGGAGCAGATCTGAACAACAAGCACTCTTAGTTTTTTTCGCCATTTCCCGCCAGATTTCATACTGAAGTTAAACTTTGTAATCAACCGTATTATTTTCTTTGTAATTTTTCCGTGATTTTCTAGGGAGGGGGAGATTTATTTCATGTTATATCTTTGGGAGTTTTTTTAAGAGTATGAAGTTCATAATCTTTTAGTTAACTATTACATGTGAGAATATTCTCATAGAATATTATGTCGAACACTTAGCAATTTTCTACTCAATTAGCAAACTTTTCTTTTCATTTAAATTATCCTACTTGGTAAAATTTTTAAATACATTTTTTGAAAAAAAAATTATGCAGATTTTTTTGAGAGGTAAGACGCTTTTCTTATCAGAATTTAAGAGGATGTTTAATTTAGATAATTCTTCGAAAACCGACGAGAATACGCATGGAAACTGCAGTGCGAGAGCAAACCTTTACACGGTGTGGTGACTCCCTGCGAGACGCTTCCTGGGAGCAAATCTGAACAACAAGCACTCTTAGTTTCTTTTCGCCATTTCCCGCCAGATTTCATACTGAAGTTAAAATTGGAATCAACCGTATTATTTTCTTTGTAATTTTTCCGAGATTTTCTAGGGAGAGGGAGATTTATTTCATGTTATATCTTTGGGAGCTTTTTTATGACTATGAATTTGACAATCCTTTAAATAACTATTATATGTGAGAATACTCTCATAGAATTTTATATCGCACACTTAGCAATTTTCTACTCAATTAGCAAACTTTTCTTTTCATTTAAATTATCCTACTTGGCAAACTTTATTTTTTTAAATGATGAAGATTATTTTAAGAGGTAAGACGCTTTCCTTGTCAGAATTTAAGAGGATGTTTAATTTAGATAATTCTTCTAAAACCGACGAGAATACGCATGGAAACTGCAGTGCGAGAGCAAATCTTTACACGGTGTGGTGACTCCCGGCGAGACGCTTCCTGGCAGCAGATCTGAACAACAAGCACACTTAGTTTCTTTTCGCCATTTCCCGCCAGATTTCATACTGAAGTTAATCATTGTAATCAACCGTATTATTTTCTGTGTAATGTTTCCTTGATTTTCTAGGGAGGGGGAGATTTATTTCATGTTATATCTTTGGGAGTTTTTTTAAGAGTATGAAGTTCATAATCTTTTAGTTAACTATTACATGTGAGAATATTCTCATAGAATATTATGTCGAACACTTAGCAATTTTCTACTCAATTAGCAAACTTTTCTTTTCATTTAAATTATCCTACTTGGTAAAATTTTTAAATACATTTTTTGAAAAAAAAATTATGCAGATTTTTTTGAGAGGTAAGACGCTTTTCTTATCAGAATTTAAGAGGATGTTTAATTTAGATAATTCTTCGAAAACCGACGAGAATACGCATGGAAACTGCAGTGCGAGAGCAAATCTTTACACGGTGTGGTGACTCCCGGCGAGACGCTTCCTGGCAGCAGATCTGAACAACAAGCACACTTAGTTTCTTTTCGCCATTTCCCGCCAGATTTCATACTGAAGTTAATCATTGTAATCAACCGTATTATTTTCTGTGTAATGTTTCCTTGATTTTCTAGGGAGGGGGAGATTTATTTCATGTTATATCTTTGGGAGTTTTTTTAAGAGTATGAAGTTCATAATCTTTTAGTTAACTATTACATGTGAGAATATTCTCATAGAATATTATGTCGAACACTTAGCAATTTTCTACTCAATTAGCAAACTTTTCTTTTCATTTAAATTATCCTACTTGGTAAAATTTTTAAATACATTTTTTGAAAAAAAAATTATGCAGATTTTTTTGAGAGGTAAGACGCTTTTCTTATCAGAATTTAAGAGGATGTTTAATTTAGATAATTCTTCGAAAACCGACGAGAATACGCATGGAAACTGCAGTGCGAGAGCAAATCTTTACACGGTGTGGTGACTCCCTGCGAGACGCTTCCTGGGAGCAAATCTGAACAACAAGCACTCTTAGTTTCTTTTCGCCATTTCCCGCCAGATTTCATACTGAAGTTAAACTTTGTAATCAACCGTATTATTTTCTTTGTAATTTTTCCGTGATTTTCTAGGGAGAGGGAGATTTATTTCATGTTATATCTTTGGGAGCTTTTTTATGAGTATGAATTTGACAATCCTTTAAATAACTATTATATGTGAGAATACTCTCATAGAATTTTATATCGCACACTTAGCAATTTTCTACTCAATTAGCAAACTTTTCTTTTCATTTAAATTATGCTACTTGGCAAACTTTATTTTTTTAAATGATGAAGATTATTTTAAGAGGTAAGACGCTTTCCTTATCAGAATTTAAGAGGATGTTTAATTTAGATAATTCTTCGAAAACCGACGAGAATACGCATGGAAACTGCAGTGCGAGAGCAAATCTTTACACGGTGTGGTGACTCCCTGCGAGACGCTTCCTGGGAGCAGATCTGAACAACAAGCACTCTTAGTTTGTTTTCGTCATTTCCCGACAGATTTCATACTGAAGTTAAACTTTATAATCAACCGTATTATTTTCTTTGTAATTTTTCCGTGATTTTCTAGGGAGAGGGAGATTTATTTCATGTTATATCTTTGGGAACTTTTTTATGAATATGAATTTCACAATCTTTTAAATAATTATTTTATGTGAGAATACTCTCATAGAATTTTATATCGCACACTTAGCAATTTTCTACTCAATTAGCAAACTTTTCTTTTCATTTAAATTATCCTACTTGGTAAACTTTTTATATACATTTTTTGAAAAAAAAATTATGAAGATTTTTTTGAGAGGTAAGACGCTTTTCTTATCAGAATTTAAGAGGATGTTTAATTTAGATAATTCTTCGAAAACCGACGAGAATACGCATGGAAACTGCAGTGCGAGAGCAAATCTTTACACGGTGTGGTGACTCCCTGCGAGACGCTTCCTGGGAGCAGATCTGAACAACAAGCACTCTTAGTTTCTTTTCGCCATTTCCCGACAGACTTCATACTGAAGTTAAACTTTGTAATCAACCGTATTATTTTCTTTGTAATTTTTCCGTGATTTTCTAGGGAGAGGGAGATTTATTTCATGTTATATCTTTGGGAACTTTTTTATGAGTATGAATTTCACAATCTTTTAAATAATTATTATATGTGAGAATACTCTCATAGAATTTTATACCGTACACTTAGCAATTTTCTACTCAATTAGCAAACTTTTCTTTTCATTTAAATTATCCTACTTGGTAAACTTTTTATATACATTTTTGAAAAAAAAATGATGAAGATTTTTTTAAGAGGTAAGACGCTTTCCTTATCAGAATTTAAGAGGGTGTTTAATTTAGATAATTCTTCGAAAACCGACGAGAATACGCATGGAAACTGCAGTGCGAGAACAAATCTTTACACGGTGTGGTGACTCCCTTCGAGACGCTTCCTGGGAGCAAATCTGAACAACAAGCACTCTTAGTTTCTTTTCGCCATTTCCCGCCAGATTTCATACTGAAGTTAAACTTTGTAATCAACCGTATTATTTTCTTTGTAATTTTTCCGTGATTTTCTAGGGAGGGGGAGATTTATGTCATGTTATATCTTTGGGAGCTTTTTTATGAGTATGAATTTCACAATCCTTTAAATAACTATTATATGTGAGAATACTCTCATAGAATTTTATATCGCACACTTAGCAATTTTCTACTCAATTAGCAAACTTTTCTTTTCATTTAAATTATCCTACTTTGCAAACTTTATTTTTTTAAATGATGAAGATTATTTTAAGAGGTAAGACGCTTTCCTTATCAGAATTTAAGAGGATGTTTAATTTAGATAATTCTTCGAAAACCGACTAGAATACGCATGGAAACTGCAGTGCGAGAGCAAATCTTTACACGGTGTGGTGACTCCCTGCGAGACGCTTCCTGGGAGCAGATCTGAACAACAAGCACTCTTAGTTTTTTTCGCCATTTCCCGCCAGATTTCATACTGAAGTTAAACTTTGTAATCAACCGTATTATTTTCTTTGTAATTTTTCCGTGATTTTCTAGGGAGGGGGAGATTTATTTCATGTTATATCTTTGGGAGTTTTTTTAAGAGTATGAAGTTCATAATCTTTTAGTTAACTATTACATGTGAGAATATTCTCATAGAATATTATGTCGAACACTTAGCAATTTTCTACTCAATTAGCAAACTTTTCTTTTCATTTAAATTATCCTACTTGGTAAAATTTTTAAATACATTTTTTGAAAAAAAAATTATGCAGATTTTTTTGAGAGGTAAGACGCTTTTCTTATCAGAATTTAAGAGGATGTTTAATTTAGATAATTCTTCGAAAACCGACGAGAATACGCATGGAAACTGCAGTGCGAGAGCAAACCTTTACACGGTGTGGTGACTCCCTGCGAGACGCTTCCTGGGAGCAAATCTGAACAACAAGCACTCTTAGTTTCTTTTCGCCATTTCCCGCCAGATTTCATACTGAAGTTAAAATTGGAATCAACCGTATTATTTTCTTTGTAATTTTTCCGAGATTTTCTAGGGAGAGGGAGATTTATTTCATGTTATATCTTTGGGAGCTTTTTTATGACTATGAATTTGACAATCCTTTAAATAACTATTATATGTGAGAATACTCTCATAGAATTTTATATCGCACACTTAGCAATTTTCTACTCAATTAGCAAACTTTTCTTTTCATTTAAATTATCCTACTTGGCAAACTTTATTTTTTTAAATGATGAAGATTATTTTAAGAGGTAAGACGCTTTCCTTGTCAGAATTTAAGAGGATGTTTAATTTAGATAATTCTTCTAAAACCGACGAGAATACGCATGGAAACTGCAGTGCGAGAGCAAATCTTTACACGGTGTGGTGACTCCCGGCGAGACGCTTCCTGGCAGCAGATCTGAACAACAAGCACACTTAGTTTCTTTTCGCCATTTCCCGCCAGATTTCATACTGAAGTTAATCATTGTAATCAACCGTATTATTTTCTGTGTAATGTTTCCTTGATTTTCTAGGGAGGGGGAGATTTATTTCATGTTATATCTTTGGGAGTTTTTTTAAGAGTATGAAGTTCATAATCTTTTAGTTAACTATTACATGTGAGAATATTCTCATAGAATATTATGTCGAACACTTAGCAATTTTCTACTCAATTAGCAAACTTTTCTTTTCATTTAAATTATCCTACTTGGTAAAATTTTTAAATACATTTTTTGAAAAAAAAATTATGCAGATTTTTTTGAGAGGTAAGACGCTTTTCTTATCAGAATTTAAGAGGATGTTTAATTTAGATAATTCTTCGAAAACCGACGAGAATACGCATGGAAACTGCAGTGCGAGAGCAAATCTTTACACGGTGTGGTGACTCCCTTCGAGACGCTTCCTGGGAGCAAATCTGAACAACAAGCACTCTTAGTTTCTTTTCGCCATTTCCCGCCAGATTTCATACTGAAGTTAAACTTTGTAATCAACCGTATTATTTTCTTTGTAATTTTTCCGTGATTTTCTAGGGAGAGGGAGATTTATTTCATGTTATATCTTTGGGAGCTTTTTTATGAGTATGAATTTGACAATCCTTTAAATAACTATTATATGTGAGAATACTCTCATAGAATTTTATATCGCACACTTAGCAATTTTCTACTCAATTAGCAAACTTTTCTTTTCATTTAAATTATGCTACTTGGCAAACTTTATTTTTTTAAATGATGAAGATTATTTTAAGAGGTAAGACGCTTTCCTTATCAGAATTTAAGAGGATGTTTAATTTAGATAATTCTTCGAAAACCGACGAGAATACGCATGGAAACTGCAGTGCGAGAGCAAATCTTTACACGGTGTGGTGACTCCCTGCGAGACGCTTCCTGGGAGCAGATCTGAACAACAAGCACTCTTAGTTTGTTTTCGTCATTTCCCGACAGATTTCATACTGAAGTTAAACTTTATAATCAACCGTATTATTTTCTTTGTAATTTTTCCGTGATTTTCTAGGGAGAGGGAGATTTATTTCATGTTATATCTTTGGGAACTTTTTTATGAATATGAATTTCACAATCTTTTAAATAATTATTTTATGTGAGAATACTCTCATAGAATTTTATATCGCACACTTAGCAATTTTCTACTCAATTAGCAAACTTTTCTTTTCATTTAAATTATCCTACTTGGTAAACTTTTTATATACATTTTTTGAAAAAAAAATTATGAAGATTTTTTTGAGAGGTAAGACGCTTTTCTTATCAGAATTTAAGAGGATGTTTAATTTAGATAATTCTTCGAAAACCGACGAGAATACGCATGGAAACTGCAGTGCGAGAGCAAATCTTTACACGGTGTGGTGACTCCCTGCGAGACGCTTCCTGGGAGCAGATCTGAACAACAAGCACTCTTAGTTTCTTTTCGCCATTTCCCGACAGACTTCATACTGAAGTTAAACTTTGTAATCAACCGTATTATTTTCTTTGTAATTTTTCCGTGATTTTCTAGGGAGAGGGAGATTTATTTCATGTTATATCTTTGGGAACTTTTTTATGAGTATGAATTTCACAATCTTTTAAATAATTATTATATGTGAGAATACTCTCATAGAATTTTATACCGTACACTTAGCAATTTTCTACTCAATTAGCAAACTTTTCTTTTCATTTAAATTATCCTACTTGGTAAACTTTTTATATACATTTTTGAAAAAAAAATGATGAAGATTTTTTTAAGAGGTAAGACGCTTTCCTTATCAGAATTTAAGAGGGTGTTTAATTTAGATAATTCTTCGAAAACCGACGAGAATACGCATGGAAACTGCAGTGCGAGAACAAATCTTTACACGGTGTGGTGACTCCCTTCGAGACGCTTCCTGGGAGCAAATCTGAACAACAAGCACTCTTAGTTTCTTTTCGCCATTTCCCGCCAGATTTCATACTGAAGTTAAACTTTGTAATCAACCGTATTATTTTCTTTGTAATTTTTCCGTGATTTTCTAGGGAGGGGGAGATTTATGTCATGTTATATCTTTGGGAGCTTTTTTATGAGTATGAATTTCACAATCCTTTAAATAACTATTATATGTGAGAATACTCTCATAGAATTTTATATCGCACACTTAGCAATTTTCTACTCAATTAGCAAACTTTTCTTTTCATTTAAATTATCCTACTTTGCAAACTTTATTTTTTTAAATGATGAAGATTATTTTAAGAGGTAAGACGCTTTCCTTATCAGAATTTAAGAGGATGTTTAATTTAGATAATTCTTCGAAAACCGACTAGAATACGCATGGAAACTGCAGTGCGAGAGCAAATCTTTACACGGTGTGGTGACTCCCTGCGAGACGCTTCCTGGGAGCAGATCTGAACAACAAGCACTCTTAGTTTTTTTCGCCATTTCCCGCCAGATTTCATACTGAAGTTAAACTTTGTAATCAACCGTATTATTTTCTTTGTAATTTTTCCGTGATTTTCTAGGGAGGGGGAGATTTATTTCATGTTATATCTTTGGGAGTTTTTTTAAGAGTATGAAGTTCATAATCTTTTAGTTAACTATTACATGTGAGAATATTCTCATAGAATATTATGTCGAACACTTAGCAATTTTCTACTCAATTAGCAAACTTTTCTTTTCATTTAAATTATCCTACTTGGTAAAATTTTTAAATACATTTTTTGAAAAAAAAATTATGCAGATTTTTTTGAGAGGTAAGACGCTTTTCTTATCAGAATTTAAGAGGATGTTTAATTTAGATAATTCTTCGAAAACCGACGAGAATACGCATGGAAACTGCAGTGCGAGAGCAAACCTTTACACGGTGTGGTGACTCCCTGCGAGACGCTTCCTGGGAGCAAATCTGAACAACAAGCACTCTTAGTTTCTTTTCGCCATTTCCCGCCAGATTTCATACTGAAGTTAAAATTGGAATCAACCGTATTATTTTCTTTGTAATTTTTCCGAGATTTTCTAGGGAGAGGGAGATTTATTTCATGTTATATCTTTGGGAGCTTTTTTATGACTATGAATTTGACAATCCTTTAAATAACTATTATATGTGAGAATACTCTCATAGAATTTTATATCGCACACTTAGCAATTTTCTACTCAATTAGCAAACTTTTCTTTTCATTTAAATTATCCTACTTGGCAAACTTTATTTTTTTAAATGATGAAGATTATTTTAAGAGGTAAGACGCTTTCCTTGTCAGAATTTAAGAGGATGTTTAATTTAGATAATTCTTCTAAAACCGACGAGAATACGCATGGAAACTGCAGTGCGAGAGCAAATCTTTACACGGTGTGGTGACTCCCGGCGAGACGCTTCCTGGCAGCAGATCTGAACAACAAGCACACTTAGTTTCTTTTCGCCATTTCCCGCCAGATTTCATACTGAAGTTAATCATTGTAATCAACCGTATTATTTTCTGTGTAATGTTTCCTTGATTTTCTAGGGAGGGGGAGATTTATTTCATGTTATATCTTTGGGAGTTTTTTTAAGAGTATGAAGTTCATAATCTTTTAGTTAACTATTACATGTGAGAATATTCTCATAGAATATTATGTCGAACACTTAGCAATTTTCTACTCAATTAGCAAACTTTTCTTTTCATTTAAATTATCCTACTTGGTAAAATTTTTAAATACATTTTTTGAAAAAAAAATTATGCAGATTTTTTTGAGAGGTAAGACGCTTTTCTTATCAGAATTTAAGAGGATGTTTAATTTAGATAATTCTTCGAAAACCGACGAGAATACGCATGGAAACTGCAGTGCGAGAGCAAATCTTTACACGGTGTGGTGACTCCCTTCGAGACGCTTCCTGGGAGCAAATCTGAACAACAAGCACTCTTAGTTTCTTTTCGCCATTTCCCGCCAGATTTCATACTGAAGTTAAACTTTGTAATCAACCGTATTATTTTCTTTGTAATTTTTCCGTGATTTTCTAGGGAGGGGGAGATTTATGTCATGTTATATCTTTGGGAGCTTTTTTATGAGTATGAATTTCACAATCCTTTAAATAACTATTATATGTGAGAATACTCTCATAGAATTTTATATCGCACACTTAGCAATTTTCTACTCAATTAGCAAACTTTTCTTTTCATTTAAATTATCCTACTTTGCAAACTTTATTTTTTTAAATGATGAAGATTATTTTAAGAGGTAAGACGCTTTCCTTATCAGAATTTAAGAGGATGTTTAATTTAGATAATTCTTCGAAAACCGACTAGAATACGCATGGAAACTGCAGTGCGAGAGCAAATCTTTACACGGTGTGGTGACTCCCTGCGAGACGCTTCCTGGGAGCAGATCTGAACAACAAGCACTCTTAGTTTTTTTCGCCATTTCCCGCCAGATTTCATACTGAAGTTAAACTTTGTAATCAACCGTATTATTTTCTTTGTAATTTTTCCGTGATTTTCTAGGGAGGGGGAGATTTATTTCATGTTATATCTTTGGGATGTTTTTTAAGAGTATGAAGTTCATAATCTTTTAGGTAACTATTACATGTGAGAATATTCTCATAGAATATTATGTCGAATACTTAGCAATTTTCTACTCAATTAGCAAACTTTTCTTTTCATTTAAATTATCCTACTTGGTAAAATTTTTAAATACATTTTTTGAAAAAAAATTATGCAGATTTTTTTGAGAGGTAAGACGTTTTTCTTATCAGAATTTAAGAGGATGTTTAATTTAGGTAATTCTTCGAAAACCGACGAGAATACGCATGGAAACTGCAGTGCGAGAGCAAATCTTTACACGGTGTGGTGACTCCCTGCGAGACGCTTCCTGGGAGCAAATCTGAACAACAAGCACTCTCAGTTTCTGTTCGCCATTTCCCGCCAGATTTCATACTGAAGTTAAACTTTGTAATCAACCGTATTATTTTCTTTGTAATTTTTCCGAGATTTTCTAGGGAGAGGGAGATTTATTTCATGTTATATCTTTGGGAGCTTTTTTATGAGTATGAATTTGACAATCCTTTAAATAACTATTATATGTGAGAATACTCTCATAGAATTTTATATCGCACACTTAGCCATTTTCTACTCAATTAGCAAACTTTTCTTTTCATTTAAATTATCCTACTTGGCAAACTTTATTTTTTTAAATGATGAAGATTATTTTAAGAGGTAAGACGCTTTCCTTGTCAGAATTTAAGAGGATGTTTAATTTTGATAATTCTTCTAAAACCGACGAGAATACGCATGGAAACTGCAGTGCGAGAGCAAATCTTTACACGGTGTGGTGACTCCCGGCGAGACGCTTCCTGGGAGCAGATCTGAACCACAAGCACTCTTTCTTTCTTTTCGCCATTTCCCGCCAGATTTCATACTGAAGTTAAACTTTGTAATCAACCGTATTATTTTCTTTGTAATTTTTCCGTGATTTTATAGGGAGAGGGAGATTTATTTCATGTTATATTTTTGGGAGGTTTTTTATGAGTATGAATTTCACAATCTTTTAGGTAACTATTATATGTGAGAATACTCACATAGAATTTTATATCGCACACTTAGCAATTTTTTACTCAATTAGCAAACTTTTCTTTTCATTTAAATTATCCTACTTGGTAAACTTTTTATATACATTTTTTGAAAAAAAAATGATGAAGATTTTTTTCAGAGGTAAGACGCTTTCCTTATCAGAATTTAAGAGGATGTTTAATTTAGGTAATTCTTCGAAAACCGACGAGAATACGCATGGAAACTGCAGTGCGAGAGCAAATCTTTACACGGTGTGGTGACTCCCTGCGAGACGCTTCCTGGCAGCAGATCTGAACAACAAGCACTCTTAGTTTCTTTTCGCCATTTCCCGCCAGATTTCATACTGAAGTTAAACATTGTAATCAACCGTATTATTTTCTTTGTAATTTTTCCGTGATTTTCTAGGGAGGGGGAGATTTATTTCATGTTATATCTTTGGGAGTTTTTTTAAGAGTATGAAGTTCATAATCTTTTAGTTAACTATTACATGTGAGAATATTCTCATAGAATATTATGTCGAACACTTAGCAATTTTCTACTCAATTAGCAAACTTTTCTTTTCATTTAAATTATCCTACTTGGTAAACTTTTTATATACATTTTTGAAAAAAAAATGATGAAGATTTTTTTAAGAGGTAAGACGCTTTCCTTATCAGAATTTAAGAGGGTGTTTAATTTAGATAATTCTTCGAAAACCGACGAGAATACGCATGGAAACTGCAGTGCGAGAACAAATCTTTACACGGTGTGGTGACTCCCTTCGAGACGCTTCCTGGGAGCAAATCTGAACAACAAGCACTCTTAGTTTCTTTTTGCCATTTCCCGCCAGATTTCATACTGAAGTTAAACTTTGTAATCAACCGTATTATTTTCTTTGTAATTTTTCCGTGATTTTCTAGGGAGAGGGAGATTTATTTCATGTTATATCTTTGGGAACTTTTTTATGAGTATGAATTTCACAATCTTTTAAATAATTATTTTATGTGAGAATACTCTCATAGAATTTTATATCGCACACTTAGCAATTTTCTACTCAATTAGCAAACTTTTCTTTTCATTTAAATTATCCTACTTGGTAAACTTTTTATATACATTTTTTGAAAAAAAAATTATGAAGATTTTTTTGAGAGGTAAGACGCTTTTCTTATCAGAATTTAAGAGGATGTTTAATTTAGATAATTCTTCGAAAACCGACGAGAATACGCATGGAAACTGCAGTGCGAGAGCAAATCTTTACACGGTGTGGTGACTCCCTGCGAGACGCTTCCTGGGAGCAGATCTGAACAACAAGCACTCTTAGTTTCTTTTCGCCATTTCCCGACAGATTTCATACTGAAGTTAAACTTTGTAATCAACCGTATTATTTTCTTTGTAATTTTTCCGTGATTTTCTAGGGAGAGGGAGATTTATTTCATGTTATATCTTTGGGAACTTTTTTATGAGTATGAATTTCACAATCTTTTAAATAATTATTATATGTGAGAATACTCTCATAGAATTTTATACCGCACACTTAGCAATTTTCTACTCAATTAGCAAACTTTTCTTTTCATTTAAATTATCCTACTTGGTAAACTTTTTATATACATTTTTGAAAAAAAAATGATGAAGATTTTTTTAAGAGGTAAGACGCTTTCCTTATCAGAATTTAAGAGGGTGTTTAATTTAGATAATTCTTCGAAAACCGACGAGAATACGCATGGAAACTGCAGTGCGAGAACAAATCTTTACACGGTGTGGTGACTCCCTTCGAGACGCTTCCTGGGAGCAAATCTGAACAACAAGCACTCTTAGTTTCTTTTTGCCATTTCCCGCCAGATTTCATACTGAAGTTAAACTTTGTAATCAACCGTATTATTTTCTTTGTAATTTTTCCGTGATTTTCTAGGGAGGGGGAGATTTATGTCATGTTATATCTTTGGGAACTTTTTTATGAGTATGAATTTCACAATCCTTTAAATAACTATTATATGTGAGAATACTCTCATAGAATTTTATATCGCACACTTAGCAATTTTCTACTCAATTAGCAAACTTTTCTTTTCATTTAAATTATCCTACTTTGCAAACTTTATTTTTTTAAATGATGAAGATTATTTTAAGAGGTAAGACGCTTTCCTTATCAGAATTTAAGAGGATGTTTAATTTAGATAATTCTTCGAAAACCGACTAGAATACGCATGGAAACTGCAGTGCGAGAGCAAATCTTTACACGGTGTGGTGACTCCCTGCGAGACGCTTCCTGGGAGCAGATCTGAACAACAAGCACTCTTAGTTTTTTTCGCCATTTCCCGCCAGATTTCATACTGAAGTTAAACTTTGTAATCAACCGTATTATTTTCTTTGTAATTTTTCCGTGATTTTCTAGGGAGGGGGAGATTTATTTCATGTTATATCTTTGGGAGGTTTTTTAAGAGTATGAAGTTCATAATCTTTTAGGTAACTATTACATGTGAGAATATTCTCATAGAATATTATGTCGAATACTTAGCAATTTTCTACTCAATTAGCAAACTTTTCTTTTCATTTAAATTATCCTACTTGGTAAAATTTTTAAATACATTTTTTGAAAAAAAAATTATGCAGATTTTTTTGAGAGGTAAGACGTTTTTCTTATCAGAATTTAAGAGGATGTTTAATTTAGGTAATTCTTCGAAAACCGACGAGAATACGCATGGAAACTGCAGTGCGAGAGCAAATCTTTACACGGTGTGGTGACTCCCTGCGAGACGCTTCCTGGCAGCAGATCTGAACAACAAGCACTCTTAGTTTCTTTTCGCCATTTCCCGCCAGATTTCATACTGAAGTTAAACATTGTAATCAACCGTATTATTTTCTTTGTAATTTTTCCGTGATTTTCTAGGGAGGGGGAGATTTATTTCATGTTATATCTTTGGGAGTTTTTTTAAGAGTATGAAGTTCATAATCTTTTAGTTAACTATTACATGTGAGAATATTCTCATAGAATATTATGTCGAACACTTAGCAATTTTCTACTCAATTAGCAAACTTTTCTTTTCATTTAAATTATCCTACTTGGTAAAATTTTTAAATACATTTTTTGAAAAAAAAATTATGCAGATTTTTTTGAGAGGTAAGACGCTTTTCTTATCAGAATTTAAGAGGATGTTTAATTTAGATAATTCTTCGAAAACCGACGAGAATACGCATGGAAACTGCAGTGCGAGAGCAAACCTTTACACGGTGTGGTGACTCCCTGCGAGACGCTTCCTGGGAGCAAATCTGAACAACAAGCACTCTTAGTTTCTTTTCGCCATTTCCCGCCAGATTTCATACTGAAGTTAAACTTTGTAATCAACCGTATTATTTTCTTTGTAATTTTTCCGAGATTTTCTAGGGAGAGGGAGATTTATTTCATGTTATATCTTTGGGAGCTTTTTTATGAGTATGAATTTGACAATCCTTTAAATAACTATTATATGTGAGAATACTCTCATAGAATTTTATATCGCACACTTAGCAATTTTCTACTCAATTAGCAAACTTTTCTTTTCATTTAAATTATCCTACTTGGCAAACTTTATTTTTTTAAATGATGAAGATTATTTTAAGAGGTAAGACGCTTTCCTTATCAGAATTTAAGAGGATGTTTAATTTAGATAATTCTTCGAAAACCAACGAGAATACGCATGGAAACTGCAGTGCGAGAGCAAATCTTTACACGGTGTGGTGACTCCCTGCGAGACGCTTCCTGGGAGCAGATCTGAACAACAAGCACTCTTAGTTTCTTTTCGCCATTTCCCGCCAGATTTCATACTGAAGTTAAACTTTGTAATCAACCGTATTATTTTCTTTGTAATTTTTCCGAGATTTTCTAGGGAGAGGGAGATTTATTTCATGTTATATCTTTGGGAGCTTTTTTATGAGTATGAATTTGACAATCCTTTAAATAACTATTATATGTGAGAATACTCTCATAGAATTTTATATCGCACACTTAGCAATTTTCTACTCAATTAGCAAACTTTTCTTTTCATTTAAATTATCCTACTTGGCAAACTTTATTTTTTTAAATGATGAAGATTATTTTAAGAGGTAAGACGCTTTCCTTGTCAGAATTTAAGAGGATGTTTAATTTAGATAATTCTTCTAAAACCGACGAGAATACGCATGGAAACTGCAGTGCGAGAGCAAATCTTTACACGGTGTGGTGACTCCCGGCGAGACGCTTCCTGGGAGCAGATCTGAACCACAAGCACTCTTAGTTTGTTTTCGTCATTTCCCGCCAGATTTCATACTGAAGTTAAACTTTGTAATCAACCGTATTATTTTCTTTGTAATTTTTCCGTGATTTTATAGGGAGAGGGAGATTTATTTCATGTTATATTTTTGGGAGGTTTTTTATGAGTATGAATTTCACAATCTTTTAGGTAACTATTATATGTGAGAATACTCACATAGAATTTTATATCGCACACTTAGCAATTTTTTACTCAATTAGCAAACTTTTCTTTTCATTTAAATTATCCTACTTGGTAAACTTTTTATATACATTTTTTGAAAAAAAAATGATGAAGATTTTTTTCAGAGGTAAGACGCTTTCCTTATCAGAATTTAAGAGGATGTTTAATTTAGATAATTCTTCGAAAACCGACGAGAATACGCATGGAAACTGCAGTGCGAGAGCAAATCTTTACACGGTGTGGTGACTCCCTGCGAGACGCTTCCTGGGAGCAGATCTGAACAACAAGCACTCTTAGCTTCTTTTCGCCATTTCCCGACAGATTTCATACTGAAGTTAAACTTTGTAATCAACCGTATTATTTTCTTTGTAATTTTTCCGTGATTTTCTAGGGAGGGGGAGATTTATTTCATGTTATATCTTTGGGAGGTTTTTTAAGAGTATGAAGTTCATAATCTTTTAGGTAACTATTACATGTGAGAATATTCTCATAGAATATTATGTCGAATACTTAGCAATTTTCTACTCAATTAGCAAACTTTTCTTTTCATTTAAATTATCCTACTTGGTAAAATTTTTAAATACATTTTTTGAAAAAAAAATTATGCAGATTTTTTTGAGAGGTAAGACGTTTTTCTTATCAGAATTTAAGAGGATGTTTAATTTAGGTAATTCTTCGAAAACCGACGAGAATACGCATGGAAACTGCAGTGCGAGAGCAAATCTTTACACGGTGTGGTGACTCCCTGCGAGACGCTTCCTGGCAGCAGATCTGAACAACAAGCACTCTTAGTTTCTTTTCGCCATTTCCCGCCAGATTTCATACTGAAGTTAAACATTGTAATCAACCGTATTATTTTCTTTGTAATTTTTCCGTGATTTTCTAGGGAGGGGGAGATTTATTTCATGTTATATCTTTGGGAGTTTTTTTAAGAGTATGAAGTTCATAATCTTTTAGTTAACTATTACATGTGAGAATATTCTCATAGAATATTATGTCGAACACTTAGCAATTTTCTACTCAATTAGCAAACTTTTCTTTTCATTTAAATTATCCTACTTGGTAAAATTTTTAAATACATTTTTTGAAAAAAAAATTATGCAGATTTTTTTGAGAGGTAAGACGCTTTTCTTATCAGAATTTAAGAGGATGTTTAATTTAGATAATTCTTCGAAAACCGACGAGAATACGCATGGAAACTGCAGTGCGAGAGCAAACCTTTACACGGTGTGGTGACTCCCTGCGAGACGCTTCCTGGGAGCAAATCTGAACAACAAGCACTCTTAGTTTCTTTTCGCCATTTCCCGCCAGATTTCATACTGAAGTTAAACTTTGTAATCAACCGTATTATTTTCTTTGTAATTTTTCCGAGATTTTCTAGGGAGAGGGAGATTTATTTCATGTTATATCTTTGGGAGCTTTTTTATGAGTATGAATTTGACAATCCTTTAAATAACTATTATATGTGAGAATACTCTCATAGAATTTTATATCGCACACTTAGCAATTTTCTACTCAATTAGCAAACTTTTCTTTTCATTTAAATTATCCTACTTGGCAAACTTTATTTTTTTAAATGATGAAGATTATTTTAAGAGGTAAGACGCTTTCCTTATCAGAATTTAAGAGGATGTTTAATTTAGATAATTCTTCGAAAACCAACGAGAATACGCATGGAAACTGCAGTGCGAGAGCAAATCTTTACACGGTGTGGTGACTCCCTGCGAGACGCTTCCTGGGAGCAGATCTGAACAACAAGCACTCTTAGTTTCTTTTCGCCATTTCCCGCCAGATTTCATACTGAAGTTAAACTTTGTAATCAACCGTATTATTTTCTTTGTAATTTTTCCGAGATTTTCTAGGGAGAGGGAGATTTATTTCATGTTATATCTTTGGGAGCTTTTTTATGAGTATGAATTTGACAATCCTTTAAATAACTATTATATGTGAGAATACTCTCATAGAATTTTATATCGCACACTTAGCAATTTTCTACTCAATTAGCAAACTTTTCTTTTCATTTAAATTATCCTACTTGGCAAACTTTATTTTTTTAAATGATGAAGATTATTTTAAGAGGTAAGACGCTTTCCTTGTCAGAATTTAAGAGGATGTTTAATTTAGATAATTCTTCTAAAACCGACGAGAATACGCATGGAAACTGCAGTGCGAGAGCAAATCTTTACACGGTGTGGTGACTCCCGGCGAGACGCTTCCTGGGAGCAGATCTGAACCACAAGCACTCTTAGTTTGTTTTCGTCATTTCCCGCCAGATTTCATACTGAAGTTAAACTTTGTAATCAACCGTATTATTTTCTTTGTAATTTTTCCGTGATTTTATAGGGAGAGGGAGATTTATTTCATGTTATATTTTTGGGAGGTTTTTTATGAGTATGAATTTCACAATCTTTTAGGTAACTATTATATGTGAGAATACTCACATAGAATTTTATATCGCACACTTAGCAATTTTTTACTCAATTAGCAAACTTTTCTTTTCATTTAAATTATCCTACTTGGTAAACTTTTTATATACATTTTTTGAAAAAAAAATGATGAAGATTTTTTTCAGAGGTAAGACGCTTTCCTTATCAGAATTTAAGAGGATGTTTAATTTAGATAATTCTTCGAAAACCGACGAGAATACGCATGGAAACTGCAGTGCGAGAGCAAATCTTTACACGGTGTGGTGACTCCCTGCGAGACGCTTCCTGGGAGCAGATCTGAACAACAAGCACTCTTAGTTTGTTTTCGTCATTTCCCGACAGATTTCATACTGAAGTTAAACTTTATAATCAACCGTATTATTTTCTTTGTAATTTTTCCGTGATTTTCTAGGGAGAGGGAGATTTATTTCATGTTATATCTTTGGGAACTTTTTTATGAGTATGAATTTCACAATCTTTTAAATAATTATTTTATGTGAGAATACTCTCATAGAATTTTATATCGCACACTTAGCAATTTTCTACTCAATTAGCAAACTTTTCTTTTCATTTAAATTATCCTACTTGGTAAACTTTTTATATACATTTTTTGAAAAAAAAAATTATGAAGATTTTTTTGAGAGGTAAGACGCTTTTCTTATCAGAATTTAAGAGGATGTTTAATTTAGATAATTCTTCGAAAACCGACGAGAATACGCATGGAAACTGCAGTGCGAGAGCAAATCTTTACACGGTGTGGTGACTCCCTGCGAGACGCTTCCTGGGAGCAGATCTGAACAACAAGCACTCTTAGCTTCTTTTCGCCATTTCCCGACAGATTTCATACTGAAGTTAAACTTTGTAATCAACCGTATTATTTTCTTTGTAATTTTTCCGTGATTTTCTAGGGAGGGGGAGATTTATTTCATGTTATATCTTTGGGAGGTTTTTTAAGAGTATGAAGTTCATAATCTTTTAGGTAACTATTACATGTGAGAATATTCTCATAGAATATTATGTCGAATACTTAGCAATTTTCTACTCAATTAGCAAACTTTTCTTTTCATTTAAATTATCCTACTTGGTAAAATTTTTAAATACATTTTTTGAAAAAAAAATTATGCAGATTTTTTTGAGAGGTAAGACGTTTTTCTTATCAGAATTTAAGAGGATGTTTAATTTAGGTAATTCTTCGAAAACCGACGAGAATACGCATGGAAACTGCAGTGCGAGAGCAAATCTTTACACGGTGTGGTGACTCCCTGCGAGACGCTTCCTGGCAGCAGATCTGAACAACAAGCACTCTTAGTTTCTTTTCGCCATTTCCCGCCAGATTTCATACTGAAGTTAAACATTGTAATCAACCGTATTATTTTCTTTGTAATTTTTCCGTGATTTTCTAGGGAGGGGGAGATTTATTTCATGTTATATCTTTGGGAGTTTTTTTAAGAGTATGAAGTTCATAATCTTTTAGATAACTATTACATGTGAGAATATTCTCATAGAATATTATGTCGAACACTTAGCAATTTTCTACTCAATTAGCAAACTTTTCTTTTCATTTAAATTATCCTACTTGGTAAAATTTTTAAATACATTTTTTGAAAAAAAAATTATGCAGATTTTTTTGAGAGGTAAGACGCTTTTCTTATCAGAATTTAAGAGGATGTTTAATTTAGATAATTCTTCGAAAACCGACGAGAATACGCATGGAAACTGCAGTGCGAGAGCAAACCTTTACACGGTGTGGTGACTCCCTGCGAGACGCTTCCTGGGAGCAAATCTGAACAACAAGCACTCTTAGTTTCTTTTCGCCATTTCCCGCCAGATTTCATACTGAAGTTAAACTTTGTAATCAACCGTATTATTTTCTTTGTAATTTTTCCGAGATTTTCTAGGGAGAGGGAGATTTATTTCATGTTATATCTTTGGGAGCTTTTTTATGAGTATGAATTTGACAATCCTTTAAATAACTATTATATGTGAGAATACTCTCATAGAATTTTATATCGCACACTTAGCAATTTTCTACTCAATTAGCAAACTTTTCTTTTCATTTAAATTATCCTACTTGGCAAACTTTATTTTTTTAAATGATGAAGATTATTTTAAGAGGTAAGACGCTTTCCTTATCAGAATTTAAGAGGATGTTTAATTTAGATAATTCTTCGAAAACCAACGAGAATACGCATGGAAACTGCAGTGCGAGAGCAAATCTTTACACGGTGTGGTGACTCCCTGCGAGACGCTTCCTGGGAGCAGATCTGAACAACAAGCACTCTTAGTTTCTTTTCGCCATTTCCCGCCAGATTTCATACTGAAGTTAAACTTTGTAATCAACCGTATTATTTTCTTTGTAATTTTTCCGAGATTTTCTAGGGAGAGGGAGATTTATTTCATGTTATATCTTTGGGAGCTTTTTTATGAGTATGAATTTGACAATCCTTTAAATAACTATTATATGTGAGAATACTCTCATAGAATTTTATATCGCACACTTAGCAATTTTCTACTCAATTAGCAAACTTTTCTTTTCATTTAAATTATCCTACTTGGCAAACTTTATTTTTTTAAATGATGAAGATTATTTTAAGAGGTAAGACGCTTTCCTTGTCAGAATTTAAGAGGATGTTTAATTTAGATAATTCTTCTAAAACCGACGAGAATACGCATGGAAACTGCAGTGCGAGAGCAAATCTTTACACGGTGTGGTGACTCCCGGCGAGACGCTTCCTGGGAGCAGATCTGAACCACAAGCACTCTTTCTTTCTTTTCGCCATTTCCCGCCAGATTTCATACTGAAGTTAAACTTTGTAATCAACCGTATTATTTTCTTTGTAATTTTTCCGTGATTTTATAGGGAGAGGGAGATTTATTTCATGTTATATTTTTGGGAGGTTTTTTATGAGTATGAATTTCACAATCTTTTAGGTAACTATTATATGTGAGAATACTCACATAGAATTTTATATCGCACACTTAGCAATTTTTTACTCAATTAGCAAACTTTTCTTTTCATTTAAATTATCCTACTTGGTAAACTTTTTATATACATTTTTTGAAAAAAAAATGATGAAGATTTTTTTCAGAGGTAAGACGCTTTCCTTATCAGAATTTAAGAGGATGTTTAATTTAGATAATTCTTCGAAAACCGACGAGAATACGCATGGAAACTGCAGTGCGAGAGCAAATCTTTACACGGTGTGGTGACTCCCTGCGAGACGCTTCCTGGGAGCAGATCTGAACAACAAGCACTCTTAGTTTCTTTTCGCCATTTCCCGACAGATTTCATACTGAAGTTAAACTTTGTAATCAACCGTATTATTTTCTTTGTAATTTTTCCGTGATTTTCTAGGGAGAGGGAGATTTATTTCATGTTATATCTTTGGGAACTTTTTTATGAGTATGAATTTCACAATCTTTTAAATAATTATTTTATGTGAGAATACTCTCATAGAATTTTATATCGCACACTTAGCAATTTTCTACTCAATTAGCAAACTTTTCTTTTCATTTAAATTATCCTACTTGGTAAACTTTTTATATACATTTTTTGAAAAAAAAAATTATGAAGATTTTTTTGAGAGGTAAGACGCTTTTCTTATCAGAATTTAAGAGGATGTTTAATTTAGATAATTCTTCGAAAACCGACGAGAATACGCATGGAAACTGCAGTGCGAGAGCAAATCTTTACACGGTGTGGTGACTCCCTGCGAGACGCTTCCTGGGAGCAGATCTGAACAACAAGCACTCTTAGTTTCTTTTCGCCATTTCCCGACAGATTTCATACTGAAGTTAAACTTTGTAATCAACCGTATTATTTTCTTTGTAATTTTTCCGTGATTTTCTAGGGAGAGGGAGATTTATTTCATGTTATATCTTTGGGAACTTTTTTATGAGTATGAATTTCACAATCTTTTAAATAATTATTATATGTGAGAATACTCTCATAGAATTTTATACCGCACACTTAGCAATTTTCTACTCAATTAGCAAACTTTTCTTTTCATTTAAATTATCCTACTTGGTAAACTTTTTATATACATTTTTGAAAAAAAAATGATGAAGATTTTTTTAAGAGGTAAGACGCTTTCCTTATCAGAATTTAAGAGGGTGTTTAATTTAGATAATTCTTCGAAAACCGACGAGAATACGCATGGAAACTGCAGTGCGAGAACAAATCTTTACACGGTGTGGTGACTCCCTTCGAGACGCTTCCTGGGAGCAAATCTGAACAACAAGCACTCTTAGTTTCTTTTCGCCATTTCCCGCCAGATTTCATACTGAAGTTAAACTTTGTAATCAACCGTATTATTTTCTTTGTAATTTTTCCGTGATTTTCTAGGGAGGGGGAGATTTATGTCATGTTATATCTTTGGGAGCTTTTTTATGAGTATGAATTTCACAATCCTTTAAATAACTATTATATGTGAGAATACTCTCATAGAATTTTATATCGCACACTTAGCAATTTTCTACTCAATTAGCAAACTTTTCTTTTCATTTAAATTATCCTACTTTGCAAACTTTATTTTTTTAAATGATGAAGATTATTTTAAGAGGTAAGACGCTTTCCTTATCAGAATTTAAGAGGATGTTTAATTTAGATAATTCTTCGAAAACCGACTAGAATACGCATGGAAACTGCAGTGCGAGAGCAAATCTTTACACGGTGTGGTGACTCCCTGCGAGACGCTTCCTGGGAGCAGATCTGAACAACAAGCACTCTTAGTTTTTTTCGCCATTTCCCGCCAGATTTCATACTGAAGTTAAACTTTGTAATCAACCGTATTATTTTCTTTGTAATTTTTCCGTGATTTTCTAGGGAGGGGGAGATTTATTTCATGTTATATCTTTGGGAGGTTTTTTAAGAGTATGAAGTTCATAATCTTTTAGGTAACTATTACATGTGAGAATATTCTCATAGAATATTATGTCGAATACTTAGCAATTTTCTACTCAATTAGCAAACTTTTCTTTTCATTTAAATTATCCTACTTGGTAAAATTTTTAAATACATTTTTTGAAAAAAAAATTATGCAGATTTTTTTGAGAGGTAAGACGTTTTTCTTATCAGAATTTAAGAGGATGTTTAATTTAGGTAATTCTTCGAAAACCGACGAGAATACGCATGGAAACTGCAGTGCGAGAGCAAATCTTTACACGGTGTGGTGACTCCCTGCGAGACGCTTCCTGGCAGCAGATCTGAACAACAAGCACTCTTAGTTTCTTTTCGCCATTTCCCGCCAGATTTCATACTGAAGTTAAACATTGTAATCAACCGTATTATTTTCTTTGTAATTTTTCCGTGATTTTCTAGGGAGGGGGAGATTTATTTCATGTTATATCTTTGGGAGTTTTTTTAAGAGTATGAAGTTCATAATCTTTTAGTTAACTATTACATGTGAGAATATTCTCATAGAATATTATGTCGAACACTTAGCAATTTTCTACTCAATTAGCAAACTTTTCTTTTCATTTAAATTATCCTACTTAGTAAAATTTTTAAATACATTTTTTGAAAAAAAAATTATGCAGATTTTTTTGAGAGGTAAGACGCTTTTCTTATCAGAATTTAAGAGGATGTTTAATTTAGATAATTCTTCGAAAACCGACGAGAATACGCATGGAAACTGCAGTGCGAGAGCAAATCTTTACACGGTGTGGTGACTCCCTGCGAGACGCTTCCTGGGAGCAAATCTGAACAACAAGCACTCTCAGTTTCTTTTCGCCATTTCCCGCCAGATTTCATACTGAAGTTAAACTTTGTAATCAACCGTATTATTTTCTTTGTAATTTTTCCGAGATTTTCTAGGGAGAGGGAGATTTATTTCATGTTATATCTTTGGGAGCTTTTTTATGAGTATGAATTTGACAATCCTTTAAATAACTATTATATGTGAGAATACTCTCATAGAATTTTATATCGCACACTTAGCCATTTTCTACTCAATTAGCAAACTTTTCTTTTCATTTAAATTATCCTACTTGGCAAACTTTATTTTTTTAAATGATGAAGATTATTTTAAGAGGTAAGACGCTTTCCTTGTCAGAATTTAAGAGGATGTTTAATTTTGATAATTCTTCTAAAACCGACGAGAATACGCATGGAAACTGCAGTGCGAGAGCAAATCTTTACACGGTGTGGTGACTCCCGGCGAGACGCTTCCTGGGAGCAGATCTGAACCACAAGCACTCTTTCTTTCTTTTCGCCATTTCCCGCCAGATTTCATACTGAAGTTAAACTTTGTAATCAACCGTATTATTTTCTTTGTAATTTTTCCGTGATTTTATAGGGAGAGGGAGATTTATTTCATGTTATATTTTTGGGAGGTTTTTTATGAGTATGAATTTCACAATCTTTTAGGTAACTATTATATGTGAGAATACTCACATAGAATTTTATATCGCACACTTAGCAATTTTTTACTCAATTAGCAAACTTTTCTTTTCATTTAAATTATCCTACTTGGTAAACTTTTTATATACATTTTTTGAAAAAAAAATGATGAAGATTTTTTTCAGAGGTAAGACGCTTTCCTTATCAGAATTTAAGAGGATGTTTAATTTAGGTAATTCTTGGAAAACCGACGAGAATACGCATGGAAACTGCAGTGCGAGAGCAAATCTTTACACGGTGTGGTGACTCCCTGCGAGACGCTTCCTGGCAGCAGATCTGAACAACAAGCACTCTTAGTTTCTTTTCGCCATTTCCCGCCAGATTTCATACTGAAGTTAAACATTGTAATCAACCGTATTATTTTCTTTGTAATTTTTCCGTGATTTTCTAGGGAGGGGGAGATTTATTTCATGTTATATCTTTGGGAGTTTTTTTAAGAGTATGAAGTTCATAATCTTTTAGTTAACTATTACATGTGAGAATATTCTCATAGAATATTATGTCGAACACTTAGCAATTTTCTACTCAATTAGCAAACTTTTCTTTTCATTTAAATTATCCTACTTGGTAAAATTTTTAAATACATTTTTTGAAAAAAAAATTATGCAGATTTTTTTGAGAGGTAAGACGCTTTTCTTATCAGAATTTAAGAGGATGTTTAATTTAGATAATTCTTCGAAAACCGACGAGAATACGCATGGAAACTGCAGTGCGAGAGCAAACCTTTACACGGTGTGGTGACTCCCTGCGAGACGCTTCCTGGGAGCAAATCTGAACAACAAGCACTCTTAGTTTCTTTTCGCCATTTCCCGCCAGATTTCATACTGAAGTTAAACTTTGTAATCAACCGTATTATTTTCTTTGTAATTTTTCCGAGATTTTCTAGGGAGAGGGAGATTTATTTCATGTTATATCTTTGGGAGCTTTTTTATGAGTATGAATTTGACAATCCTTTAAATAACTATTATATGTGAGAATACTCTCATAGAATTTTATATCGCACACTTAGCAATTTTCTACTCAATTAGCAAACTTTTCTTTTCATTTAAATTATCCTACTTGGCAAACTTTATTTTTTTAAATGATGAAGATTATTTTAAGAGGTAAGACGCTTTCCTTGTCAGAATTTAAGAGGATGTTTAATTTAGATAATTCTTCTAAAACCGACGAGAATACGCATGGAAACTGCAGTGCGAGAGCAAATCTTTACACGGTGTGGTGACTCCCGGCGAGACGCTTCCTGGGAGCAGATCTGAACCACAAGCACTCTTTCTTTCTTTTCGCCATTTCCCGCCAGATTTCATACTGAAGTTAAACTTTGTAATCAACCGTATTATTTTCTTTGTAATTTTTCCGTGATTTTATAGGGAGAGGGAGATTTATTTCATGTTATATTTTTGGGAGGTTTTTTATGAGTATGAATTTCACAATCTTTTAGGTAACTATTATATGTGAGAATACTCACATAGAATTTTATATCGCACACTTAGCAATTTTTTACTCAATTAGCAAACTTTTCTTTTCATTTAAATTATCCTACTTGGTAAACTTTTTATATACATTTTTTGAAAAAAAAATGATGAAGATTTTTTTCAGAGGTAAGACGCTTTCCTTATCAGAATTTAAGAGGATGTTTAATTTAGATAATTCTTCGAAAACCGACGAGAATACGCATGGAAACTGCAGTGCGAGAGCAAATCTTTACACGGTGTGGTGACTCCCTGCGAGACGCTTCCTGGGAGCAGATCTGAACAACAAGCACTCTTAGTTTTTTTCGCCATTTCCCGCCAGATTTCATACTGAAGTTAAACTTTGTAATCAACCGTATTATTTTCTTTGTAATTTTTCCGTGATTTTCTAGGGAGGGGGAGATTTATTTCATGTTATATCTTTGGGAGGTTTTTTAAGAGTATGAAATTCATAATATTTTAGGTAACTATTACATGTGAGAATATTCTCATAGAATATTATGTCGAATACTTAGCAATTTTCTACTCAATTAGCAAACTTTTCTTTTCATTTAAATTATCCTACTTGGTAAAATTTTTAAATACATTTTTTGAAAAAAAAATTATGAAGATTTTTTTGAGAGGTAAGACGTTTTTCTTATCAGAATTTAAGAGGATGTTTAATTTAGGTAATTCTTCGAAAACCGACGAGAATACGCATGGAAACTGCAGTGCGAGAGCAAATCATTACACGGTGTGGTGACTCCCTGCGAGACGCTTCCTGGCAGCAGATCTGAACAACAAGCACTCTTAGTTTCTTTTCGCCATTTCCCGCCAGATTTCATACTGAAGTTAAACATTGTAATCAACCGTATTATTTTCTTTGTAATTTTTCCTTGATTTTCTAGGGAGGGGGAGATTTATTTCATGTTATATCTTTGGGAGTTTTTTTAAGAGTATGAAGTTCATAATCTGTTAGTTAACTATTACATGTGAGAATATTCTCATAGAATATTATGTCGAACACTTAGCAATTTTCTACTCAATTAGCAAACTTTTCTTTTCATTTAAATTATCCTACTTGGTAAAATTTTTAAATACATTTTTTGAAAAAAAAATTATGCAGATTTTTTTGAGAGGTAAGACGCTTTTCTTATCAGAATTTAAGAGAATGTTTAATTTAGATAATTCTTCGAAAACCGACGAGAATACGCATGGAAACTGCAGTGCGAGAGCAAATCTTTACACGGTGTGGTGACTCCCTGCGAGACGCTTCCTGGGAGCAAATCTGAACAACAAGCACTCTTAGTTTCTTTTCGCCATTTCCCGCCAGATTTCATACTGAAGTTAAACTTTGTAATCAACCGTATTATTTTCTTTGTAATTTTTCCGTGATTTTCTAGGGAGAGGGAGATTTATTTCATGTTATATCTTTGGGAGCTTTTTTATGAGTATGAATTTGACAATCCTTTAAATAACTATTATATGTGAGAATACTCTCATAGAATTTTATATCGCACACTTAGCAATTTTCTACTCAATTAGCAAACTTTTCTTTTCATTTAAATTATCCTACTTGGCAAACTTTATTTTTTTAAATGATGAAGATTATTTTAAGAGGTAAGACGCTTTCCTTATCAGAATTTAAGAGGATGTTTAATTTAGATAATTCTTCGAAAACCGACGAGAATACGCATGGAAACTGCAGTGCGAGAGCAAATCTTTACACGGTGTGGTGACTCCCTGCGAGACGCTTCCTGGGAGCAGATCTGAACAACAAGCACTCTTAGTTTGTTTTCGTCATTTCCCGACAGATTTCATACTGAAGTTAAACTTTATAATCAACCGTATTATTTTCTTTGTAATTTTTCCGTGATTTTCTAGGGAGAGGGAGATTTATTTCATGTTATATCTTTGGGAACTTTTTTATGAGTATGAATTTCACAATCTTTTAAATAATTATTATATGTGAGAATACTCTCATAGAATTTTATATCGCACACTTAGCAATTTTTTACTCAATTAGCAAACTTTTCTTTTCATTTAAATTATCCTACTTGGTAAACTTTTTATATACATTTTTTGAAAAAAAAATGATGAAGATTTTTTTCAGAGGTAAGACGCTTTCCTTATCAGAATTTAAGAGGATGTTTAATTTAGGTAATTCTTCGAAAACCGACGAGAATACGCATGGAAACTGCAGTGCGAGAGCAAATCTTTACACGGTGTGGTGACTCCCTGCGAGACGCTTCCTGGCAGCAGATCTGAACAACAAGCACTCTTAGTTTCTTTTCGCCATTTCCCGCCAGATTTCATACTGAAGTTAAACATTGTAATCAACCGTATTATTTTCTTTGTAATTTTTCCGTGATTTTCTAGGGAGGGGGAGATTTATTTCATGTTATATCTTTGGGAGTTTTTTTAAGAGTATGAAGTTCATAATCTTTTAGTTAACTATTACATGTGAGAATATTCTCATAGAATATTATGTCGAACACTTAGCAATTTTCTACTCAATTAGCAAACTTTTCTTTTCATTTAAATTATCCTACTTGGTAAAATTTTTAAATACATTTTTTGAAAAAAAAATTATGCAGATTTTTTTGAGAGGTAAGACGCTTTTCTTATCAGAATTTAAGAGGATGTTTAATTTAGATAATTCTTCGAAAACCGACGAGAATACGCATGGAAACTGCAGTGCGAGAGCAAACCTTTACACGGTGTGGTGACTCCCTGCGAGACGCTTCCTGGGAGCAAATCTGAACAACAAGCACTCTTAGGTTCTTTTCGCCATTTCCCGCCAGATTTCATACTGAAGTTAAACTTTGTAATCAACCGTATTATTTTCTTTGTAATTTTTCCGAGATTTTCTAGGGAGAGGGAGATTTATTTCATGTTATATCTTTGGGAGCTTTTTTATGAGTATGAATTTGACAATCCTTTAAATAACTATTATATGTGAGAATACTCTCATAGAATTTTATATCGCACACTTAGCAATTTTCTACTCAATTAGCAAACTTTTCTTTTCATTTAAATTATCCTACTTGGCAAACTTTATTTTTTTAAATGATGAAGATTATTTTAAGAGGTAAGACGCTTTCCTTGTCAGAATTTAAGAGGATGTTTAATTTAGATAATTCTTCTAAAACCGACGAGAATACGCATGGAAACTGCAGTGCGAGAGCAAATCTTTACACGGTGTGGTGACTCCCGGCGAGACGCTTCCTGGGAGCAGATCTGAACCACAAGCACTCTTTCTTTCTTTTCGCATTTTCCCGCCAGATTTCATACTGAAGTTAAACTTTGTAATCAACCGTATTATTTTCTTTGTAATTTTTCCGTGATTTTATAGGGAGAGGGAGATTTATTTCATGTTATATTTTTGGGAGGTTTTTTATGAGTATGAATTTCACAATCTTTTAGGTAACTATTATATGTGAGAATACTCACATAGAATTTTATATCGCACACTTAGCAATTTTTTACTCAATTAGCAAACTTTTCTTTTCATTTAAATTATCCTACTTGGTAAACTTTTTATATACATTTTTTGAAAAAAAAATGATGAAGATTTTTTTCAGAGGTAAGACGCTTTCCTTATCAGAATTTAAGAGGATGTTTAATTTAGATAATTCTTCGAAAACCGACGAGAATACGCATGGAAACTGCAGTGCGAGAGCAAATCTTTACACGGTGTGGTGACTCCCTGCGAGACGCTTCCTGGGAGCAGATCTGAACAACAAGCACTCTTAGTTTTTTTCGCCATTTCCCGCCAGATTTCATACTGAAGTTAAACTTTGTAATCAACCGTATTATTTTCTTTGTAATTTTTCCGTGATTTTCTAGGGAGGGGGAGATTTATTTCATGTTATATCTTTGGGAGGTTTTTTAAGAGTATGAAATTCATAATATTTTAGGTAACTATTACATGTGAGAATATTCTCATAGAATATTATGTCGAATACTTAGCAATTTTCTACTCAATTAGCAAACTTTTCTTTTCATTTAAATTATCCTACTTGGTAAAATTTTTAAATACATTTTTTGAAAAAAAAATTATGAAGATTTTTTTGAGAGGTAAGACGTTTTTCTTATCAGAATTTAAGAGGATGTTTAATTTAGGTAATTCTTCGAAAACCGACGAGAATACGCATGGAAACTGCAGTGCGAGAGCAAATCATTACACGGTGTGGTGACTCCCTGCGAGACGCTTCCTGGGAGCAGATCTGAACAACAAGCACTCTTAGTTTTTTTCGCCATTTCCCGCCAGATTTCATACTGAAGTTAAACTTTGTAATCAACCGTATTATTTTCTTTGTAATTTTTCCGTGATTTTCTAGGGAGGGGGAGATTTATTTCATGTTATATCTTTGGGAGGTTTTTTAAGAGTATGAAATTCATAATATTTTAGGTAACTATTACATGTGAGAATATTCTCATAGAATATTATGTCGAATACTTAGCAATTTTCTACTCAATTAGCAAACTTTTCTTTTCATTTAAATTATCCTACTTGGTAAAATTTTTAAATACATTTTTTGAAAAAAAAATTATGAAGATTTTTTTGAGAGGTAAGACGTTTTTCTTATCAGAATTTAAGAGGATGTTTAATTTAGGTAATTCTTCGAAAACCGACGAGAATACGCATGGAAACTGCAGTGCGAGAGCAAATCTTTACACGGTGTGGTGACTCCCTGCGAGACGCTTCCTGGGAGCAAATCTGAACAACAAGCACTCTTAGTTTCTTTTCGCCATTTCCCGCCAGATTTCATACTGAAGTTAAACTTTGTAATCAACCGTATTATTTTCTTTGTAATTTTTCCGTGATTTTCTAGGGAGAGGGAGATTTATTTCATGTTATATCTTTGGGAGCTTTTTTATGAGTATGAATTTGACAATCCTTTAAATAACTATTATATGTGAGAATACTCTCATAGAATTTTATATCGCACACTTAGCAATTTTCTACTCAATTAGCAAACTTTTCTTTTCATTTAAATTATCCTACTTGGCAAACTTTATTTTTTTAAATGATGAAGATTATTTTAAGAGGTAAGACGCTTTCCTTATCAGAATTTAAGAGGATGTTTAATTTAGATAATTCTTCGAAAACCGACGAGAATACGCATGGAAACTGCAGTGCGAGAGCAAATCTTTACACGGTGTGGTGACTCCCTGCGAGACGCTTCCTGGGAGCAGATCTGAACAACAAGCACTCTTAGTTTGTTTTCGTCATTTCCCGACAGATTTCATACTGAAGTTAAACTTTATAATCAACCGTATTATTTTCTTTGTAATTTTTCCGTGATTTTCTAGGGAGAGGGAGATTTATTTCATGTTATATCTTTGGGAACTTTTTTATGAGTATGAATTTCACAATCTTTTAAATAATTATTATATGTGAGAATACTCTCATAGAATTTTATATCGCACACTTAGCAATTTTCTACTCAATTAGCAAACTTTTCTTTTCATTTAAATTATCCTACTTGGTAAACTTTTTATATACATTTTTTGAAAAAAAAATTATGAAGATTTTTTTGAGAGGTAAGACGCTTTTCTTATCAGAATTTAAGAGGATGTTTAATTTAGATAATTCTTCGAAAACCGACGAGAATACGCATGGAAACTGCAGTGCGAGAGCAAATCTTTACACGGTGTGGTGACTCCCTGCGAGACGCTTCCTGGGAGCAGATCTGAACAACAAGCACTCTTAGTTTCTTTTCGCCATTTCCCGACAGATTTCATACTGAAGTTAAACTTTGTAATCAACCGTATTATTTTCTTTGTAATTTTTCCGTGATTTTCTAGGGAGGGGGAGATTTATTTCATGTTATATCTTTGGGAGGTTTTTTAAGACTATGAAGTTCATAATCTTTTAGGTAACTATTACATGTGAGAATATTCTCATAGAATATTATGTCGAATACTTAGCAATTTTCTACTCAATTAGCAAACTTTTCTTTTCATTTAAATTATCCTACTTGGTAAACTTTTTATATACATTTTTGAAAAAAAAATGATGAAGATTTTTTTAAGAGGTAAGACGCTTTCCTTATCAGAATTTAAGAGGGTGTTTAATTTAGATAATTCTTCGAAAACCGACGAGAATACGCATGGAAACTGCAGTGCGAGAACAAATCTTTACACGGTGTGGTGACTCCCTTCGAGACGCTTCCTGGGAGCAAATCTGAACAACAAGCACTCTTAGTTTCTTTTCGCCATTTCCCGCCAGATTTTATACTGAAGTTAAACTTTGTAATCAACCGTATTATTTTCTTTGTAATTTTTCCGTGATTTTCTAGGGAGGGGGAGATTTATGTCATGTTATATCTTTGGGAGCTTTTTTATGAGTATGAATTTCACAATCCTTTAAATAACTATTATATGTGAGAATACTCTCATAGAATTTTATATCGCACACTTAGCAATTTTCTACTCAATTAGCAAACTTTTCTTTTCATTTAAATTATCCTACTTGGCAAACTTTATTTTTTTAAATGATGAAGATTATTTTAAGAGGTAAGACGCTATCCTTATCAGAATTTAAGAGGATGTTTAATTTAGATAATTCTTCGAAAACCGACGAGAATACGCATGGAAACTGCAGTGCGAGAACAAATCTTTACACGGTGTGGTGACTCCCTTCGAGACGCTTCCTGGGAGCAAATCTGAACAACAAGCACTCTTAGTTTCTTTTCGCCATTTCCCGTTAGATTTCATACTGAAGTTAAACTTTGTAATCAACCGTATTATTTTTTTTGTAATTTTTCCGTGATTTTCCAGGGAGAGGGAGATTTATTTCATGTTATATCTTTGGGAACTTTTTTATGAGTATGAATTTCACAATCTTTTAAATAATTATTATATGTGAGAATACTCTCATAGAATTTTATATCGCACACTTAGCAATTTTCTACTCAATTAGCAAACTTTTCTTTTCATTTAAATTATCCTACTTGGTAAACTTTTTATATACATTTTTTGAAAAAAAAATGATGAAGATTTTTTTAAGAGGTAAGACGCTTTCCTTATCAGAATTTAAGAGGATGTTTAATTTAGATAATTCTTCGAAAACCGACGAGAATACGCATGGAAACTGCAGTGCGAGAGCAAATCTTTACAGGGTGTGGTGACTCCCTGCGAGACGCTTCCTGGGAGCAGATCTGAACAACAAGCACTCTTAGTTTTTTTCGCCATTTCCCGCCAGATTTCATACTGAAGTTAAACTTTGTAATCAACCGTATTATTTTCTTTGTAATTTTTCCGTGATTTTCTAGGGAGGGGGAGATTTATTTCATGTTATATCTTTGGGAGGTTTTTTAAGACTATGAAGTTCATAATCTTTTAGGTAACTATTACATGTGAGAATATTCTCATAGAATATTATGTCGAATACTTAGCAATTTTCTACTCAATTAGCAAACTTTTCTTTTCATTTAAATTATCCTACTTGGTAAAATTTTTAAATACATTTTTTGAAAAAAAAATTATGAAGATTTTTTTGAGAGGTAAGACGTTTTTCTTATCAGAATTTAAGAGGATGTTTAATTTAGATAATTCTTCGAAAACCGACGAGAATACGCATGGAAACTGCAGTGCGAGAGCAAATCTTTACACGGTGTGGTGACTCCCTGCGAGACGCTTCCTGGGAGCAGATCTGAACAACAAGCACTCTTAGTTTCTTTTCGCCATTTCCCGACAGATTTCATACTGAAGTTAAACTTTGTAATCAACCGTATTATTTTCTTTGTAATTTTTCCGTGATTTTCTAGGGAGAGGGAGATTTATTTCATGTTATATCTTTGGGAACTTTTTTATGAGTATGAATTTCACAATCTTTTAAATAATTATTATATGTGAGAATACTCTCATAGAATTTTATACCGCACACTTAGCAATTTTCTACTCAATTAGCAAACTTTTCTTTTCATTTAAATTATCCTACTTGGTAAACTTTTTATATACATTTTTGAAAAAAAAATGATGAAGATTTTTTTAAGAGGTAAGACGCTTTCCTTATCAGAATTTAAGAGGGTGTTTAATTTAGATAATTTTTCGAAAACCGACGAGAATACGCATGGAAACTGCAGTGCGAGAACAAATCTTTACACGGTGTGGTGACTCCCTTCAAGCGCTTCCTGGGAGCAAATCTGAACAACAAGCACTCTTAGTTTCTTTTCGCCATTTCCCGCCAGATTTCATACTGAAGTTAAACTTTGTAATCAACCGTATTATTTTCTTTGTAATTTTTCCGTGATTTTCTAGGGAGGGGGAGATTTATGTCATGTTATATCTTTGGGAGCTTTTTTATGAGTATGAATTTCACAATCCTTTAAATAACTATTATATGTGAGAATACTCTCATAGAATTTTATATCGCACACTTAGCAATTTTCTACTCAATTAGCAAACTTTTCTTTTCATTTAAATTATCCTACTTGGCAAACTTTATTTTTTTAAATGATGAAGATTATTTTAAGAGGTAAGACGCTTTCCTTATCAGAATTTAAGAGGATGTTTAATTTAGATAATTCTTCGAAAACCGACGAGAATACGCATGGAAACTGCAGTGCGAGAACAAATCTTTACACGGTGTGGTGACTCCCTTCAAGACGCTTCCTGGGAGCAAATCTGAACAACAAGCACTCTTAGTTTCTTTTCGCCATTTCCCGCCAGATTTCATACTGAAGTTAAACTTTGTAATCAACCGTATTATTTTCTTTGTAATTTTTCCGTGATTTTCCAGGGAGAGGGAGATTTATTTCATGTTATATCTTTGGGAACTTTTTTATGAGTATGAATTTCACAATCTTTTAAATAATTATTATATGTGAGAATACTCTCATAGAATTTTATATCGCACACTTAGCAATTTTCTACTCAATTAGCAAACTTTTCTTTTCATTTAAATTATCCTACTTGGTAAACTTTTTATATACATTTTTTGAAAAAAAAATGATGAAGATTTTTTTAAGAGGTAAGACGCTTTCCTTATCAGAATTTAAGAGGATGTTTAATTTAGATAATTCTTCGAAAACCGACGAGAATACGCATGGAAACTGCAGTGCGAGAGCAAATCTTTACACGGTGTGGTGACTCCCTGCGAAACGCTTCCTGGGAGCAGATCTGAAGAACAAGCACTCTTAGTTTTTTTCGCCATTTCCCGCCAGATTTCATACTGAAGTTAAACTTTGTAATCAACCGTATTATTTTCTTTGTAATTTTTCCGTGATTTTCTAGGGAGGGGGAGATTTATTTCATGTTATATCTTTGGGAGGTTTTTTAAGACTATGAAGTTCATAATCTTTTAGGTAACTATTACATGTGAGAATATTCTCATAGAATATTATGTCGAATACTTAGCAATTTTCTACTCAATTAGCAAACTTTTCTTTTCATTTAAATTATCCTACTTGGTAAAATTTTTAAATACATTTTTTGAAAAAAAAATTATGAAGATTTTTTTGAGAGGTAAGACGTTTTTCTTATCAGAATTTAAGAGGATGTTTAATTTAGATAATTCTTCGAAAACCGACGAGAATACGCATGGAAACTGCAGTGCGAGAGCAAATCTTTACACGGTGTGGTGACTCCCTGCGAGACGCCTCCTGGGAGCAGATCTGAACAACAAGCACTCTTAGTTTCTTTTCGCCATTTCCCGACAGATTTCATACTGAAGTTAAACTTTGTAATCAACCGTATTATTTTCTTTGTAATTTTTCCGTGATTTTCTAGGGAGAGGGAGATTTATTTCATGTTATATCTTTGGGAACTTTTTTATGAGTATGAATTTCACAATCTTTTAAATAATTATTATATGTGAGAATACTCTCATAGAATTTTATACCGCACACTTAGCAATTTTCTACTCAATTAGCAAACTTTTCTTTTCATTTAAATTATCCTACTTGGTAAACTTTTTATATACATTTTTGAAAAAAAAATGATGAAGATTTTTTTAAGAGGTAAGACGCTTTCCTTATCAGAATTTAAGAGGGTGTTTAATTTAGATAATTCTTCGAAAACCGACGAGAATACGCATGGAAACTGCAGTGCGAGAACAAATCTTTACACGGTGTGGTGACTCTCTTCGAGACGCTTCCTGGGAGCAAATCTGAACAACAAGCACTCTTAGTTTCTTTTCGCCATTTCCCGCCAGATTTCATACTGAAGTTAAACTTTGTAATCAACCGTATTATTTTCTTTGTAATTTTTCCGTGATTTTCTAGGGAGGGGGAGATTTATGTCATGTTATATCTTTGGGAGCTTTTTTATGAGTATGAATTTCACAATCCTTTAAATAACTATTATATGTGAGAATACTCTCATAGAATTTTATATCGCACACTTAGCAATTTTCTACTCAATTAGCAAACTTTTCTTTTCATTTAAATTATCCTACTTGGCAAACTTTATTTTTTTAAATGATGAAGATTATTTTAAGAGGTAAGACGCTTTCCTTATCAGAATTTAAGAGGATGTTTAATTTAGATAATTCTTCGAAAACCGACGAGAATACGCATGGAAACTGCAGTGCGAGAGCAAATCTTTACACGGTGTGGTGACTCCCTGCGAAACGCTTCCTGGGAGCAGATCTGAACAACAAGCACTCTTAGTTTTTTTCGCCATTTCCCGCCAGATTTCATACTGAAGTTAAACTTTGTAATCAACCGTATTATTTTCTTTGTAATTTTTCCGTGATTTTCTAGGGAGGGGGAGATTTATTTCATGTTATATCTTTGGGAGGTTTTTTAAGACTATGAAGTTCATAATCTTTTAGGTAACTATTACATGTGAGAATATTCTCATAGAATATTATGTCGAATACTTAGCAATTTTCTACTCAATTAGCAAACTTTTCTTTTCATTTAAATTATCCTACTTGGTAAAATTTTTAAATACATTTTTTGAAAAAAAAATTATGAAGATTTTTTTGAGAGGTAAGACGTTTTTCTTATCAGAATTTAAGAGGATGTTTAATTTAGATAATTCTTCGAAAACCGACGAGAATACGCATGGAAACTGCAGTGCGAGAGCAAATCTTTACACGGTGTGGTGACTCCCTGCGAGACGCTTCCTGGGAGCAGATCTGAACAACAAGCACTCTTAGTTTCTTTTCGCCATTTCCCGACAGATTTCATACTGAAGTTAAACTTTGTAATCAACCGTATTATTTTCTTTGTAATTTTTCCGTGATTTTCTAGGGAGAGGGAGATTTATTTCATGTTATATCTTTGGGAACTTTTTTATGAGTATGAATTTCACAATCTTTTAAATAATTATTATATGTGAGAATACTCTCATAGAATTTTATATCGCACACTTAGCAATTTTCTACTCAATTAGCAAACTTTTCTTTTCATTTAAATTATCCTACTTGGTAAACTTTTTATATACATTTTTTGAAAAAAAAATGATGAAGATTTTTTTAAGAGGTAAGACGCTTTCCTTATCAGAATTTAAGAGGATGTTTAATTTAGATAATTCTTCGAAAACCGACGAGAATACGCATGGAAACTGCAGTGCGAGAGCAAATCTTTACAGGGTGTGGTGACTCCCTGCGAGACGCTTCCTGGGAGCAGATCTGAACAACAAGCACTCTTAGTTTTTTTCGCCATTTCCCGCCAGATTTCATACTGAAGTTAAACTTTGTAATCAACCGTATTATTTTCTTTGTAATTTTTCCGTGATTTTCTAGGGAGGGGGAGATTTATTTCATGTTATATCTTTGGGAGGTTTTTTAAGACTATGAAGTTCATAATCTTTTAGGTAACTATTACATGTGAGAATATTCTCATAGAATATTATGTCGAATACTTAGCAATTTTCTACTCAATTAGCAAACTTTTCTTTTCATTTAAATTATCCTACTTGGTAAAATTTTTAAATACATTTTTTGAAAAAAAAATTATGAAGATTTTTTTGAGAGGTAAGACGTTTTTCTTATCAGAATTTAAGAGGATGTTTAATTTAGATAATTCTTCGAAAACCGACGAGAATACGCATGGAAACTGCAGTGCGAGAGCAAATCTTTACTCGGTGTGGTGACTCCCTGCGAGACGCTTCCTGGGAGCAGATCTGAACAACAAGCACTCTTAGTTTCTTTTCGCCATTTCCCGACAGATTTCATACTGAAGTTAAACTTTGTAATCAACCGTATTATTTTCTTTGTAATTTTTCCGTGATTTTCTAGGGAGAGGGAGATTTATTTCATGTTATATCTTTGGGAACTTTTTTATGAGTATGAATTTCACAATCTTTTAAATAATTATTATATGTGAGAATACTCTCATAGAATTTTATACCGCACACTTAGCAATTTTCTACTCAATTAGCAAACTTTTCTTTTCATTTAAATTATCCTACTTGGTAAACTTTTTATATACATTTTTGAAAAAAAAATGATGAAGATTTTTTTAAGAGGTAAGACGCTTTCCTTATCAGAATTTAAGAGGGTGTTTAATTTAGATAATTTTTCGAAAACCGACGAGAATACGCATGGAAACTGCAGTGCGAGAACAAATCTTTACACGGTGTGGTGACTCCCTTCGAGACGCTTCCTGGGAGCAAATCTGAACAACAAGCACTCTTAGTTTCTTTTCGCCATTTCCCGCCAGATTTCATACTGAAGTTAAACTTTGTAATCAACCGTATTATTTTCTTTGTAATTTTTCCGTGATTTTCTAGGGAGGGGGAGATTTATGTCATGTTATATCTTTGGGAGCTTTTTTATGAGTATGAATTTCACAATCCTTTAAATAACTATTATATGTGAGAATACTCTCATAGAATTTTATATCGCACACTTAGCAATTTTCTACTCAATTAGCAAACTTTTCTTTTCATTTAAATTATCCTACTTGGCAAACTTTATTTTTTTAAATGATGAAGATTATTTTAAGAGGTAAGACGCTTTCCTTATCAGAATTTAAGAGGATGTTTAATTTAGATAATTCTTCGAAAACCGACGAGAATACGCATGGAAACTGCAGTGCGAGAACAAATCTTTACACGGTGTGGTGACTCCCTTCAAGACGCTTCCTGGGAGCAAATCTGAACAACAAGCACTCTTAGTTTCTTTTCGCCGTTTCCCGCCAGATTTCATACTGAAGTTAAACTTTGTAATCAACCGTATTATTTTCTTTGTAATTTTTCCGTGATTTTCCAGGGAGAGGGAGATTTATTTCATGTTATATCTTTGGGAACTTTTTTATGAGTATGAATTTCACAATCTTTTAAATAATTATTATATGTGAGAATACTCTCATAGAATTTTATATCGCACACTTAGCAATTTTCTACTCAATTAGCAAACTTTTCTTTTCATTTAAATTATCCTACTTGGTAAACTTTTTATATACATTTTTTGAAAAAAAAATGATGAAGATTTTTTTAAGAGGTAAGACGCTTTCCTTATCAGAATTTAAGAGGATGTTTAATTTAGATAATTCTTCGAAAACCGACGAGAATACGCATGGAAACTGCAGTGCGAGAGCAAATCTTTACAGGGTGTGGTGACTCCCTGCGAGACGCTTCCTGGGAGCAGATCTGAACAACAAGCACTCTTAGTTTTTTTCGCCATTTCCCGCCAGATTTCATACTGAAGTTAAACTTTGTAATCAACCGTATTATTTTCTTTGTAATTTTTCCGTGATTTTCTAGGGAGGGGGAGATTTATTTCATGTTATATCTTTGGGAGGTTTTTTAAGACTATGAAGTTCATAATCTTTTAGGTAACTATTACATGTGAGAATATTCTCATAGAATATTATGTCGAATACTTAGCAATTTTCTACTCAATTAGCAAACTTTTCTTTTCATTTAAATTATCCTACTTGGTAAAATTTTTAAATACATTTTTTGAAAAAAAAATTATGAAGATTTTTTTGAGAGGTAAGACGTTTTTCTTATCAGAATTTAAGAGGATGTTTAATTTAGATAATTCTTCGAAAACCGACGAGAATACGCATGGAAACTGCAGTGCGAGAGCAAATCTTTACTCGGTGTGGTGACTCCCTGCGAGACGCTTCCTGGGAGCAGATCTGAACAACAAGCACTCTTAGTTTCTTTTCGCCATTTCCCGACAGATTTCATACTGAAGTTAAACTTTGTAATCAACCGTATTATTTTCTTTGTAATTTTTCCGTGATTTTCTAGGGAGAGGGAGATTTATTTCATGTTATATCTTTGGGAACTTTTTTATGAGTATGAATTTCACAATCTTTTAAATAATTATTATATGTGAGAATACTCTCATAGAATTTTATACCGCACACTTAGCAATTTTCTACTCAATTAGCAAACTTTTCTTTTCATTTAAATTATCCTACTTGGTAAACTTTTTATATACATTTTTGAAAAAAAAATGATGAAGATTTTTTTAAGAGGTAAGACGCTTTCCTTATCAGAATTTAAGAGGGTGTTTAATTTAGATAATTTTTCGAAAACCGACGAGAATACGCATGGAAACTGCAGTGCGAGAACAAATCTTTACACGGTGTGGTGACTCCCTTCGAGACGCTTCCTGGGAGCAAATCTGAACAACAAGCACTCTTAGTTTCTTTTCGCCATTTCCCGCCAGATTTCATACTGAAGTTAAACTTTGTAATCAACCGTATTATTTTCTTTGTAATTTTTCCGTGATTTTCTAGGGAGGGGGAGATTTATGTCATGTTATATCTTTGGGAGCTTTTTTATGAGTATGAATTTCACAATCCTTTAAATAACTATTATATGTGAGAATACTCTCATAGAATTTTATATCGCACACTTAGCAATTTTCTACTCAATTAGCAAACTTTTCTTTTCATTTAAATTATCCTACTTGGCAAACTTTATTTTTTTAAATGATGAAGATTATTTTAAGAGGTAAGACGCTTTCCTTATCAGAATTTAAGAGGATGTTTAATTTAGATAATTCTTCGAAAACCGACGAGAATACGCATGGAAACTGCAGTGCGAGAACAAATCTTTACACGGTGTGGTGACTCCCTTCAAGACGCTTCCTGGGAGCAAATCTGAACAACAAGCACTCTTAGTTTCTTTTCGCCGTTTCCCGCCAGATTTCATACTGAAGTTAAACTTTGTAATCAACCGTATTATTTTCTTTGTAATTTTTCCGTGATTTTCCAGGGAGAGGGAGATTTATTTCATGTTATATCTTTGGGAACTTTTTTATGAGTATGAATTTCACAATCTTTTAAATAATTATTATATGTGAGAATACTCTCATAGAATTTTATATCGCACACTTAGCAATTTTCTACTCAATTAGCAAACTTTTCTTTTCATTTAAATTATCCTACTTGGTAAACTTTTTATATACATTTTTTGAAAAAAAAATGATGAAGATTTTTTTAAGAGGTAAGACGCTTTCCTTATCAGAATTTAAGAGGATGTTTAATTTAGATAATTCTTCGAAAACCGACGAGAATACGCATGGAAACTGCAGTGCGAGAGCAAATCTTTACACGGTGTGGTGACTCCCTGCGAAACGCTTCCTGGGAGCAGATCTGAAGAACAAGCACTCTTAGTTTTTTTCGCCATTTCCCGCCAGATTTCATACTGAAGTTAAACTTTGTAATCAACCGTATTATTTTCTTTGTAATTTTTCCGTGATTTTCTAGGGAGGGGGAGATTTATTTCATGTTATATCTTTGGGAGGTTTTTTAAGACTATGAAGTTCATAATCTTTTAGGTAACTATTACATGTGAGAATATTCTCATAGAATATTATGTCGAATACTTAGCAATTTTCTACTCAATTAGCAAACTTTTCTTTTCATTTAAATTATCCTACTTGGTAAAATTTTTAAATACATTTTTTGAAAAAAAAAATTATGAAGATTTTTTTGAGAGGTAAGACGTTTTTCTTATCAGAATTTAAGAGGATGTTTAATTTAGATAATTCTTCGAAAACCGACGAGAATACGCATGGAAACTGCAGTGCGAGAGCAAATCTTTACACGGTGTGGTGACTCCCTGCGAGACGCCTCCTGGGAGCAGATCTGAACAACAAGCACTCTTAGTTTCTTTTCGCCATTTCCCGACAGATTTCATACTGAAGTTAAACTTTGTAATCAACCGTATTATTTTCTTTGTAATTTTTCCGTGATTTTCTAGGGAGAGGGAGATTTATTTCATGTTATATCTTTGGGAACTTTTTTATGAGTATGAATTTCACAATCTTTTAAATAATTATTATATGTGAGAATACTCTCATAGAATTTTATACCGCACACTTAGCAATTTTCTACTCAATTAGCAAACTTTTCTTTTCATTTAAATTATCCTACTTGGTAAACTTTTTATATACATTTTTGAAAAAAAAATGATGAAGATTTTTTTAAGAGGTAAGACGCTTTCCTTATCAGAATTTAAGAGGGTGTTTAATTTAGATAATTCTTCGAAAACCGACGAGAATACGCATGGAAACTGCAGTGCGAGAACAAATCTTTACACGGTGTGGTGACTCTCTTCGAGACGCTTCCTGGGAGCAAATCTGAACAACAAGCACTCTTAGTTTCTTTTCGCCATTTCCCGCCAGATTTCATACTGAAGTTAAACTTTGTAATCAACCGTATTATTTTCTTTGTAATTTTTCCGTGATTTTCTAGGGAGGGGGAGATTTATGTCATGTTATATCTTTGGGAGCTTTTTTATGAGTATGAATTTCACAATCCTTTAAATAACTATTATATGTGAGAATACTCTCATAGAATTTTATATCGCACACTTAGCAATTTTCTACTCAATTAGCAAACTTTTCTTTTCATTTAAATTATCCTACTTGGCAAACTTTATTTTTTTAAATGATGAAGATTATTTTAAGAGGTAAGACGCTTTCCTTATCAGAATTTAAGAGGATGTTTAATTTAGATAATTCTTCGAAAACCGACGAGAATACGCATGGAAACTGCAGTGCGAGAACAAATCTTTACACGGTGTGGTGACTCCCTTCGAGACGCTTCCTGGGAGCAAATCTGAACAACAAGCACTCTTAGTTTCTTTTCGCCATTTCCCGCCAGATTTCATACTGAAGTTAAACTTTGTAATCAACCGTATTATTTTCTTTGTAATTTTTCCGTGATTTTCCAGGGAGAGGGAGATTTATTTCATGTTATATCTTTGGGAACTTTTTTATGAGTATGAATTTCACAATCTTTTAAATAATTATTATATGTGAGAATACTCTCATAGAATTTTATATCGCACACTTAGCAATTTTCTACTCAATTAGCAAACTTTTCTTTTCATTTAAATTATCCTACTTGGTAAACTTTTTATATACATTTTTTGAAAAAAAAATGATGAAGATTTTTTTAAGAGGTAAGACGCTTTCCTTATCAGAATTTAAGAGGATGTTTAATTTAGATAATTCTTCGAAAACCGACGAGAATACGCATGGAAACTGCAGTGCGAGAGCAAATCTT